>CM044437.1:34719722-34731327 GCA_024363595.1 Xenopus borealis
TGGAGTTAAGTCCAAAGACTTAATGACATTTCAGTTAATACCTACCCGTTGGTAGGTTTAGTCCACTTTCCCCTTACCCTCCTAAGTGCGTAAATAAAAAAGGACTGTGGGTTTGAATTGAAGTGGACTGGAATGCTAAAGTAAATTAAGCAGCAGTACTGTATGTCTAAACTGTGCCTTTTCTTTTCCAAAGGTACCTGGACAGTACCAAATAAGTGGTTATGTAATGTAATGGTATTGCCAACAATGATGTGCAATAAGGAGCTAATATAGGCACAGTTAAAATGACAGTAAACTGTTTTGCTATGCTGCTGTTTTTCTTTCAGATATGCCATTGTACCTGGGTACACTCAGGAGAGTGACCCCGGAGAGGTTATAAGGTATTGGAAAAGTATCACTTTTGATAAAGTGTTGAGATAGATTTCTTTATGGTCTCTAGTAAGAGGTGCCTTAATTGATTGTTTGATAGATTTCTCTATGGTCTCTAGTAAGAGGTGCCTTAATTGATTGCTTTTCAGGTTAACCATTGTTCCCTGGTAGGCCTATGGAGAGGCTACTGAAGAGGATGTTAACCATACAGTAAATGCAATATGTGTGTTTATGTTACTGTGTATTTTGTGCTTTATATTTAAGTATGATCCTTGCGAGGACGTAAGGATTTCACCAGGGGGAGAATGTAGGGGACTGGTAAATTAACCTCCCAGTATATTTAGCAGGCAGTCCCCAAGTGTTATGGACACCTAAGTGGGTCCTAAAATACAGTTAGGAGGGGGAACTGTTTCCTATTCCTGCTATAATCCATGCCCCTTGTTGTTACTCACAGTGACCAGTAGATGGCACTGTGTTAAAGTATAAAAGCACTGTAAGCCATGCTTTCAGTGTCCATCTTGTGCTAGCTCTGGCCTGAGCAGGCAGGCAGAGTTTCGAGTGGAACCTAAGCAGGTCAGGCTTAGTAAGGATAGGCTACTCACAGTTATAGGTCACTCTAGGAGTGACAGATAGACAGGATTATTTAGCTGAGCAGTTTGAGGCTCCTACGAGGATTGTGAGTTGGATTAAGATCCCGGGTACTAATTGCCCAGAGTAGGGACTAAGTGTACAGACCTAGGATTGAAAGTGTCTCCTCAGGTTCCACTTAGGGAAAAGGCTGAAAGCTGGGTGTACCTCTTCCATGCTGCATATACATTGTCTCCCATGTGTGAGGGGGACAGTCTCTGACCAAAGGTGCTGTGAGTATTGCCTATCCACTGTTGATCCTGCATGTGCTATGTGACTGCTGTACACTCCAATGTGGATTGTAATGTTCAATAAACATGTTCTATAGTTAAGTTATAAGAACCACTGGCGCCCAATTATTTGGACCCTGAATATTGTTACAGTTGCACTACACCCTGCCTCCACCTCGCTGCGAGGGCTTACTCCCTAGGATTTAAGGTCTCATTGGGAGCAACATATTGGGAGTGAAGCCTATAGATAGAGACAGGTGCACTCAAGTTTACTATAGCGCTACACATTTAAATGTGGCTCATTGGTAAAAAAAAAAGGTTGGGGACCCCTAGTCCACACAGTGGTAAGCATTAACCAGATGATTCCCCACAATACTTGCCACTGCAGCATATTGTAGTAAGCTGTTCCACATATTGAAGCAAACATATTGTAGCAAGCTGCCGATATCAGTCCTTTAGACCAATTTGGCAGCTTATCAGCCCATATATGGGGGCTTCCGATGGCTCTTTCCGATCAATATCTAGCCACGATATGAATTGGGAAGGTTTAATTTTTCCCGTGACTGACCCGCGGAGCCCATTGCTTCTCGTTGTAATCCGATCATTGGCCCTAGGGCCAAATGTTAGGATTACTACGATATAGCCCTGCAGTCAGTCTGCCGTCAGCGGTATGAAAACTTTTCGAAGGGTTAATAAAGGATAAGATACTGGACTTCATAGCAAATCATAATATTATGAGTTTGTGCCAGCATGGTTTTATGCGTAATAGATCTTGCCAGACTAACAATTTCTTTTTATGAGAAGGAGAGCAGGGACCTCGATTCTGGTATAGCAGTGGATGTGATTTACTTAGACTTTGCTAAAAAAAATGCCCCCCGCCAGCGCAGGCAAGCTCACACTGAGGGGTAGCTCCCAGTGCGAGCCGCCATGACAGTAGATGCGCATTAAGAAAAGCGGTCACTGTTGGTTGGGGGTAACTTTTTTAAGCAATAGGTGCCCTTTAAGAGGGATATAAATGAGCTGGAGAGAGTGCAGAGATGTGCAACTAAACTGGTTATTCGGATAAAAGACATATTATGAGGGTAGACTGTCAAGGTTGGGGTTGTTTTCTCTGGAAAAAAAGGCGCTTGATTACACTTTGCAAGTACATTAGAGGACATTATGGACAAATAGCACAGGACCTTTTTACCCATAAAGAGGATCACCATACCAGAAGCCACCCCTTCAGACTAGAAGAAAAAACTTAAATTTGAAGCAGCGTAGGTGGTTCTTCACAGAGAGGACAGTGACGTTGTGGAATGCACCGGGGCGATGTTGTGATGGCTGATTCTTTTAATGCCTTTAAGAGTGGCTTGGATGATTTCTTGGACAGACATAATATTAAAGGCTATTGTAATACTAAACTCTATAGTTAGCATAGATATGGGCATATACAATTTATGTGAAGGTATGGAGGGGTGTGTGTATGGATGCTGGAATTTTATTTGGAGGGGTTGAACTTGATGGACTTTGTCTTTTTTTCAACCTGATTTAGCTATATGAATCAGTGCTGATGTAATGGAGCTTAGCCATGCTACCCAGCCTAATCTATTTAAATGAACTCTTTATGGGGAAATGTAATAAAAGACACTGTTTGCTCAGGAGGAATAACTTATTGCTATTCATATACTGATTCATATAGCTAAATCAGAGGGTATCAATTATTGGACACCTGTTTAAAAGCAAAAATCTTATTGGATGGTATAGGTTACTGCTCCTGGGAAAACTTTAATTACATATGGGGGGTGCATTTAAGGGGACCTTCCAAATGCTTTTCTATAATGTTAAGCAAAATACACTATATAAGTAAAGCCTAAAGGTGGCCAAACATGGGCAGATAAAGCTGCCGATATCAGTCCTTTAGACCAATTCGGCAGCTTATCTGCCCATGTATGGGGGCTTCTGACAGCTCTTTCCGATCAATTGAGAAGGTTTCATTTTTCCCGTGACGGACCAGTGGAGCCCATTGCTTCTCGTTGTAATTCGATCGTAGGCCCTAGGTCCGAATGCTCGGATTACTCTGATATAGCCCTGCAGTTAGTGGCCATATCAGGAAAAGATCATTTGGCGATGTCGCCAGACGTGCGGATCTCTTTGTGTATGGCCATCTTAAGACAGTGGTTGGGCAGACAATACATGATCAAGTTTTTAAATACCTTTACAACAGGTATGGATGTATCAATAAAAACATAGAATTTAGGTTTCATGTTTAAATTGACAAGGACTTTAATTATAATGCTTTTTATGTATGGGTGACTGGTCCCCTTTAATAAACAAATGTGGCCTTGACCAAAAAATTCTACTCTAAAAGAGTGGCAATGCATTTACAGTTGCCATGATAATAAAAGCACTGAACTGGATTAATGAATTTAAGAAAAAAAGACCTGCAAATACGTTGGCAAGGTAAGCCCTTGAGACTTTGGTTAACACATATAAAAATACATAGCAGCAGACAGAATATTCTTAACATTAACAATCATTAGAGCTCTGCCAAAAAGTTATTTCTGTTTTATAATCCATAGTGTAGGGGTATGTAAGGTGATTTAAAAATAAAAACTGGGCAAATGGATAGGCTATGCAAAATAAAAAATGTTTCTAATATAGTTAGTTAGCCAAAAATGTAATGTATAAAGACTGGAGTGACTGGATCTCTAACATAACAGAATACAACACAACATCCTGCTTTTCAGCTCTCTAAATCTGAGTTAGTCCGCAACTTGAAGGGGGGCCACATGGGATACAACTGTTCAGTGAGTTTGCAATTGATCCTCAGCATTCAGCTCAGATTCAAAAGCAACAGTTATTACCAATGTGGCCCTCCCTCAAGTCACTGATTGGTTACTGCCTGGTAACCAGGGTAACCAGTCAGTGTAAACAAAGAGAGCTGAAAAGCAAGAAGTAGTGTTCTGTTATGTTAGCCATACAGTGACTCCAGCCTTTATACATTACATTTTTGGCTAACTAACTATAGTAGAAACATTTTTTATTTTGCACAGCCTATCCATTTGCCCAGTTTTTATTTTTATACCGAACAATTCCTTTAATGTTGATACAGCATAAAGATATTAATATTTTCCTTCCTAATAGAGATTTTTCAAGGTGTTTCTGTAATAACACAGAAAACATAAGTGTTTGCACCATCATAGCTTCTTTGCACGTGGGGTTGAAATCTGTGAGAAATACATTAATAACGAAAAGATGGTAAATTGTAAATATTGTAAAATCTAAATTGTTTTAGATTCATTACATTCATTATGGACACATGAATGCTGAGCAGCATTCATAAATATAAATGAATACTGACACTTTTCAGGGTTTTTAAACAGTAACATGTCACTATGCCTTTAAATATTTTCTAACACTCTGCCTATGCCTATGCCCCCCCCATGGCATCTCTTAATTAGAAAATTCAACCCATTTGAATGTAGAACACATATAGTCAACAGAAATCACAAAAATATTGCTTTACAAATTCATCATATTTGGTTTTGCTTTTCCAAATTTCATCATAGCACCATGACAGCTTCACTCTATACTTCTTAAAAAACAACTAAAGTTCAACAAATGTGAATCAAAACCACAACAAGAACACCACAGGCCTTTAGCAATGAAGATCTGTACTTCTGAGGGTGACCCCATTAGTTCTCCATCTCTTTTCTGCATATGTCATTGGCTGCTTAAGTGTAGGGTCTGACAATACAATATTATGATGAATTCACATTACATTACATTGTGCATCAGAATTGGTTATTAGTCAGCCCAGTAGCATCTCTATTACAGATGTGACCTTAGCTTCTGTTGATAGTTTGATGATTATTTCCAATCACTCCTAAGATTTGCCTCTGAACATGTGCACAAATTCCAAGTGATGATATGATAACTATATATGGTGATATGATAACTGTATAATAGTCAAGATAATCTACAATAACCTTTCTAATGCTTTATAGTAAGTCCTTCCAGCTGACAATAGGGCACCCATTCAGATTAGAAGAAAGGAGTTTCCAGCTAAATATTCAGAAGGGGTTGTTTACAGTGAGAGCTGTGAAGATGTGGGATTCTCTCCCTAAATCAGTTGTACAATCAGATACATTATTTTTAAGATGGGGTTGGATGGCTTTTTAGCAAGTGAGGGAATACAGGGTTATAGAAGTTAGCTCAAAGCACAAGTTGATGCAGGGACTGGAGTTCAGGTCCCCATAGTCTGTCAAATTGTGGGATTCGAACGATTGTACATCTGACGATTTTTCATCCGACATCTGTCAGAAAATTGATCGGCCAGGTTTAAAAATCTTTATGGGTCTCAGTGCAATCTATCTATGTTTGCAGAGCCAAGTAGGCAGATACCCTTAAGTTTTGCTGGCAATATCGTCTGAAATAGTCTTTTTAGTTGATGGACACATCGTTTCTTTAAACGTTTCGAGATGATTGTGGTCTCACGATAATGATTGGATCTTTTAAAGATCTTCACATCTATGGCCAGCTTTAGAAAGGAATTTTCCTCCTTTGAGGCAAATTGGAAAGCTTCAAATTAGTTTTTTTGCCTTTCTCTGGATCAACTAACAGTTAGGCAGGTTAAATATAGAATTAAAAGGTTCATGGACATGTGTACCTTTTCAACCGACCTTACTATGTTACTGTGTTATTATGTAGAGTATCTACGATGGAGGCATGGGTTATTACTTTTATATGACTTCTGAATTTCTAATTTACAGGCACAAAAACAGTTACTCAGATGGTATAAAATCAGTATCAAGTTAAGAGATAAATATTACCCTTACTGTAAAAATTTAGAAGTTGGGAGTCAGAATTTTATTGTCGAAGGAGATCATCATTATAATACTTAAATTCGCACTTATAGCACTTACTGAAATTACAAGACTACTGTCTGCAGAGACACAGAAATTAAATCGACTCAGTGTGTTTTTATAAGAATTCAGAAGTCAGAATTCCTGAGAGGCCAGAAACAGGCATTAATAGTTTCTTTCAGACTTCCATTAGCTGTTCAAATTTGAATATGGCTGCCGAGGTGAACTCTAATCTTCTTTAAATCCTCCCAACACATTTTATCTGAGAAAAAATTGTAGTTAAAAATTTAGTTTGATGGAATGTTGTTTAAGTGCTTTCCCTCATCTAGACCCAGGAAGAGTTGTGCTGCAATTTGTTCAAACAAAATAATATTTTCGTTTTCTGGGTTTCTTTGTTGTCTTGCATGATCAAATGCAACATACGCCTTCATTCAGTCCTATTAAGCAGATATTTGGAACTTAAACTTAACTTAAATAAAATCAGTCACTTTAAACAAAATCAGTAATCAGGTTTCTAGGGGAGGCAACAAGCTATCAAAAAAACACAGATACAGATTTTGATTTAAATATGAAACATTTTCACACACACACATAAATATATATATATGAGAATAGTATAAAACATAGTTATTGGTGTCATGACTTCCAAAAACAAGAACAAATTAAATTTCATGTTTTTTATTTAAAAAAAGCATCAGATACAATAAGAAAGAATGGCTGGATACTAGACGAAAAGGTGGCACATATGGAAAGTTTTGTACTGTGATGTCTGTCTCTATGTATTTATTTCTGATGATGCGTTACTTAAAAAGCCACTATTATTTTGCAGACATACTAATCGGAATTACGCTTCTGCAACCTGTCTCATTCATTTGAACAAACATTTGTTAACTAACTGTTATGCTTCTCTCATTAGTAACACAGTAATTAGACGGATGACTGTTCAAAGGCAATTCAAACTAGTATATGAAAAAGGCAATATAAACGCTTAATGTAGCTATCAAATGTAACGGCCCAAACAAAATTAATGATATGAATTAAATGAAGGTTTTTGTGGGATAATTATAAATGTGTCACCAAAACTTAACGTACCAGAAGCTTTAATGTGTCTGTATAAGGAAGATACAGTCTATTTTATTCACATGGGAAAAATCAATTCGGTTTCATTATCATGGCATATTATTGGGCTAAGAAGAACAGAAAAAAATATTTTCTAACCCACATTGTTTAACTACGTAGATTAAAACCCTTCAATGGTCAGATGCACACTATTTCACAAAAGCCCAAAAGAGATCAGAGGAATACAAGCACTGTATTTATAGGAACAGTAAAACAAATAAATTAAAGTGTTTAAAGTAATGAAAATCTCATGTACTGTTGATCTGCACTGCTAAAACTGATCTTTTTGCTTCAGAAACACTACTATGGTTCATATAAACAAGCTGCTGTGTAGCAAGGGCAGAAATTGAAAAAACGCTACATGGCACAAGTTGAATAGATAAAAGATACCCAATTATGTTGTACAGAGCTTATCTACTGTATAACCTGAGCATTTTCGCCTTTGAATGGCTGCCCCCATTGCTACACAGCAGCTAATTTATATAAACAATAGTAGTATTTCTTAAGCAAACAGCAGTTTTACCAGGGCAGGGCAACACTGCATTATATTTTCATTACTTTAACCTCTTCACTGCCAGCCGTTTTGTCCAAAATGTGAACATCTACTACCAAGCAGATTTTAGACATTTTGTACTCTATCACTTTAAGGGTCTTTCCTGGGGCGGTCTTTTAGTTTACCCAGGAAAACAATATATTGAAAGCCTAGGGTCCTCTGAACAGTTTGATCTCCCATATGTATAGGTGTACACAAGCACGTGGCATATAGGGGTCCCAAAATAAGGCCCCCGTATGGTCTATCATTTCAGGTACTGCAAAATCAACACATTTACATAGTTTTGGGGGTGGCAATGGTATAAAAAGGTACATTCACCCCAGAAAACCATATATATTAGAAAAGTACATTCCCCTGAATCCAAATTGGGTATGCTATGCTAAAGCACCAAGCTGCAACTTTCCTAAATCTGACAATTTTGGGGACATTTCCAAAAATCACCACAAAACTTTTACACTGCAGCATTGTATGTCCCACATACTATTGAATATCAAGATAAATGATCCCACATATGAAAGCCTGGGGTCTGCTGAACAGTTTGATGCCCAATATGTATAAGTGTACCTAAGCACATGGCATATAGGGGCCCTAAAATGAAGACCTCCCCCCCATATGGTCAGGTACTGCAAAATCAAAACATTTACATAGTTTTGGGGAGGGCAAAGTTAGAAAAAATAAGTTCACCCCAAAAAACCATACATTTTCGGAAAGTAAACATAATCCCGAATCCAAATTGGGTATGCGCGTCTTTCTATTTCAAAGCACCAAGCTGCAAACCTTTCCTAAATTTGGTGATAAAGGCAGCTGTTTTTACAAAAAATATTGCAATCGCCCACATTTATCTCACCCAATTTCTTACATACAATTTTAAAACACCCTAAATATTGATGCAAAGGGTCTACAGAATAGTTTAATGCCCAGTATGCATATATATACTAAAGCAGCTGGCATGCGCGGACCCCAAATAAAAATAGTGCATATGACTTTTCTCCGCTATCGACATGCCTTCTGTGAACAAAGACCTGTGACTGAGCATTGTCTGCCAAAAGATCCTCCTAACAGCACAAAGACCCCAAGAGCCATATATCTTTGGAAAATACACATTCTGACGAATCAAAAATAGGTAATTATGTCTTTCTACTCCAAACAACCATACTCCAAAGCTATACTAAAAGCAGCGTTTTTTTTTAATTTTCTGAAAATCACCTAAAAATATTGCAATTGGCCATATTTATCTCACCCAATTTCTTACATACAATTGTAAAACACCCTAACTATTGACGCCATGGGTCTACGGAAGAGTTTGATGCCCAATATGCATAGATATACCAAAATAGGTGGTATGTACGGAAAAACATGCATATGAATTTTCACACTAACCAACTCAGAAGCTGAAAACAGTACCCCGACTGCGCGTTATGTGTCGTAAGACCCCCAGATAACCATATATTTTTGGAAAAAAACCCCCACAAAAATAGCTTAAATCAATGAGAAGACAAAACAACTGATCCGACAGCATAATTAGTGGCTGAAATTGATTACCCAATAGTCACGCTGTGAAAATAAACAGTTTTTAGGTAAATGAAACCAAACAATGCATAAGTAAAAAAAAAAAAATACCTGTTTGTGAGTTTTTGTGTATACATATGTATACATGTTTGTGCACTTCTAAAAGTTGTATAAATATATTTAAATAAGTGTGCAAAATGAGAAAAGTGTGCTAAAAAAATAAATAAAAAATACCAATCTTTACTAAAATGTGTGTGGTAGTGTATAAATGTACTGTTAAGTGTCTGTAAGTGCAGGTAAGTGTGTAAAAAAAATGTGCACTTACCTTTTTTGTTGCAGGAGATCTCCCCCCCATGGAGGGGTCTGGAAGTCATATCTGCAGAGTTGCTGCGCAGCAGGTAGTGCATGGCCGGCTCTGCAGGGAAGGAGGAGGTAAATGAAGTAGCAGATGCTCCATGCGATGCGTCTGCTACTTTTAAGCCGGATCTGTGACAATTGAATTGACAGCCCCCTAGCATCGTTGCCTAGGGGGCTGTCCTCTTTCCCCACTCTCTGCGGAGGCAGCAAAAGCTGCCGAAGCAGAGAGAAACTGCGGCTGCCAAAGAACGTACAATGTACGTTCTTGGCGGCCAGAGCATTTAACTGCCAGCATGTACGGAGTACATGGTTGGCGATTAAAGGGTTAAACCACTTTTGTTTTTTTGATGTTACTGTTTCAATAAGTTTGGTGCCACAATATAAATAAAATAGGCACGTGAGGGCCAACCCACGGCAAATGCGGGCAAAAGCATCTGCAGTTACTGGTGAGCTGATTGAAGCGAACAGAGTCAAGCCGCTGCTATACCAATCCCCATGATGTGACCAGCGGTGCAGGAATTTGTGATTGAGGGGCCCTTGTGCTGTCTCACTTCAATCAGCTTACCAGTAACCGCAGATGCTTCCACCGACATTTGCTGAGCTCCCCCTAGCACACTCTTTTTAAGCACCTCAAGTTGGCTGCTGTACGATATGCGCTTAGCCACTCCCTAATATATGCAGGTTCAGGCCCAGACTGGCAATCTGTGTGTTCGGGCAAATGCCAGAGGGGCTGTTATAAGGTACCATAGAAAGTCAGTATTAAGTGGGCTGGTGGGGGCTGTTTGGGTCTTTATTGGGGCTGACTAGGCCTCTGTGTACCTGAAATGCCAGGGCCTAATTTTAATTCTCAGTCCGGACCTGTGCAGGTTGCCTAGTGACCTCTACCATGCAGTGTCAGTGAAACCACTGGGCAATCGGTAAGCCCTGATCCACCTCTGCAGGTCTATGGTCAGGTAACATAGCCCACACACTCGAGCTCCATGTACTCCAACTAAGCACCAAGGCTTATGATATACCTCGATTGATTCTTCACATAAAGGTAGTGTTCTTTGTATTTTAATGTCTTTGGTTTTTGTGTACATGTTCTGTCTCTTAGCAAATAGATTTTGGTGTAATTTAGGGTGGAGATGTGCGGGCAGATTGTGTCTCCACCCTTAGAGTATTATTAAAGAGATATGGACACCATGGAAACTCTATTTAAAGAAGAATGTCCAAGTGATAGATAATGCATACCTCCCAATATTTTGGAAATAGAAAAGGGACAAAAAGGGACACTGAGCGTAGCACAGCAAAAATTATTGAGCATGCTCAATTTTTGTGGCAACACCCCCTAATTACCATTTCATTTTAAAAAAAATTTACAAAATTTACACATTTCTGTGTTTGTTCAGTTATCAGTTTTGCTATTGAAGGCAAATTGCCTTTTAAGCTGCAAGTCACAGTTTCCCACAAGAGATCTGTTTATCTTAATTGTTACAATTAATTATTTGCTTATCTCAGAACTGTTACAAAAGTATCTAGTGCACCTGGTGGCTGTTCTGGGCTCTCTGCCAAAAGCCTATTAAATCAGAAATGTTGTATCTTTTACTGGCTGTTTAGTGGAGATGAAAGAGAAAGTCGCAATATTTTAGTGGCAAGCCAGGGCTGAGGGTTGAGCAGCCTTTCTGCTCAAAACCGGACAGTTGGGAGGTATGTATAATGTGATATCTTGATGAAGGTCCTCTTTGTAGGACCGAACTTGTTTCACACCATTACATTTTTGCACATAAATTAAGTCCCATGAGTGCTCCCATGTCCTTCATACTTTTTGCATCAGCACCTGGGCTTTTTTTGGGGGTGAGTGAGCTGCCCTTCAGATTCTCATTTCTCTCATTAAATATGCAGTAAAATCTTTAGCAATTAGCCATTTCTAATAAACAGCAAATATTATAAACACTAGACATTAAGCCCGTTAAATTAGAACATATGTAGTCAAACATTTATAAAAACAGACT
>CM044437.1:34759465-34773389 GCA_024363595.1 Xenopus borealis
GTCTCAAAACGATTGTTTAAATGTCCGATGTATCCATCAACTAAAAAGACCATTTCAGGCAATATTGCCAGCAAAAAACTGAAGGGTCGCTGCCTGCTTGGCCCTGCAAACATAGATAGATTGCATGGGGACCGATAAAGATTTTCTAACCCAGCCGATCAATTTTCAGACCGATGTTGGCCGAAAAATCATAAAATGTACGATTCTTCTAATCCCAATAACCGCATAATAATTTGACAGATTGCTCAGATTTCGCTAAAATCGGTTGTTCGGCAGAGAAAGGTCTTTGCATCTATGGGAACCTTTATTCTTTAGCAGAGGTTTTATGGTTCACAGGAACTGGCAAAATACAATACCTAACAAACACATAGGGGCAAATCAACTAAAGTGCGAAGGATATAATGCTAGCGCTAATTCACCAGTGTGACGTAATTTCGCAACTTCGTCAATTTACTAAAAGTGTCCCTGGTGAAAATTCGCTAGCGAAGTAGATAGACTAGCGCAACTTCGCACCCTTACGCCAGGTGCAGTTGCGCACTGACAAAGGGACGTAACTACGCTAATTCACTAAGATGACCATTTTACTGAACGTTACCTCTTGCACTAGATTTTACTTTGCCAGGTCAGACCTGGTAAAGTTCCATACAATAGATAGGAGTTTTGAGGAAAGAAAAATGCTGGCATCTTTTACTTTTTTTCGGGTGATAGTCTGAAAAATAGCATCATTTTTTTGGGGGGTTACCCTCCTTCCCCCCTCCCCGCCACGGCAACTCAACTATACAGGGGGCACATGTTTATGGCAATAGGACAACTTTATTTTATTTATTAAAGGTTTCCTGGGCTTGTGTAGGTTAATGTATTGGCTGTAACATATACTTCTATTATACTTTCAACTTCGCACCGTATGCAAATTAGGCATGGCTAGCGTAAATGTGCTTTGCCTGGCGAAGTAATGGTAGCGCAACTTCGCTACTTTTCACCTCCCTGAGCGCAAATTCTCATTTTAGTGAATTAGCGGCAGGCTGGTGAAAATTCGCCTGGCAAAAAAGTCGTCGCTAGCGCATTTTCGCTGCTTAGTGAATTTGCCCCATGGATCTTAAAAAGTCAAATAATTATCAACACCTGGAACAGAAGATGGGATTATGCGAAGTTTAGCTTGATAAATGGCCAAAGGTAGCCCTAATCATTGCTGTAATGCCCCAAAAAGTTACGCAATAAAAGCATTTTTATTCTACAAGCAGTGCTGTTCCCTTCAGAATTCTGTTATGCAATGTGTGTGCATACTTGCATTTACCAGCTTTGACTGTCTTTTTTAAACAGCTATAAAAATGCTATAAACTATTTCCCCAACAAGCTTTGGTATAACCTGATTTTAGTTTGAATAATTACCAAGGAAATATGAGTTTGCTTTAATATAATAACATATGACTTAAGGGTCTGCAGAAAATATTTTTTGTTACTCTGTATCATATATTTATTCCCATTACTATGCTAATAATAATGTACATTTGTGCACAGCAGGTATTTTATTCATAACCTTAAAGGGGTGGTGCAATTTTAAGTTCACTTTTATTACAGTATGTTATAGTATGGCCAAATCTAAGCAACTTTTCAATTGATCTTCATTATTCATTATCAATTGATCTTATTATATTTTTATTGTGTTTTTATTCAGGCCCTCTCCTGTTCATATTTCAGTCTCTTATTCAGCATGCCAGCTGGTTATTGAATAAAAAGCTAAATAACTGAAAAAACACAAATAAAAAAATGTAAAGCTATTGCAAATTGCCTCAGAAAATCATTCTTGACTTCATATTAAAAGTTAACTCAAGGGTGAACAACCCCTTACAAATCTTTTATTACAAGGTAGTACAGTCTGTCGATTTTAGTTCAACATAGACAAACCTCAAATACAGAAAGAGCTGTTACAGTGATTTAAATGTTAAAGCCAATAGCAGTGAAATTTTATCAGAGATTAATTCTTCAACAAAATTGAATAAGTGTTAATCTAGGCAAATTGCCTATGCAATGAATGTCTCACATCTGCTGAGTTAAATAAGACAAGTCAAACAATGAAAAACATGCAAAGAAGGAAATACGAAGCTAAAATATTTAGGTAGGTAGTTTACATTTTTAAATATTGTTGATGGTTAAACATTTTTAAATCATTTTAAATTTCTGCTGCATCATCCCTAAGCCTTTCCCAGTAGCCACAAGAATGAGAAAAGGAAAGAGACATCCCTCCATAGTGAATGCAAATCAGGTTGTAAATATTTTATAAATTGTTATGATTCCCAAATGCTATAGGTCTTAATTGAGTGAACAACATTTTTGGCAGACAATATATGGATATGGAAAATGCAAATGTCGTGTTTTTCTGACTTTGCAGAGACCCTGGAGGTGACAACCTTTTCCACAAATAGTCTCAGCTTTATTACTAGCATAATTTGACTCGCCTCCTTACAATCCCAAAAGCCCTGACTGCTATCTGCCAGTTGCTACAAGAGAAGGAATCTCAGAATTGCTTTTGCTGTGTTCTGCAGGTGGAAATAACCTTAGCTGCTGGCAGTATTACAACAGAATAATCCATTATTACCATTATTGGCCACTAAGATTTTCATAGTACTGCAAAGCAACATATATATTCTAAAACATAGTAAGTAATGCACATGAAAATTCTAAAGCTATACACAATACAGTTGAGCAAGTTGGCTGTGGAGACATGAATCCAATGATAGTAATGGGTCCTAGCCTAGTCTGTGTGGGAGTTTAGTGCCCCCACAAAAGGGACAGTAGGTTTATAAAATTTTCTGTGCAGTATGATTTGACCACTGCCTGATCAGACATAGGCATACGGCAGATTAAAATTGTTTATTAAGCAGTTAGCCTTAACATTGTTTATTTCCATAAAACACCTTTTTATGGAAATAAACAATGTTAAGGCTAACTGCTTAATAAACAAGTTTCTTTTGGAACTTATATTAAATTTTCATTTTTGTGATAGTTCCCCTTTAATTATACTAAGTCTATTTATCATGTTGTGTAAAAAGTGAAGTGTACAGTGCTCATAGCAACCAATCACATATTTGCTTTTGTTTTCTACCTGTTGAACTAATTGTTGATTGGAAGCTCTGGGCAACATCACCGGTAATGCTTCACTCCACTTTTTACACAAAATGATAATTAGGACCCTAAATGTTTGAGGTTATTATACAGATTATGAAAAATTATGTATGTAATTATGCATCTATGGATATGCATAAACAGTTGTTAAGAAGCTACTGTGGATGAGAAACATTCCCTTTTTTCATTTGTAAGGACCAGTTCTTAATAATACCATGCTCATTCCTCATCAATGCTGAAATCACAATGATGTTTATAGGTATCTCAAAACATAGCTATTATATACAGTTCTACTATGTGTCTACAGAAAGAGCAGGGGAATGCACAAGTGACGGCACCATGCCAGACATGAACGCGAGTCTCACAAGCAAAACTGCTCCTACAGTTGCATACACTGTCTAACAGTGCCGGGCCAGGCGCCCTAGGTAATCTGGCTGGTCGCAATGCCTCCTAACCCCTGACACGTGCGTGAAGGAGATGCACGCAAGCAAATAGGCGCGGGTGCATTCAAACAGGCATGGGAGCACACAAACAGATCCCTCTCACTACTAGGAAACAGTCTGGCACAAGTGGGGAAATCAGAGAGAGGGGATCAGAATATGGGTAGGCAACAGAGAAGGTACACCCCCCAGGCTTTAAATGTACTGTCTGTGCGACACAATTAAGCTGGCCATAGACTTTCAGATTTTATATGATGAATATTCAGATATCATTCATTCTATTGCGACAATTGAAAACAAACCATTCAGATTTAAATTGTAGGATTAAAGTAAAAAACTAACAGCAAATCAGACAATGTTCTGGCCACAATAGCATGAAATTGTTTACCAGAAATAGTAGCGATATTCACTCTTGGATATTGCCAGATAGGCAATACATGCAAAGATAATTATTGTCATTATTACTGTTATCCAACAGACATTTTGTAACCTCTCTAATCAAATAAACGTTCAGTTGTTGTGGTATGAAATTTGTCAGGACAACTATTCAAAACACACACATTCTGAAAACAATTTTAATATGCTCGGTTAATTGTCTTGTGAAACCGCAAACCACAAATAGTTGAAGCCCAAGCATATGCAAAACAGTGGTATTTATGACCAACAATCACTTATGGAGGGTTATGGTTGGCAGCAATTAGAATGTGTTGTTGAGTCAATGCAGATGCACAAAGTAGTGTCATAAATTCACAACATCATAGACCACATATAATGTGCTGAGGGGAACTGTAGCTGCTGTCATTATCCACACCAGTACCATTTGGAAGTAATTTACATAAATATTGGCAACACACATATATCATTAGATGCTGTGCAGGACCGTGTCCTTAAAACCAAACATTTACTAAAACCACATGGGTAGGTGGGGGTGAGCGAAAACAATTGTTAACAATTTCTCCGTTTAGTGCCCAAAGCACATTCTAATTCCACAACTACTTTGAATCAACAGCGTTGGGGTATTAAATCAGCTATCCAGTGTAATTCGAACTTTCAAACACGCCCAGCGCTCCTCTGTGCTCTTTAAAAAGGGGTTTCTCGGGAACAAAAAAATAAAGAGCACAGAGGAGCGCGTCCGGCACCTATGCCCCTGACGAAGCTGCCGAGCAGCGAAACGCGTAGGGCTGTGTAGGTGGAAGGTGGCGAAATTAGTTCCCATCCTTCCCAACGTAGATAGGCAGAAATTGTAGCCTGGGGAAGGGTGGTTGTTGGGAGGCGCAGGAATGAACAACTTGTTATGCACTGGGCGTGTTTGAAAGTTCGAATTACACTGGATAGCTGATTTAATACCCCAACGCTGTTGATTCAAAGTAGTTGTGGAATTAGAATGTGCTTTGGGCACTAAACGGAGAAATTGTTAACAATTGTTTTCGCTCACCCCCACCTACCCATGTGGTTTTAGTAAATGTTTGGTTTTAAGGATACGGTCCTGCACAGCATCTAATGATATATGCTGTGAGTCACAATTGTCGGTCTAGCCTGTTGTATGTTTTAAGTATAGAAGGATTAAAAGTTAAGTTTTAGATACAATGTTGCGACCGTAACCTGAACTGGCTGGCTTGCTACTTAATTGCTGGTGGAAGCGTATTGTATCCAGCCAAGCAGTTATAAGCAGTATCTTTATTTTCAAGTTGTTGTCTGAGTATAACCAGCCTGCAGGATAAACGATCGTTTAGACTTTCATTAGCACCGAATACCTATCTAACAAGTATTTTTAAAATGATCAAAAACTTCCAGCTTACCAATCATGTGGTTGGCAACATGTATCTGAATTTCTCTCTCATTCTCAAAGGTCATCTGGCATTTGATGCACTGGTAGGTCTTCTTCTATTTTTAACAAGTACAAAAAAATATTTGGTAAACAGTACTGGCTGTGCAAGTTGCAATAACAATAACAAAATGATTTGTCATGTTATATAAAAACATTATTTGTCTCTTTGCAAAAAAAACACATACATATGAGCACAGACATTCATGTTAAAGTGGAAAGAATCAGTATTAATCCATATTAAAGTTCATTTGAATTACACTTGCAAAAATAAAAATGCAAGTTTTAGTAACTTTTTCAGACAAGTACAATATTTGTTAATTATTTGTTCATTTGTAATGCATTTTGGAAACAAATCACACAATGCACATCAGTTTGCCAGGGATTATTCAGGTGTATTATCAGAGGAGGAAGGTCATTAAAGGAATTGTTCAATAAAATACTGTGCAAAATAAAAATGTTTCTAATATAGTTAGTTAGCCAAAAATGTAATGTATAAAGGCTGGAGTGACTGGATATCTAACATAATAGCCAGAACACTAATTCCTGCTGGTAGCTCACTTGGTTCCACTGATTACCAGGCAGTAACCAATCAGTGACTTATGAGGGGGTACAAATAAACAGTTATTTGTTTGGTTTATCACAAGAATCTCCCAGCACAACTGGACCCAGTGCCAAATCTATATTTGAAATAGTTATATAGGCATAATATATATAATGAGTAAAAGCCCTGCCATTGATGTATGTTGTATCTCCCTCCCAGGTCTCTAAAAGAATGTAGGTGGAAGGATTTTTTTTGCCCAGTAAGTGTCTTCTGTAACACAAGTACTTTTAGCTTATGCATGTTTATGAACTGGAATACTACAGCTCTTTTCATTTTAGAAACCAAACCCCCAACATTCCTGCTGATAAAAGTTTCAGATCTGTCATTTGCTTTGGTGTAGTGAAGTGCATTGAGAAACCACCCCTGTGCCCTTTTTTGGACCTCCCTTCCCCCAAAAGATGAGTACAGGAAAGTATAAAGTAAGGAAAGAAAAAGAGAAAGCAGAAAAGAGAAGTTTCCTTGTGCAGGAAGCCTGTAAGAAAATGGCTCAGCATGAACAAGCCAAAATATTGTGCAAACTTAACATTTATCCCTTTTCCATACCCTGACCTGTCTTCAAGAGATGGATCCTAGTCCTTAAACTAGCTACCCATAACAGGAGGCACCAGTGGCATAACTAGAAATGACTGGGCCCGACAGCAAAATATTTTTCAGTCCCCCAAAATGTCTAGAGATTGACCTGTTTTCCCAATATTTATTGACATTGTATATGAATTAAGCCCCCATGGGGCCCCTATACTTCCTGGGCCCCCCTGCAGCTTTTGGGTCTGCTTCCACTGTAGTTACGCCACTGGGAGGCACACTGTGCTGTTACAGTAAGAAAAAAGTGTGTTACTTGCTACACATGTTCAGGATAGTATCCTCTTGGTGCAGTTTCTGGCAATAGTAACTTCAGCCCTTGGTTAGAACGGTGTCATTTATGGTTATCTAGCCATGCCACCACTTCAGAGCTGCGAAGAAATGAGTAACCTGCCCATCAATTAACCTTTGTTATAAAGTCAGGATAAAACTGAAATGTGGCACTCTGTTTTTTAACTTTGCCTTTACGTTGTACAGCAAGTAGGATGGTGTCACGATCCCTGTAATTTTATAAATGGTCTGGGAGAGGCCCCAGGTATCGCCCAACGGACAGGAATACAATGGCTCTCTCCACCAAATATGCTTTTGACAGGTAAATAATTGTAATAAGATCTGTCAGCAGCTTTTCAAATATATTTTGTGGGTGTTCCAGATCTTCCCCCTTAGGTAGGCCCAAGATATGGACATTGCTGGGTCACCTCTCCAGTCCATAATGAACACTGCTGCTAGGCTTATACACCTCAGCAACCGCTCTTCCTCTGCCATGACATTCTGTCAATCCCTGCACTGGCTTCCACTGCCCTTCAGAATTAAATTCAAATTAATTACCCTGACATTCAAAGCACTTCATAACTCTGCCCCTCCCTACATCTCGGAACTAATCTCCATATACTCACCCAACCGCTTACTATGCTCCTCTACTGACCTGCTACTCAACTCTTCTCTCATTACCTCCTCACATGCTCACATTCAAGACTTTGCAAGGGCTGCACCCCTCCTCTGGAATTCTCTCCCACGGTCTGTCCGACTTTCTCCCAATCTTTCAGCTTTCAAGAAATCTCTTAAAACCCACTTTTTTAGAGAAGCCTACCCTCACTGTTAACTACCCAATGCAATACCACTTACAGTACTACATCTCTCACCCACTTTACTCTGATCTTGCCCATTCCCACACCTTGTGTATCATTCCCTTCCCTTTAGATTGTAAGATTTTTCTGTACAGGGCTTTCCTCACCTCCTGTACCCTTATTTATTGTGATGTGTGTAACCCCATATTTATTGTGATGTATGTAACTCCTTATGTTCTATGTATGTAATTCATGTGATTTAGTTGTTTAATCACATTCACTTTACAGCGCTACGAAATAAGTTGGCGCTATAGAAATACATGTTAATAATAAAATGTTAATAATAACATGTGGTTTTCAGCATCCTCAGTAAGAAGGTTAACTTGCCACTGCAACTCACAGACAGTAGTTTGGTTCTGCCACAATATATCTTCCACTTCACCCATGGAGTCCCGGAATTTATCCATGTCCACCGAAGGAGGGAGATGTCTATTTGCAGTTTGGTCTTGAGGTCCTCCATTGTTTATATTATCTAATGATATACAGCACTGCTGCAGAGTCTGGGGACACTTCTACCAGGTGTTGCAGGCTGCCCCGGAGGCCTTATTTGAGATGGCACCATGATGATTCCCTTGCAGGTAGGCGCTGTGTTTAGATTTGCACCCGCTTCTAGATGTCATAGGGATGGTGAGGGCACTTTTTGGGGTAGCTGAGATCACAGCAGGTTGGGTATTATGTTAGGATTATTGCAGGAAGAGCCCCTACATAGCCACAAACCCACTTCTGTTTAGTTTACTATACTATCTTAGGATTCCCAACCGCTAAAGCTACTAGCTACTATGACACTAGTTCAGTGCATCTACTAGAAAAGCATACAGTGTACCTGTCTAACCACCTTAAATGGGTTGTTCACCTTCAAACAACTAGATGTTTTCAGATAGATCACCAAAAATGACTTTTTTCCAATGATTTTCTATGTGTGACTGTTTTTCAAACTTCACATAAAGACAAATATAGGGCTAACAGCACACCAAGCATTTTCATTGCAGGCGGACATGGCTGGACTGGCCAAATGGCTGTTATAAAGCAAATATATCAAATAGTGAAATTAGAGCTTGGCCACAGGAAAACACCTCCATTCTGTGTTACTTATTACAGGATTTTCAGAGGTGCATTTATCAATGGGCAAAGGTTCAAATTTGATAGATACAACTCTAAAAATCCCACAGCAGTGAAGAGTGTGGAGGAGTTTTCTTGTGGTAAACTCTAATTTCACACTTTAATAAGTATACCCCTAAACGTGGTGACAGACCATTGCCAGTAAACTCAATGGCAGGTAGCACAAATGGTTTTGGTTATTTCTCTGCAGGTGGAAAAACCACATGTTATGGCATTAGCAATTTTAAGTAACTTTTACCTTTCTTTCCAGGAAAACCAAAAAGTGCTAAACAAAAGGATGTTTAGAAAATCCCTATTCAATCCTCACATTTTGAAAATCAGGGATACTGGCCCTTTGACATGGGAGTTCTTTCTGGTTCTCACCATGTAAGGACAGGATTTGCCTGCAATATACAAAAGGACTAATGTACAGACAGCAGGGCAAAGTATAAATTACATGTGCAAACGCTCTTTTTCACACTTGACCCTGACCCCCCCATCAGCACCTCTGGCTGCAGTTCCTCAGATATGCATTCCCCCCCCATGAATACAGCATTCAGCTGTGATGTATTCATGAGGGGATGTGCACATAAATGCCCTGCCTACCAGTGCCATAACTTGTGCGTCTTTGCACCAGACAAAAGTGCTTCTTGAATGAGCACTCCATTGTGCAATACTAAAATAAGCTAACCACCCAACCCACAGGGTGGCATTCAAAGATTAACTGAAGTAAACGAGAACTGAAAAGAACAGAGTGAAGAAAAAATACTGAGTTATTCTAAAAAAAAGTGGACGTGAACATCAAGTTAAAAAAAGATAACTATCTTTACTTATCACTTATTATCTTTAAGAGTTAATAAGTTGACTTACTCTGGGGACTGGAGAGGACTGAGCAACTTTTCTTTGTCCACTACCGTCATGTGCCAGGTCTCTGTGATCAATCTGAATATGACTTTCCAGGTCTTCTGTACTTTCAAATTTGACACAACACTCAGGGCACTTTAGACTAGTACACAGATGATCACAAGCTTCTTGTGGTGTAGGGTTTGATGGTTGTCCATTGGTGGATCTACTCAAGCATCCTGCACATAGGCCATATGGTAAACCATTGACATCTAGCTTTACCAGATCTTGCTTGTTCCTAAACTCTTTTAAGCAAAGAGCACATTTATACATCTTCTGCAATGTCTGACCATTAGGAGAGGAGGCAGCAGAATTCCCAGCCAATTTCTGCATATGGAATGTACCATGAATTTTAAGCTCCAGAGTGGAAGTAACAGTCTGCATACACACAACACAGCGAAATCCAGTAAGGGAATTTCTAAGGTCTGGATGCATCTGACAGTGCTCAATAAATTCTTCTTCACTTTGAAGAGGCATTTTGCAGATCCTGCATGTCCCTGTGTCCAAGCTTTTACTGTGAGTAACTTTGTGTTCAGTTAGCGTTAAAAGGGAGGGAAACCGTTCCCCGCAAATGGGGCACATATAATGTTTTGCAGGGCCTCTGTGTGTTTGCATGTGTTCTCGGAGTCCATTTTCTGAGAAAAATGTTCTTGAGCATATGTTGCATTTGTGAGTACCCTTGATGAATTCTGCATTCTTCCTTGAACCTTCATCTTCCCCTGGTCTGATATTATGGTCTCTTAAGCGATGGTTTTGCAAGAGAACCTCCATTGTATAGGCTGCTCCACAGATATCACAACCATACATAGGCTCAGAAGCATCTACATCATCTTCACTGGCTTCATGACTGTTAGTTACATCTGGATTTTTCATTAGCACACTCTGTGCTTCTACAGACTCTAACTTTTTATTTGCTGGCACCATTCCATTGGCTGTACCATTTTGATTATTAGTGTCAAAGACACAGTGCTTCTCACGCAGGTGTTTCTCCAGTAGGATAATAGCATGGAAAGCTTTGCTACAAAATTTACAATTGTATTTCTTACTGTGAGTTGTGATGTGGCACTGAAGCTCTACTTCTGTGCTGAATGTTTCCCCACAGAAGATGCACTTGTGTGATTTTGTTAGGTTTCCCAAGTGGCTGTGCTTTACATGAAGCTGTAAGTCTACCTCTCTTCTGAAATCCCAGTTACATGCTGTACAACGATACATTTTCTTCTCATTGCTGTGTTTTACTGCCAGATGCACTTGGATGGAAACCTTAGAATCAAAGACTTCTTGGCAGAGTGTGCAATGATACAACACAAAAGTATGCATGTCTAATAAATGCTTTTGCAGATCATCCACTGAAGAAAACTGTTTGTCACAGCTTTCACACACATAGTGTGTAGATGTTGTCATGTAGTGTATAGTAAGATGTTGTAAGAGAGACTCCTGAGAGTCAAAGTCCTCTTTACACTGAGGGCAGGACTGTTTTCTTAAGAGCAGTTCCAAATGGGACTTTAAATGAGTCTGAAATGTATCAAAATTAGAGAACTTTAGATCACATTGATTACAAGGATACTCTTCGTTGGACACAGAGTTAAGACTGGCACACAACCTTTGCCTTTTTGGAGAAGAGACTTCCACATCTGAGGAGACAGGACTTTGTTCAGATTTTGACTTCTTATGATTTGCCAATGGAATGTTTTTGTGGTTTTCTTTAATGTGCTTTGTAAGCTTTAGTATGGAGCCAAATATGGGTGAGTTTGTACAGTAAGGGCATGAATAAACTTCCATGAAAGACTGTGTTGGTTGGATAACAGGGGACTCTAGTTTTGAACTTCCTACACTGCAATGTGTTTGTTGAATATGCTCAGTCAAGGAAGACTCTGTAAGAAATCCCATAGAACACTGGTTACAAAAGAAAGCATTATTGCCTTCCTGTGGTGTTGCATTTGGACCACAGTGTGTAATTCTTATATGCTCCTGGAGGCTATTTATATCAGCAAACACCTCTGGGCAATAGTTGCAGTGAAATGCTGTTATGTTGCTAAACTGCACCATTGGATACACATGGTTCTTATGTATCTTTCTGACATGCTCATTTAAGTTATACAAAGTAGGCAAGGAATCCAGACAGATCTGACATGTATGGTTTTGCTGAGGTTTATCCACATGGATTGTTTTCAAATGAATTTCAAGAACTGCCAAACTGCTAAAGTCTCGCTTTGAACAGTAAGGGCAGCTATAGGCAATTGTAGGCCAGTTCTGTCCATCTTCTCTTTCCAAAGAACCTGTTTGTTTATGTCCTCTTATAGGCTTGAGAGTAGAATCTGGAGTGGAAGCTCGTTCCAATGAAGCACTTGAATCAGGGGTTGCACTGCTCATTGTCACCACACTACCTAGAACTGGATCTGGACTAATGCTATGATTACTTGAGTCAGGCTGTCTGTGGCTATCAAGATGACAATAGACTTCTTCTACTGAAGAAAACTGCTCTGGGCACATAGGGCACTTGTGTTTTTTGTTAGCATGGACTTGGTCAATATGGGTAAGCAAAGAGCTTTCATCTACAAATACTTCAGGGCAATGAATACACTGCAGATCAGCCTTTTCTGAGAGCTGTGGATGGCGTGTCATCACATGCTTCTCCAGCTCTTCAGTCTGGCTAAATGTCTCTTCACAGTAATCACACATGAAGTCGTCCTTTTTCATCTCTTTGTCTGATTTTGTCATATATTCCTTGTTTTTTCCATGAGCCTGCATGTGACTCTGCAGTGAGCTAGTTGAGGAGAATCCACGCTTACACACTGTGCATTTAAACGGCTTGCTAGAACTGTGTGTTTTTAAGTGAATTTTCAGGTGGTCACTGCGGGAGAAGGCAGCCTCACATTCATGACAATGATACTTTTTATCTCCTGTGTGGAGTTTAATGTGCCGGTCCCTACTTCTCTTGTGTTTAAAAAGGCGACTGCAATAGGTACACTTGAAAGGTAACTTGTCACTGTGGATTTGCTCATGTCTTTTCAGGTAGCTCAGGCGACTAAAAGACTTGTCACAAAACTGGCATGGATATGGCAACCCAGATCCCCCTTCTTCCTCTCCTATGCTGAGATCACATCCATCCCCTATTATCTGAGTAGGTGAAGCAATGTCTTTGCTGGAGGGAGATGAAGGCACCCAGGAGAATTGTGGGTCGTCATCACCATCTGTAATATGAAAGCAAAAAGGCGATTAAAGATTATTCCCAATGCATTTGTGAAATAAGGCCACAGCTTCTTTAGAAAAAGGTTCATAAAACCATATAGCAACATTCAGTGAACAACAGCACAAACAAATGTTCTTTGAAATGACAATGCAATTACTAAAACAGCTAAACCTTCGGCACACACGTCATATACATTTAATAATGTATGTAGTTTATCCTTAAAATAATACAGCACCTTAACAGAAACAGGTTTTTTTAAAGTTGCAAAAGGACTCTAAATACTGACTAAATCTAAAAAATGCATATTTTTCATAATATTGGAATATATACTGTGGGCAGCACAGTGGTTCAGTGGGTAGCATGTCTGTGTGGGTTTTGTCTGGGTTCCCCAGTTTCCGTCACATGCTTAAAAGGAATTCTGTTATGGTTTTTATGGTATACATTTTTTTTTTACATTTCAATTAATTTTTTGTTTTTCAAACATTGTGTACAGACAGTTATTTCCTTCATAAGGCAACATTTGTGTATATATTTAGAGAGAGAGAGAGAGAAAGAGAGAAA
The DNA here is from genome assembly GCA_024363595.1 of Xenopus borealis. NCBI lineage: Eukaryota > Metazoa > Chordata > Amphibia > Anura > Pipidae > Xenopus > Xenopus borealis. Next base: position 34,772,916 of record CM044437.1, read on the forward strand.
GAGAGAAAGAGAGAAAGAGAAAAAAGAAAAATAGCTTGTACAGCAAGGCACTCACAGGACTTAAAAAAACATGGTGAAAAATAGATAAAGTTTATTCGTTATTCCAAAAAAAAAAAACTGCTAATGTTTCAGCTAGCCCTCTAGCCTTTCTCAAAGTGCATATCACAACCACAAAGTCATAGAGCATCATTATAGGTAAGAGTGTTACCTATAACAGTTCTCTATGACGTCATGACCCTCACTTTCCCACCTTTTTGGGTTTAAATATTGGTTTTTGATTATGATATGCATGTTGTGAAATTTTACCAGTTTTTTGCTGAATAAACATTTTTCGCCTTGGATAAGACCTGTGATTGCATGCCTTATTTGGGACAGCTATCTTATTGTTTGCATTTTGCACCCAGGCATACTTAACCTTTAAGGGCTAGGGCAGACGGGGAGATTCGGGGGCATTTTGTCGCCTGGCGACTTCTC
>CM044437.1:34774857-34792975 GCA_024363595.1 Xenopus borealis
TCAATACACATAGATGACCCCAAGAACTGTGTACTGTCTGGATCCTACATTCAGACTAAACTGGGCATGCCCCCCAAATGGCACCCAATTGGCCCAGCAGTAATAGTTGCGATTGGCACCATTACAACTCATGGTCAGATTGGTCCTTATAATGGCCCACGAGCCTATCATGTGATTGGCCCTTCTGGAAGTTGCCTTTGTGGTTGGCAGAAGGAATAAAACCCTGTTCTGCATTTACGACAGGGGCTGTTCCCTTTCTGGCTTACAAAGGTGGTTGTTAAGAATTGCCATTTGCTAGTCTTTTTTTATACATGGAGGACCACAGAGACTACCCAGCTGTAAGCCATCACAGCTGTACCTACATGCTCCAGTAAGCAACATCCTCAAGCAGAACCACTGAATGCTGGCTGGCTACTATCTACACCTGTAATTTGACATTGCCATGCTACAATAAATAGCTGCATTCAGGGCCGCCATTAGGAATAATGGGGCCCCACACAACAAAATTTTCAGGGCCCCCTGGGCCCTGCCCACCCGAGCACCCAAGCCCCACCCCTGATCCTGCTCACTCCACATCAAAGTTAAAAGACCACACAGACATCAGCGCTAAAAAAAGTAACCCCCCCCACACACACATAAGTTAAAAACATTGGCACCAGGGCCCTCCATAAAAGTTTTTTTTTTCAAAAAAAGCATTGGTGCCAAGGCCCCTCTTACAAGTTAAAAAAAAATTGGGGCCCCAAAAAATATGTTTAAAAAAAACAAAAAACCTTGGTGCCAGGGCCCCCTTACAAGTTATTTGTAAGGGCCCCAAAAATTTTTTATTTTTTTTTTTAATTGGTGGCAGGGTCCTATAGAATATTAAAATAAAATATTGGTGGCCAGGGGATTTAAAAAAACCACATTGGTGTCAGTAGCATTAAACTCGTGGTTTCAGGACTTCAGTGTTGGCTCCTTCGAGATTTTGGTTCTTTCCGCTGCTCCAGGACTTCGACTGTTCGCCACTTCCGCATTCTGTGAGGACGGAAGTCAGCACTCCTTCAGCGCTCGTAAAGGACACTTGCCCCCCCCGCCCCCCCCTGATGGTGGCCCTGTGGATATATGGTGTAAAGCTGGATGGGGGATATAGGCTGTAAAGCTGTATGGGGGGATATAGGGTGAAAAGCTGGATGAGAATGTGGGAATAGATTTGTAAGAGCATAGGGGAGCAAGGTGTAAAATAATGGAGACAAGGGTATAGGGTATATACAAACAAGGACAGTGTTTCAGGGTTAGTAGCAAGATTTGGACAACAGAAGATGAGGATAAGAGTCCAGGTTGGTGTAAGAAGTGTAGGGGCAGGGGCAAGAGGAGCAGGGAGTAGAGTAAAAGAGCAGCTTGTATACTGGTTGTACCATGTAGCCGCAGGGAAGATGGTTGCTAAACAGCATGTAGACTTGAATAAAAGGGGACACAGGCTGCGATCATCAGCTACAGAAGGGAAATAGCTCACTTACTTTACTTCCCATCACAACTCCAGGCACTAGTGCGCAGCCATTGTACTGCTTATCTCACAGTGCCTCCCTCCCTGTATGGCTGGGCGGGGCTAAAGCCTGGCAGGAGAGAGATACAAACAAGGGCTGTGAAGGTTTTTATTACACACACTGTGCCGAGCATCTATAGTGCGGGTAAGCATCCAGCCCCCCCCCCTTCAGGGCATAGCACTCCGGTGAGTACTACTTCTCCCTCTCATACTGACTGCTAAACTTCTCCCGAGTTCTCCTTCAGCGATCGGGGGGGGGGCCGGCTCTTTGAAAAGTGAAGCACTGCCGGGCCCCCATTCAGGGCCAGGCCCGGGACACTTGTCCCCCCTGTCCCCCCCTGATGGAGGCCCTGGCTGCATTTCCTAAAGGAGTTGTGTGGTGTGAGTCCTGTCCATTTCTTCTCACGGCAAGGTGACGTGACAACAATATATTAAAAAAAATTTTTACAGGTAACAACCTATAGGTCAACATTTTAAAACATTTAGAATTTCACATAAAAGTGAACATTATTAGAAACAGTAGTATTAATAACAGGTTCCATGACCTTGCTCAATGTTGTTTAGCTAACAGTTGTTTAGCTAATTCTGTGTGGTTTAATTCCTCCGGTATACCAGGGTCTTTTGGAACTGAAAAGGAGGGTTGTGGGTACACTCCTAAAGCCATATAAAAACATATATAAGTACAATAATCCCCCGTCTAAATAATCCAATGAATATGCAAATGCATGTATTTAAAAAAGAAAAAACAGGGTTTTTTGTTACAAAATTATAATCATAAATTTGATAAGCCACCTTATATTCACACACATACATACACAAGTGTGCACCTATATATACAACTTTACTTTGCCTTTATAGTCTTTTCATTTCACTTTTTTTTTTGGTTTGGGCAGCCTCTCTCTTAAAAGCTGCATAAGCAGGTGGCTAGGGAGGATCTAGCCCACAGATTGAAACCAAGCTTTAGGAGATTTATACTCCAAGTAATGCTGTTAAGCAGACCGGTATTTGACCGTTTATATATATATTTTGACCACAGGTAAACAAGTTAGGGACCACCATGTGGGGTTTACGTTGATGTGGTATGGTGGCTTATCAATTTTATGATCATAACTTTCTAACAAAAAACCCTGTTTTTCCTTTTTAAATACATGCACTTGCATATTCATTGGATTATTTAGACAGGGGATTATTGTACTTATATTTTTATATGGCCTTAGGAGTGCACCCACAACCCTCTTTTTTTCTCTTTTGGAACTGACACTTCAAATATTGAGTATCTCATGGTAAAGATCCTTATCCAAAACCTTTGGCCATTAAGGCATGTCTACAATGTATAATACATTGTGCCTATTTTACCGTGACCTCTGATACACTCATCTAAAGCAGGGATCCCCAACCTTTTGAACCAGTGAGCAACATTCAGAAGTAAAAGGAGTTGGGGAGCAACAGTAGTATGAAAAATGTTCTTGGGTGCCAAATAAGTGCTGTGATTGGCCATTTGGTAGCCCCATGTGGGTTGTAAGTCTACATTGAGGTTCTGTATGGCAGTGCACCTGGTTTTTATACAACCAAAACTTGCCTGTGTGTAGGCTGCCATCTCATGTCATTTTGCCCAGTTACATGCTTTCTGAAAGAGCCAACACTGCACAATGGAACTGCTTTCAGATACACAGTTGTTTCTCCTACTCAAGAAGTCACGGCAGGTTTTGTTGGCTTTGGATTGTTACGATTGAGTATATTTAGCATTTACAATAATGCAGGTGTCAGGGAGATGTTATCTAGATACCTTCCATTGTTCTGATAATGGGCTGATGTGGGGGTGATAACACTCCAACTTGCAGAGCAGCAGTAAAAAGTAAAGTACGACTTTTTCCAATTACTGTCTATTTTATATTTGTGACAGTTTTTCTAATATTGAAGTGTAAAGTGTCATTTTTAAGCAGCTCTGGGAGGGGGGGTCGCCAACCCCCCAACTGGTCTAAACTGATTTAATTTAATGGATACATTTAATGGATACATTTCTTATCTTTGTCCCTGCTGAGCAGAATCTCTGGGTTTCATTACAGGCAGCTGTTAGAATTGATACAATAATTGCTAATAATCCAGAGATTTTGCAATGAAATGTATCAATTGAATATTGCAAAACTGTATCAGTTTAGAGTCTGCACCTGAATTACTGAGGTGCCAGACTCAAACACCAGAGACACGAACTGTTTGGAAAAACAGTAAAAGATAAATAATGGAAAGTAATTGAAAAAAGTCTTTATTTCTGGAGAAAATTTTGAAAACAACTGAACAGAAAAAAGTGTTTGGAAGGTGAATAACCCCTTTAAGTTGGAGCATAAGTCGCATGGCAGAGGGCTGAGAAATGTTATTTTACTTGTAATTTTCTTACTGCACCTAAATGGTCTAAGTGAAGTTTTGAATGCATTGAATGCAATGGCTAGGTTTGTTTCCAGAGCAATTGCTGTCACAAGCGTGAGATGTCCAATGCAATTTCACCAATACATTAAAATTGGCACAACTGCACTTGCACTTTAATTCCTATTAGATATAATTGTGCTGAAAGTTCAGTTTTCAAAGGTTCGGGATGCAAGTGACTTGTGCACCCGATTGTATTGGCCTATCTGTGCTGTTCCCACTGTGTGAACTCTGGAGTTATTAACTGGTTCAGAGGCAGAGACAGCTCCAGGGCTCCCACAGCAGCCTGTGTCAGTAGAAACAACAGTACTCGTGCTCAAGGTCAAATAACACTAACAGTAGGATTACCCTAGAAAACCATATATTGTTATATATACCAGTATTCATAGAAGTACCAAAGTATCTTAAATTTAAAGACCCAAAAATGAATATAGTAAATTCAAACTGTCATAGAGATCACTTCAAAATCAATACATAATTTTTTTTCTGCTAATGAGATTGATAATCAAAATTGCTGTTGCAATGAAATTTTACAAGCACACACAAGCAACCTTTGTAGATCTGGAAATGCAATAAAATGGCTTGAAATGCAACAGAATCATAAAAAATGCAATAAAACCATTCAAATAAAATACAAAAGGCATTGCACGGTGCCATTAGCAAATATGCTATTCACATTTTAGGCCAAAAACAATACATCAAGCTACAGTACACTGATGAAAATTTTTGATTATCAGCCCCAGATATTACTGGTGAAATACCAGCAAGAAGCAACCCTAGACTAAGGCCTCCTACACACGGGCGTTTTTGACCTGCGCTCCCCTGCATTGCGTTTGGCTGCGTTCAGCCGCAGGGGAGCTCAGGTCTAGACGCACCTCATTTTGTTCAATGAGGTTGTACCCACGAGACGCGTGTAAGCGCCGAACGCAGATTCAGACGCAACATGCTGCATTTTTCCTGCGTTCGGCGCTTACATGCGTTCGTGTGAGTACAGCCCCATTGAAAATAATTGAGTGCGTCTATACCTGCGCTCCCCTGCGTTTGAACGCAGCAAAACGCAACGCAGGGGAGCGCAGGTAAAAACGCCCGTGTGTAGGAGCCCTAAGGATGGGGGAACAAAAATAGAACAAAAGAGTTACTTTAACAGCTCACTCACCCCCTACCCAGAAGTTCTGCAAAACATAGAATCTGTGTTCAGTACCACTTAAGAGTATATTATAGAGTTCCCCATGACACTGGTCTGACAGCAACAGAAAGAGGGACAAAAAGGCTTGCCGCGTGGAGCGCTGCAATTTTTTATACTATTACTATTGTCAAATTTATGAAAGTTTGAAGACATTTCTGTGGTTTTTATGTGTTATTACAGTTTTGCCCTTTAAGCTGCTAGTCTCAGTTCTCCCAAGAGACCTGCTTATATTAAATTGTTACAAATGTTTCAGTGCACCTGGTGACTGTTCTGTGCTCTTGGCCAAAAGCCAATTAAGTTAGAAACTTTTTATCTTTTTCTGACTGTTCAGTGCAGGAGATCAAAGAGAAAGTTGGGACATTTCAGTAACAAACCTGGGACTGCAGGCTGAGTTGTCAAAATTGGGACTGTCCTGCGAAAAATGGGACAGTTGGGAGGTATGCTTACATTAGCCATCAAAGCAAATGGAGTGTAGTATAATTTCATTGGTGAAGTGGCCAAGCAATAGAACAGTCCAGGCATAGTAGCAATAAGCCTCTGAGTGTGAACAGAAAAAGAAAAAAATATTTAGCCTAATTTATGGTAGTTGCCTAAATTTAGCTGTGCATTTGCGTTTCTAGGACCGCTTCTAGGAAATGCTAGGGCCCTTACGGGTCTTCTACACAGCTTACAAGTGGCAAGGAGAAAAAGGTTTATATCAGCCTCAGGAATACACTATAAATCAGGGATCCCCAACTTTTTTTTACCCGTAAGCCACATTCAAATGTTAAAAGAGTTGGGGAGCAACACAAGCATGCAAAAGTCTCTTGGGGTGCCAAATAAGGGCTGTGATTGGCTATTTGGTAGACCCTATGTGGTCTGGCAGCCTACAGGAGGCTCTGCTTTGCACTATACTTAGTTTTTATGCAACTTAAATGTGTTTCCTAGCCTGGAATTCAAAAATCAGAACCTGCTTTGAGGTCACTGAGAGCAACATCCAAGGGGTTGGAGAGAAACATGTTGCTCACGAGCTACTGGTTGGGGATCACTGCTATAAATGTTTCCAGGGTTGGATCACTGTTTTTCCTTGGAAAACAGGCAGCAAGATCCTAAACCCTGATTCTTTTCACAGACCAGGGATTGCAAACAGCTGCAGTCTAATTACATGTAAACTGTACCAAAACATTCCTTTTATCACAGGCTGTAAATCTGTTAGCATCTGGCATGCCTTTGTTTCTTACACAAGATACAAGCTTGTTTCTACATTTTTCTCACCTGTAGTGGTGATTAAAATTCATTATAAATGAAAGGATTGCACACTAAAGCAAGTTCCTCTGTGTACCATTCTAAACTCAAATTAGAAACAGCTGCTTGCTAATTCATGCAGTGATGTTTGGCTGTGCTCTGTGAATTCATAATAATTCCACCAATTACCCAGGAATTTTTTAGGGGTGATTCATGTATATAGCTATTTAACTACTGAGGTTTTGGCCTTCCTGCCACTTCATTCCTGTCTCCTAAAATAAGGTAAAATGACAACCAAGGATTGATTTTTTTACAGGCCAGAAAAAAGTTAGACAGCATGTTCAATGATACACCCATTTATTGTACAGTGCAGCTGAACAGATTGGCACTTTAACAATACTTATGTTTTGGTTTCTTGGGCAGTCCTACTCAGATCCACAACCTCCCACCAATTTCCAATTCCGCCCAAGTCCCGTCTCTGCTCACTCCCACCTGACTTGCTTTCCCCCTTCCTCCGTGGAAAAGAGAGCAACTGTGGAGGAGAGAATTTTTTATTAGCTATAGAGGAAGCTGAACGCACAGTCTGCAGCTGCAGTGTTTGCTCCCTCTATAATTAGGCCACTGTTCTTGGGTCAATACCTGCTACTACCAGTGGGTAATATTAGCTGCATAATGGAAAGGGGTAGAAAAGAAAGGCAAATATTTCAAAACATTATCAAACACTATTATACTTTATTTTTATTTTTTTTAAAGAATGCCACCTGCACCAAGAGGAAGCCCCTAATGCCATGCCTCTTTAAATAGATAAAGAACACATATTATGCACACCTTTAAACATTGTCACCCACACTAGAAGCTCCGGCCTGATACAGGCAGTCTATCGCAGGCAGGGGGCATTCTTTTAAAAAAAACATTATTGTTTTTATGTTAGTCCCTATCTCCGGTGTGGGAAACATATTTCAGGTAACAGTTGCCCTTCAACTCTTCAAATCACAAACCCTCCCATGTATCAGTTTTTTTTAATGCTTTTGGAGCAAGTCTACGTCAACCATTTACAAAACCTGTTGTGGGGACCCTGAAAATATTGCTATGTTCAGGATTGTGGTAGCTTCAGGGTTCCCCAATGGCACTTAGTGCAATTATATATAAGTGCTAGGAGTGTCTTTGGACACAATTACCTAATGAAAGGAGTCAATATTCACAACATTTGAATCCATTTTAATGCACTTGCATTTATAGAACACACATGTATTCTTTAACCTGAAACAATTTAAGTGCAAATGCTATGAAAGTGGTTTATGTGGTGTTTATACAAATGGCCTGCATGTGGCACTGTGCATACATAGGACTTTCTGTACAACTTGAAAGTGAAAGTAAGACTTACTGCTGTTATGTAATGGCTGCATGACCTGCTAATAAAGCACTGTTATACTCTCCTTATCCTCGGCTACCAAACACAACAAATGGCGACAAGGATGTCTTTTCTACCTCTGCAGCAGCCTGCACCTTTTCTACCAAACCCTGGTGAGCCTACCATACCTTTTACTGCTTGGATGCATATGTTTGATAATTACATTATTGCTGCTGACCAAGGGGAGATTTCTGCAGCTAGAAAGCGTGCTTTACTTATTCACTGCGTGGGAGCAGAGGGACAGCGTATATTCTATATATTACCATTACCTGATGATACTTATGAAACTGCTCTTACTGCTATAAAGAACTTTTTTGTGCCAAAAGTAAATGTGGTTGCTGAAAGATATAAATTCCGCCAACGTGGACAGTGTAATGGTGAATCCACAGAACATTTTGTAGCAGCTTTGAGAGAGCTGGTTGTTACCTGTGAGTCTGGGAATCTAACAGATGAAATGCTAACAGACCAAATAGTGGAAAAAACAAACTCACCACCTATTAGAGAGAGACTGCTCCTAGAGCAAAATTTAACCCTTGCAAAGGCTATTACAGTTGCTAGCCAAATTGAAACAGCTGTGGCAGAGGCTAAAACTCTCAGTCAGGGAACTGCTGGGAATGTACAGACTGTGAATTTAAAACTGTGGCCTAATAATGCGCAGGCACAGGAAAAATACAGTGCTAAGGAAAGGGATTCACTGCAAAACCATGCAGCAAATACAAATAAAAAATACTGCTTTTACTGTGGTTCAACACAACACCTTGCAAACTATACTAAATACCCTGCCAAAGCTATACAGTGCCGCAAATGTTTGAAACCAGGTTTGAAAAATGTTACTGTCGATTGTTTGTCACGCTTACCTTTACCGACAGCTTCTGATACGCTGGATGAGGACATGGAAATTGTAGCACTGACTGATATATTATCATCTACATTTACAGCTGCTGATTTTAAGCAAGCTTGCCTCACTTGTCCAATTCAAGTAAAACTACGGGACATCTTACAAAACAAATGGCCAAATGCTGAGAAGAAATTCAGTCCTGATCTTCAACCTTACTACAGGATTAGACACGAACTGTCCTTAGTAGATGGTTATGTTGTCCGTGGAGCTCACCGGTTATTGGTTCCAGAAACTTTGAGAGAAAAGCTCATACAACTTGCACATGAGAGTCATCAAGGAATTGTACGTACAAAACAAAGACTGCGAGAACTGTACTGGTGGCCAGCAATGGATGCTGATGTGGTAACTGCCATTCATTCTTGTGTTACTTGTCAGAATCATGACAAAACAACTATCACACATACACCACCACTAGTGATGGGCGAAACGGGCGCGCGACTCGTTTTTGGCGGCAAATTTTTGCCCGCAAATTTTTCCTGCCGTTTCGCAAATTTATTCGCCAGCGGCGAATCTCGGGAATTCGCCGCGAATTCGCCCCTGGCGAATAAATTCGCCCATCACTAACCACCACAGCCAGTACCATTCCCTGATTCAGCATGGGAAAAACTTGCTATTGATATTGCGGGTCCTTTTGCAGACGCTCCTATAGACTGCCAGAAATTGCATTTGTTTCTCATGTAACATCAGCTACAGTAATAACATTTCTGTCTACAGTCTTCAGCAGAGAAGGAAATGTAAAGGAGTTAATATCAGACAACGGACCACAGTTTGTCTCATATGAGTTTGAATCCTTTCTGAGAGATAGGAATATTGTGCATAGGAAATCTTCAGTGTATTACCCACAAGCAAATGGAGAAATCGAGCGATTCAACAGAAGTCTGAAAGAAGCACTACAGACAGCAAATCTTACTGGGAAATCTTGGAAAGTATTTACAACTGAGTTCCTACATAACTACAGAGCAACATGCCATGCAACAACCCAATCATCTCCAGCTGAATTATTACATAGAAGACAGATGCGCACTAAGTTACATGTTGCAGATGTCAAACTTCCACCAAAGACTATTCCTACAAAATCCTCTACTGCTGACATTGTGAAACGTCACCAAGCCAAATGCAAGGCTTATACTGACAGAAAACGTGGTGCAAGAGAAGTGCACTTTCAGCCTGGATCTTTAGTCAGAATTAAGAAACCAGGAATACTGAAACAAGGACAATCTAAATTTACTACACCACTTGAAGTGAGACGCTAGCGAGGACCAAACACATATGAACTGTCTGATGGACTGCAAGTCATCTTGCTCCTGCTAGATATGACTTTGGAGATGTTCCATTTGATGAAGGACATTTTTCTACTCCTGATGCCAACTGCAAAAGGGCAGAGGAAAGTGAACCTATAAGGCATACTGAGAGAATCAGGAAACTACCTGCATGGACCAAGGACTATGTCATGTAAAGAATGTATATATTGCTTTAAGATATATACGGTTAAATTGTTACTGTTTATCTATTTGTCCAAATGCTATCCTACTATAGGGGGAATATGTGGTGTTTATACAAATGGCCTGCAGGTGGCACTGTACAACTTGAAAGTGAAAGTAAGACTTACTGCTGTTATGTAATCGCTGCATGAGCTGCTAATAAAGCACTGTTATACTCTCCTTATCCTTGGCTACCAAACACAACAGTTTAATATTCTCATTTTGGGCAAGAAATAAATTATACATATTTCTAAATAAAAACAATAGCTAAATGTACAACACCAGCACTTTTATGTTGAAAACACTTATAGGGGAATGTAATATAAGTCGGTAAGTCAAAAACTATTCGCAATGCGAAAAGTTATGCCTCTGTGCGAATAATTTTAGCTTTGTGCGAATTTAATATAGCTTTTGCGAAACCGGAAACTGTTTAGCGACCACTTCCAACAGTGGAAGAGAGTTTGCGAATTTTACAGCTTGCGCCAATGCGCAGTCAGTGTAATAAAACTTCTTAAAAACTCTGAAAAAGTCATTATGTTTGCTCCAAAAGATTACGACACCTTCAAGCTCTTCTAAAGAATGCGCAATTAAAATTCGCAATGCGCAATTAAAATTCGCAATGCAATAACAGTTTAAGGAACAATATTACATTGCGAGATGTGGATTTTTAATCTTATTGATGCGTATTCTTTTGCTCTTTGTGAATTTAATTACATTCCCCCCTACAATGTTAAAAAAGGTGCACACTTCCATTTTAGTATAACACAAGAATATTTCAATGGTCCTTAAAAAATAATATATATTAAATGAAAAGAAGAAGTTTTTACCAAACCTATTACATAGTTCGAAAATCTTGACATTTAAAACGACAAATGTAAAGCACATGCTATTAACAATGATACTGTTGAATGGATGTGGTTAAATACACATTTTAAATACACATATTTATAGTACATGTATTTAAAAATGCAGTTTCCCTATGAAAGGAATATACTAATACAATATTATCATACATTCTACTGAACACAAATCATTTATCAACAGCTTTAGCCCCAAATACACACTAAGTATTTGCCTCATCAATTCCGTTCCAGCTGGCACCCTGGAGGCAAACGTGACCTGTTCACCTACAGTGACCTATGTCTGTGCACATTGGGACCTGTTCTATATAAGCAGGTCAGGAGCTCCCTACGGAATCCATGCATGTGGCACACAATTAGTCTCAGCTCCTGAGACGTCTGCCTTTGTCAACTCTTTGTTCATTAAAACAGGAACTTGACAACCCTTTTTAAATTAAATTGAAATACAGGATTAAAAGGTGCTGCCCCACTTGCACGCTCAAATAGCATCTAGAATTCTAGATCTTCCACAAATTGTCTGATTTTCTGAATGCTCTGTTCATTCAATATAACTAAATCTATGCAGGGATTATTAACCATACCACAATTGATGCAGCTTGCAATCACTAGTGATGAGCGAACAGGCACTAATTCACGGCGAATTCCCGCGATTTGCCACCAGCGAATAAATTTGCGAAACCTGGTGAAAATTCCTTGCGACAAAAAAATGCAACGTGACTCGTTTCGTGAAATTCACAAATTTTTCAGCAAAACGGGATAGATTTGCCCATCACTAGCAATCACTGTTACATTTTAAAAGTCAGTAATGTGTTTTAAATTACTCATTCTCATTCATATATTTATGTGGGCTCTCCCTATGGTATGAATGAATCCTCAAGGTTGACCTGTCACTATCCTTGTTTACCAAAATTAGCTGCAGAAAAATCTAAACCAGTAAACATTTAACTGATCGTTCCACTAGGCACTTTCTGTAAGAAAACTGTATGTCTCCTTGTTCCTGCATGAGTTTTCTCCAGGAAATTGACCCTAGAGCTTAGGTGTGTTATATAAAATGATCATTATATTTATTGTAAACTCCAGTGTTGCCGGTACTGATGGGAATGATGAACAATCTATGTGAAGTGTTGCTTAAACATGTAAGCATTATATAAACAATAACATCTATAACAATCTGTGTAAAGTGTTACATATTATTAAACATAGAGATATATTATAAAAAAATCAGTCATGCAATAATGTAAAGGAGACACATGCACAATCATCAGGGATAATTTTGTATCTTATTCCCCCACCGTCAGATGCCTTATAAATGCAATAAGTCTTCATGTTACAGGGCAACGCTTTTGAAATAAAAAATAAAATGGTATAAAGGTGATACCTTTATTGGCTAACTAAGGTAATCGTTGCAAGCTTTTCAGAACATTTTAGTTAAGCCGATTATCTTCAGCAATTAAACTTTCCATTCCCATAGGTCCACGCATATTATAGTTGAGCAAGAGTGGAAGGGCCTACTAATTTTAAGAGACACAAACACATCACAAAAAGCTTGCAAAAAAAATATTAAAGGAGAAGTAAACCCTAAACTAAAAAAACCCTACCCTCCTACCTTAGATGGACCTCCTCCCTCCTCCCCCCTAACCTAGCTGCTAACTCAGGCAAATGCCCCTAAGTCCTAACTTAGCCCTCGGTGCACATTCAGGGATTGGCGTTGACAGCAGCCCAATGTCACTTACCTGCCCTGCCCCCCTACTTTATTGTACTCACTCCCTTGCCTGGTCTGCAAGATGGCAAGGTGGCAACCCTAGGTTTTACAGGTGTGAACAATACTGGGGGGAAATTATAGACATGAACTATACTGGGGAGATTATAGACATAAACATGGTCCCCCCTGACAAGAACATAGTAAATTAGGCTGAAAAAAGACACACGTCCATCAGGTTCAACCTTTTGACTTTTTTTAACCTGCCTAACTGCTAGTTGATCCAGAGGAAGGTAAAAAAAAAACCCCCATCTGAAGCCTCTCCAATTTGCCTCAGAGGGGGAAAAAATTCCTTCCTGACTCCAATGTAAATTGGACTAGTCCCTGGATCCACTTGTACTATTCCCTCACTTGCTAAAAAGCCATCCAACCCCTTCTTAAAGGGGAATTCAACCCCTCCAGTGCTGACTGACTCCCCCCACCCTGCTCCTCCCTGGCCTACCTCTCCCCCACTACTAAGTCGCTACTTACCCGTCCATGCAGGTCCCCTCCAGCCAGGTTCCCGGGCGCCATCTTCTACAGCAATGTCTTCTTCCTTCCTCCCTCAGCGCTTGGCGGTGCATGCGCAGTAGGACGCATTTGCCAGTTTGTAGTACTACGCATGTGCCCAAAGTTCACGAAGTTCAATCAGCGAACTTCATGCGTAGTAGCACAAAGCAGCAAATGCATCCTACTGCGCATGCGCCGACAGACGAAGGAAGAATACATTGCTGTAGAACATGGTGCCCGGGAACCTGGCTGGAGGGGACCTGCATGGAGGGGTAAGTAGTGACTTAGGGGCATTTGCCCCGGGGGAGAGGTAGGCCGGAGGGGAGCAGGGGAGGGGTGTCTACGTGGGTGTGGGGGGAGGGGTTGAATTCCCCTTTAAAGCTATCGGAATTGGTGACCTTGTGTCAGCTGGAAAGACCTACTGATTAATAAAGCATTAGAGAGAGATTATTATATGATCCCCTTATATATTTATACCTAGTTATCATATCACCCCTTAAGTGCCTCTTCTCCAGCGTGAACATCCCAATTTGGCCAGTCTTTCCTCATAGCTAAGATTTTCCATAACTTTTACCAGCTTAGTTGCCGTTCTCTGTACCCTATCTAATACAATGTCCTGTTTGAGTGATGGAGACCAAAACTGTACGGCATATTCTAGATGTGGCCTTACAAGTGCTCTATAAAGTGGAAGAATGACCCCCTCCTCCCGTGACACTATGCCCCTTTAAATACAGTTCAAGTTTATCATCTACAAGGACTCCAAGGTCCTTTTCCATAATGGATTTGCCTAATGCAGTCCCATTAAGGGTATAAGTGGCTTTAATTTTACATCCCAGGTGCATGATTTTACATTTCTCAACATTGAATCTCATTTGCCACTTAGCTGCCCAGATTGCTAGTTTGTCAAGTGACCTAACTTTATACTTTGTTTGGTATGTTTGTGTACACCGCTGAATCATACGATCCCAGGAGGTTGTCCTTATTTTTTAAAATGGCTATTTTCTATTTAGGATAAACCAATGGCACATGCAACTAAAAAATATATTATTGTGAAAATTGTTTATTTACATGAAGCAGGGTTTTACATATGAGTTGTTTTATGCAATATCTTTTTATAGAGACCTACATTGTCCGGGGAGTATAGTTTTCCTTTAAGATGTAAACTTTCTATTTTTTATTTCTCAAAAGCACAAATTATTTAAACAAAATAAATTAACATATAACTTTTCAGTAACCACATATATTTGCAATTTATACATTCCTGTTCTTATAGTGCTTCTTATATTACATACATAAGCCTGTCATGCAGTTCGACAATCTCCTCGAAATACCTTCTTCCTGCCTTCCATCTGCCTGAATGAACAATTGCCTGCGCTAATGCACTTGCAACGCTTCTATTGCTGAAGTCGCCCAAAGTTTGAGGCAACTTCCAGTGACTTCTGAAATCGAAGCATCTCGAGTGCATTAGTGCAAGCGATTGTTCTTCATTCAAGCAGACGGAAGGCAGTTCGGGGAGGTTGTCACCTGATGTGGGTACAATTAAACAGTGCCTTCAAATAAAACTAATTGAAATAGACTCAAGATCTCGTTTAGTGTGATAAAATGAAGTGAACAGTATGCCAGTATTAAGGGGTTCTACAATAAATAAAGGCAAGACTGGTTTAAGACAGTTTAAAAAAAGAAAACTAAGCTATAACTATGCTGAATCTCAGCCCCCTAGACTTGATTGTTCCCTTGACTTTTGCTCTAATTATATCAACATATGTACATATTCTTTTTTCAGAGAAGCAACATAATTATTGTGGCTTTCATATACAGGTCATAGTTTGCATGTAATTTATCAAGTCATGCCCCAATTAAAACAGCAATATAGTAAGAATTGATTTATTAAGGCAATATATTTGCACATTTCCTTCCCTTGGTACCACTGTAAAATAACATTCCTTTGGAGTATGCGTCAGTCCAACCTAGTAAAAATAATTATGTAAGAATAAGCTTTTAAGGGGCACATTCACTACAGGTTGAAGTGAATTTTGAATCATTTTTAAAATTCGAATTTCAAGGTAATTTTGGGCTACTTCAACTATCGAATAGCCCAAAATTCGATTTGAATTGAAAAAATTCGAACATTCGAATTTCGAAGTACTGGCCCTTTAAAAAAAACTTTGAATTTGACTATTTGCCACCTTAAAGCTGCCGAATTCCCATTGTAGCCTATGGTGGACCTCCTGGAAGCTTTCCTGAAAATTTTTCTCCTGGAAAATAAAAAAAAAATTTTAATTGTTTGATTCAAACCATTTTCATTCGATCGAAAATGACCCCCCCAAAAAATTGATGATACATCTGCCTGTAAGTATAACATGCCACTCCTTCACAGAACAGAGCAATACTAAAGTATTTAGTTGGAGGACTGGGCAGCTCTTTGGAAAATGAGATTCAGCACTAAAAGATGCAAGGTTACCCATTTAAGTACATAGTTACATAGTTAAATTGGGTTGAAAAAAGACAAAGTCCATCAAGTTCAACCCCTCCAAATTAAAACCCAGCATATACACACACACACCCCACTCTTTCACACAAACTATATATGCTCATAGCTATACTAACTGTAGTTTTTAGTACCAAAATAGACTTTCATATTATGTCTGTCCAAAAAATCATCCAAGCCCAAGGATCAACAGTGTATTCCATAACTTCACTGTCCTCAACCTGAAGAACCACCTACACTGCTTCAAATGAAAGTCCTTTTCTTCTAGTCTGAAGTAAAAATATGAATACCTGTAATACAGTAGATGAAACTGTGCTGGAAACTTCATTAATCCTTTAAGTGCCAGCTGAATTTTGCATTTTATTTGCCAGAAGTTTATTTTACAGTTGTTGTGCTCTCATTTTAGGGGCATTTCCTGGAAGGGATTTTCAGTTTACCTAGGAAAACTATACATTGTTTTTTTGGGGGAGAACCTGAGCTTACTGAATCTCTACGTGTTCGTGTATTTCTCCTTCTTGAACAAGATTAAGAGCTCTAAATAAAAAAAGAAATGGAAAAATTGAAATTTTTCCCAATATAGGGATTTCTAACAGAAAAATATTTTATTTAAAGGGCACCGATTACAGCCAAATTAACAATCTGACCAGTACAACCTAAACATGTTTATTCAAACTACATATAAAATGGACTGATTTCAAAATTAGAAGACACTGAGCCACTACCTGCCGCATTCATACTCCAATGAGGACATAAGCTACAAGTTACCTGTTGAAAACCACGATGGCAAAGCTAATTTGTGTTTGCATGCACGGTGCTCCCTAAAGTAGTTAATTCCTTTAACCGTCCTATTGTCTGCCTGTATTCTATTTACATATCTTCTTCTCTGCTCCCATCCACATACTCAAGCTCTTATACACTTTATAATTACTTACAACACCTTTGTCCTCCAGTTACTAACAAGACCCGGACATGTCGTCACTTCAAATCCTCTTCCCACATCTTCTCCATCTTTTACCTACTTTTGCTGGCTGCAGGGGATATCTCTCCAAACCCAGGACCCTGCTCCATTCCAACTCATATTCGTCCTCGTTTTCCTGCCAACTTGCACAAATCTCGTTCCTCTACTTTCTCTAACCTTATTCAGATTCCGACTCTTCCTTCTCCCTGCCTTCCTTTTTCTTGTGCCCTCCTTAACACCCGCGCTCTACTTAACAAATCTACATTAATCCATGATCTTTTTTGTTCTAATTCACTCAGTCTCCTTGCTCTGACAGAAACCTGACTCTCACAGAATGACACCGCCATTGAGGCTGCACTTTCTCATGGTGGTCTCTCTTTCTTTCTCACACACGAACCATTGGACGAGGTAGAGGAGTTGGAATTCTCCTCTCCTCTCGCTGTCGGTTCAAACCTATTTCTATTCCTCCAGCCTTCTCATTTAACTCTTTTGAGGTCCATACCCTTCAGATTTTCCACCCTCTCTCTGTACGTGTAGCTGTTATTTACAGACCCCCTTCAGCCTCCTCCTCTGCTGCCTTCCTTTCTGACTTTGACACCTGGCTTTCTTTCTTCCTCTGCACTGATAGTCCTGCAATCATCCTTGGGGATTTTAACTTCCACATCGATGATGCTTCACAACCCTGACCCTCTCGTTTTCTCAGCCTAACCTCCTCCTTTGAGCTCCAGCAGTGGACAAACACCCCTACTCATAAGGATGGCCACTTTCTGGATCTAGTCTTCACTAAAAAACTCTTGCTCTCTGGTTTTAACAGTGAACCCTTCCCCCTTTCTGATCACCATTTGATTACATTTTCCATCTCTCACTCTCTGTGTCACCGGCTTCTTCCCCCACTGTCTTAGTTCGGGATACACGTGACATTGACCTCCCATCCTTAGCTCAGGCCTTCAGGTCCAGTCTCACTTCCTTTAAGGAGATGTCTGACCCTGATACCCTGGTAAGCGAGTATAACCACATTCTCTTCTCGACTATTGACTCATTTGCCCCTTTAAAAGCTAAGCGTACACATGCTCAGAACCCAAGACCCTGGCTGGATTCACAAACCAGATTCATACGCTCCTGTACAAGAACGTATGTGGAAGAAATCCCGTACGCAAGCAGACTTGGTTCACTATAAATTTCTACTCTCATGCCTCAATTCTGCCTTGTCAAAGGCTAAGCAGAAGTACTACAGTACCCTTATTAACAACCACAAATCCAATCCATGACGCCTATTTTCCACATTCAATACTCTTCTCCATTCCTCATCGACAGTATCGACCAACCTGACGCACTCCCCCCAGGAAGTTGCTGATTTCTTTAATTTGCCGATTTCTTTAAAGACAAAATAGAGTCCATCCGCAATCAGATCCCTACCTCTA
>CM044437.1:34793190-34804225 GCA_024363595.1 Xenopus borealis
GCTGTACAGTGCTTTGCCCTCAAGGAGCGCTATACAAATAAAAATATACATACATATACTTTTTTTGAAAAAAACTGCAGTTTTTAAATAATCCCATTCTTTGTCAAATGGTTTATTTCACTGAGGGAGTCCATATTGTGACTAAAACATGCAAATGAGTTCACGAGCATGCTCAGTATTGTAGCACTGCCCTAAGTATTCTACCCAGAATGCCTAGCTTTAGTAAACTCCTCCACTAGAAGTATCATGAGATTTCCCTATCTTATCCCCTGCAGGTGATGTC
The DNA here is from genome assembly GCA_024363595.1 of Xenopus borealis. Lineage (NCBI taxonomy): Eukaryota > Metazoa > Chordata > Amphibia > Anura > Pipidae > Xenopus > Xenopus borealis. The sequence goes on from CM044437.1 coordinate 34,793,474, forward strand.
ATTATGCAAATGAAGGTCATACACCAGCTTCCTGAAGGTGGCAGCACTAACACAGAAGTTTGGCAGATTTTAAAATAGCTTAGAAGGTTTATTAGGCAAGCAAGGAATTTCAACTGAGCATGTGCGAGATTTCAGAGCTACAGTTGGCTGTGAAGATATAGGTAGGAGGAGTCAGTGAAATCCAAGATGCCTGCCTCAGCTAAAACTGCAGTGGAGATAGAGGAGATTCTGCAGAAGGTATAGGATGATTTACATTATACAAGCAATTCTAACTGTTTTAAAAATTGGATTTCTTGAACTTTCACATAGTGTATTTACTTTATTTTAGTTATGATTGGTTCCCTTTAATGCACAAAAATTCAACTGATTTGGAAAGCCTCAAGTCTTGAACATGAAGATTTCAGACTTCTATGGATCATAAACTCCCAGCAGTAAATTACAGAATTTCAAAGCACTACAGTAGAATATGGAATACTTTGGATTTCAAAGCCAATAAATCCTGGAACAGTAGGTTTACCCCAGGAAACAATATATTTTTCAAAACTACAGATTCTGTTGAATCCAAAATGGGTTACCATGTATTTCTACTCCTAATTACTAAACATCAAAGCTGAACTTGTGTTGAGTGGTTTCTATAAAAATGTATGAAAATTCAGAAAAATCACCTAAAACCTTAATTGTGCAAGTTCATATCTCCCACATTGCATTAAGTACCAAGAAAAACATCCTAAATATGAATGCCAGGGGTCCACTGAACAGTTTGATGTCCATTGTGCATAGGATTACCAAAGTATCTGGCATTTAGAGTTAGCGCATACAAATTTCCCTGGCGGTCAGTTTAAAAATCAACTACAGTTACCACATTTTTTGCAGGGTAAAAACACATATTCAGGCAAACAAAAAAACGGTCTTTCTACTCTAAACAAGTGAGTTGCAATGCTTTCCCACAATTGTCAGTTTTGATGAAATACCAGAAAAATACCTTACACTTTCTATTATTTTATCTCTCACAAAGTGTTAGGTAGCAAGAGAAAACATCCTAAATATGAATGCCACCACTGAACAGTTTGATGCCCAAACTTGCATTTTTACTCCATATATGCTCCACATTTCATAACATATCAGCACAAAACATCCTAAATATGAACACCATGGGCTTCTGAACACTTTGATGCCCAAAATCCATAGATATAACAAACTATGTGGCGCACAGTGGCCACCAAATGGATATATAGCAGACAATGTTTCCATGGGCAAAATGAAACAAAGAACAGTGTGAAAGGCAATAAAATCATAAAAATCTAATTATACAACAAAAATCAATTATTTTTTTTTTTGCCTACTGAAATCAACAGTTAGAAGCACAGTTTGAATATTGCTTATAGCTTGGCCAAAGAGGTTTTACAGACAGGAACAAGTGGATAACACCTACAAAGAGCTGAAAATGCAATAAAATGGCTAAAAATGCACCAAATCACCAAAATAACATACAAAATGTATTGTACAGTGTGGTTAGTGAATATGCTATTTGCAATAAAACATTGTCAGGCAAAAAAAAAACAGATGATGTGATGAAAAAGCTGCGTGTGTAGACTTTTGTGTGTCAAAGTTTGTGTTATGCGCATGTGTGCAAGTGTGTGCTGTGAGCATGTGAAAGCCCTCAATCCCTCAAAAATGTGTGTGTGTGTAAATCTAAGGGGCAGATTTACGAAGGGTCGAATTAGAGGGTTAAAAAACCCTCTAATTCGACCATGGGAATTTTCAGGAATAGTGTGGAAATAAAAATCCTTAGAATTCGAATATCAAATTTGTAGGATTTTACCTCCATTCGATTGGTCAAATGATTCTAACGCTTAACCATTCGATCGAATTTTTTTATTCGATCAAAAATAACGGAACCAAATTCGGTAGCTTTAATCTAGCGAACTAGGCAGTCAAATAAAAATTTAAAGGGGTAGTAATTCAACTGTCGAATAGTCGAATATTCTAATAGATTTTTATTCAAATTATTCAAATCATTTGATTCAATCGAATTTTCAAAATTCACTGGTCGAAGTGGTCTTCAAAAACATTTGAAAATTTAAATTCGAATCTTTTAAAAAAATTCGATCGAACTTCAAATCCTTCATGTGAATTTGATAAAAGTGTGTATTAGTGTAAAAAGTGTGTCTATGGGTGTGTGACATTAACCTGAGGACAAGAAGGCAGGAGGGAAGCAGGAACCGGAGAGGTCCTCTTCTATGCAGGTACGTTGAGTGGGAGCGCAGGTAGCAGCAGGACACAGATTCACCTGCCTGCTGCTGCCTTGGGGCCCCATGGCGATCACACCACAGGGGCCACTCGATTCCCCTTCTGCTCATCGCCTATGGGTGGGGGAACAAATGGGGATGGATAAAATGCCACTTCTCCGCTCCCCAACCTGGAAGTGCTGCAGATAATAGAATCTATGATTTGTAGCACTTGAGTCCTTTCCATTTCCAGAATCGCCCGAAGTTTCCTCACGAAGCGCTGGCGCTTTTTCATTTTAACAGGCAGGGAGAAAGCAGTTCGGGGAGATTGTCGCCTGCGATTAATCGCCAGGGGACAGAATCTCCCCAAATCTCCCTGTCTGTCCCAGCCCTTAGCCACAGATTGTAGATTCTACAACCTATGGCACTTAAAAGGTTCAATGAGAAGGATTTGGGAGTTGTTGCACACTAACTCACATATCTTAGTTTCAAATAAAGTAGAGATGGTAACAAAAAACACCAGACTGTTGTTTATATTTATGTAAGAGCACATAGAGTTAACATAGTAGAACAAAATTGATGAAGACGCGATGCCAATGCGGGTGGTGTACTTAAAGTACCTCCAAAGTTTTAATGTGCGGAATATAACCAAAAGTTTCAGGAGCCTAGCGCGCCCTTCCTCAGTGGATAAGTGCATACAAGTTATACAAGTATCGTGAGTGTATTGGCACTATTTACTTATCACATAGAGTTAACAAGCCCTATGAATGGAAATCCCTTACATGTGCTTTTCCCTGAGCTGCTAGGTAGAAGCCTTTGCATCTAAAGGTGGCCATACATGGCAAGATCCACTCGTTTGGCGATGTTGCCAAATGAGCGGATCTCTCCCCGGTATGCCCACCTTGAGGTGGGCGATAGGCTGATCCGATCGTGGGCCCTAAGGCTCAACAATCGAATCAGAACAAAGTGTCAATGGGCGGGACCACATCAACAAATAGATGTGGCCGCAATCTGACAGGAATTTTAGTCCCGTCCGATCGACATCTGGCTGACTTTTGGCCAGATATCGATTGGGGAAGCCCGTCGGAGGGCCCCATACACGGGCCAATAAGCTGCCGACTCGGTATGTTGGCAGCTTTTATCGGCCCATGTATGGCCACCTTTAGTTAACCTATTTACATTTCTACGTTACTGATCTATAGATCTATTAACCACTTCCTGTTGCACTTTAATATAGTGATTGGAAAGTGGTAGTTTGGCCTCTATCTTCTGATCCAGGTGGATGTGTCAACAATGCCCAGTAAAGATTTCTACTCTAGAGGAAAAACCCTTCTAGTAAAAGTCAGGGGCCCCATGAACGAGTTTTAATCAGTTACAGCACTAGCAATTGTCATGGTACATCCTAGAAACATTAAGATATTAAGGCAAAGCTATAAAAATCTGCTCTGTGCTCCAACAATTGTAATTGAGATAGCTCTCCTTCATTTAAGAATGATTCTGTCCTAGTACATTACTCCTTGAAACATTTCTGCTGTAATGATCTGGGCCCCTATCGGGTAGCCTAAAAGGGGAATTCAACCCCTCGGCGCTAACCCCTGTTACTGAGGTGTGGCCCTTTTAATTAGATCAGCTTAATTTGGAAAAATCAGACAAATATCTACTTGTGTAGGATACTTCCTGTACTCTACAAAGTTATCCTTTCTACATTACATAATAGACTATGGTTTAAATAGGGGTTTGTGAAAAAGTCGACGTAACCCATAGTTCTCATCCCTGTGTGTCCCCAGATTTAATTTTGAAATTCTTGGTCATAAATGGTAAGGTGTTTCTTTGTGAAAATAAAGTTTTCTAATTGTAGACATAAATGTTAATCAATGGGCCTTTTTTGGCTGGCATGTCAGTGAGAAGCACCATACCAGTTATGGTGATTACATATTTAATTTGTGCAGATAACAGACAATAGAAAGAGCAAAGAATACTTTGCTACAAAATAACATTTGTATTTTTATTGTTAGGATTTAATTTGGAAGCAGAGTTACAATGATGTTTCTTCATCTTAGGAAGACTGTGATGGTACACTGTGTTACAGACTATAGAATTTCAAGGCACCAACTCTCTGGTCTCCAAACCTGGGCTCTTCTCCCTTGAGGGTGGTGATCTGAACTGACCTTGGCTCAAGTACACAAAAACAGAAAAAGCACAGAGGAGAAGGAAATATTGAATCACTGCTCTCTTTGGTCTAACAGAACTAGCAGCTCTCTCTTTAGTAATGCAGATTTTTATTTAAAATATGAAGACACATTTAATACCTTATAGTACAACTGTCATACTTTATAATTGCGGCCCAAATACAGCCCACATATATTTTGTAATTATTATTAGGGTATAGGACTCCTGAGCCACTTCTTATCGACAGGAAACATAAGCTTTGTATGTTTACGCAAATGTACTTCCTGGAGCAATTACCAGTTGCTGCACTCCTGTTATCCTTTTCTCATCTGTAGATGACCTGATCAGTTAACTTTATAAAAGCTGACCAAACTGCTAGTAGTTTTACACCCGGAAGTGGCGGACAGCAATGAAATAGTTACAGTTTTGTTATTTACAACAGGCATGTCTAGCTAAAAACCCATAACACAGAAAGCACTGAATTATGAAAAATCTCCCATAAAGTCCATTTTAAACAACTAATCAATGTTAAAAAGTATTTCCTTTTTCTCGGCTAATCTATATTTAATCCTTATTGGAGGCAAAACAATCCTGTTGTATTTATTTAATGTTTTAGGAATAAAACAGATCACATCCTACAAGTCAAATGTGGCCTCATGGGTCAAAATGCAATGAGACGGATACAAAAATCTGAAGTGTAACTACATAACAGATTTGCCATGTCGGATGCGGACACTGGATACTGCGTCTTCACACATCATTCCGATGTGGATGTATGAATAAAACACACCATATGACTTTTGGGTCCGTTTACCAAAGTGCAGTAAAAATTTGCGCACAAAATATAGACAAATTTAATTAATGAATCAATGAATTAATTAATTAATTAATTGCTGGAAAGAGGGTTTGTGACTGGAATTACAACTAACGTAAACTGGTTTGTTAATGTAGTTACTGCAAGTGATCGCAATGACTTCTGAGCACATTGCTGTTTAGTAAATTTAGTCGCTGCGAATATTCTGGCTGAAAAATATTCTCAGCAATAACATGCAGAAACTTAAAGTCAAATTATCGCACTTTAGTAAACGGACAGCATAATCTCATCTGTCTTAACATTACAGCCATAGGGATCAGATTTAGGCAGATCTAACAAATTCTAGTGGTGTGGCAAGATCAGAGAAAATATGACCAATAAATGTGATCAAAATTAGTAAAAATAAGTAATGTACAGTGACCCAAATTACAGAAAAAACCCTTATCCAGACAAACTCAGGGTGCTGAATATTCTGAATAACCGGTTCTATAATTGTACTTTAAATTACACAACCACAAACATGCTTCAACCCCTTATGAAATAATTTCTGAAACTGTAATATACTTATAGAGAATAAAGCCCCAATTGGTAGTGATTTTGTTTATTTAATGGCATTATCAAGCAATGACTGCTATTGCATGTGATATTATTTAGTGACTACAGCTGGAAATAGTTCAAGAAGGTGAGAGAATAGATTATGTAGCACAAAAGGAAACTGTGGGCAAGGAAACAGATGCAAAACATTATACAAAGTCTAAATGACAGAGGATATCCGTTTCTTTAAAACCTAAGTATTATGGCAGCTTTTGATGAGATTTCCTAGCACAAAGTCATAGAGGAAACATGAATGTTTACTGTAAAGTCTTTTAGGACAATGGTGAATTTCACACTAGACACATCATCCATAGAGGTATATTTAGATCAGTCTCTGGGCAAGGTCATATAGTTCTTCAGCAATAAAGATCATATTATGGCATGTAATTTTTTTTCAGAAAGAGACAAGGTACTTTATTAAGCCTTGTCTTGGTGGCTGTAGAGAGATGTGATACAATAATGTTTCAAAGACTTATAAAACCTAGGCAGTAAACACTGTCCTTTTTTGCCATCGGTGTCATCATTCATCCTTGCTAGGCCGAATATTCCATATTCCATATTTACACAGGCAGCTGGCTCAGTCAGGAGAAAATTTTCATTTGAAGACAGTACTATTACAGTTTGACGCACAGGGGTTTACCTACGCCCTGTCCTGGTTTGCCTCCAATTTAGCAATTCTGTCCTGGAGTAACAACATACACGTGTTTATGTGTGTGTGTGTGTGTACACATACATACATACAGTTATTGCACAATGTAAAAGAATCTATGTGATTTTGAAGTGCTGTTGTTATGTGTCAAACTGTGCAGTCACCCTAGCAATGGTTCACACCAGTGTACCCTAGGAACCTATGGTCTGATCTTCACAAAAAATGTAACCAAAGAAATTAAACATAAATTACAGTTCCGTCTTAGAATCTATGCTTATTTTTCTGTTATTTCTAAATGTCTACCTATCCGGGGATCCCTTTTGGCTTATGTAACTACTGAAAATTCATGCCTTTTTACAGAGAAAAGTAATTCCTTTAGGAGTGCTGTGAAGTGGGCAGCACCTGGCCCCACTGGCCAAAAATTTACCGGTTTACAGAAAAAAAAGACAATAAGGCCATTAAAATGCATAACATAAGTGTCAAAGTGTCAGCCACCTCATTAAAATGAGTTGCACATTTTAGGAGTCAACTCCACTTGTGCCCCTAATCCACATCTCCTGAAGAACTCTCATACATGCAGACAGAACAACAATTACCACTTTTCAGGCCTGCAAAATAATGACTTTCAACATTTTAATCACATACAGTATGAATTCCAATTTAAACAGGGAAAACAAAAAACAACTCAGAGATGTGACTTCATAAACCACAAAAGTCAAATTTGACTTTTAAAATAGTTTCTGCAGCAAAGAAATAATTTATTTACAGAAGAAAAATTAAAATACATTCTCGTTTAAGGATTAATAAGGAATGTGTAGGTTTTAGGTAGACGCACAAAAGAATCAACTGTTTTTGTAACTTCCTTTACACCCTCAATTTACATGATAATAGTATAGGAAGCACTATAAGGGCAAAGGCAGATGTGTTATTTTGTCACCATCAGGAAATCACAAAATTCCTGAAAATTGCACCCTATATGATATGGAAAATAGCAAAACTGTCCATTTCTGTCAAGTAATAAGACAAATATTAGGAAAGGAGCTTGTGCAAGAGGACAGTTTTACCAATAATGATTCACACATTTCAAAGGTGTTGTCAGGTGTGAACAGAGCTTGATTTAGCTTAGGTAACAACATATCCTGTTTGCCATTGCCGCAGGGATCAGGAACCTTGGCTCTCCAGCTGTTAAGGAACTACAAGTCCCACAATGCATTTGCCTTTATGAATCATGACAGACTCCTTCATTGCATTCTGGGACTTGCAGTTCCTTAACAGCTGGAGAGCCAAGGTTCCTGATCCCTGTCCTATAGGATAGACATATTTTATAAAAATACATAATGCCACTTATTCCCAGACAATTTTAGCCAGACAAAAACAACTACTTCCTGTACCTTTTAAAGGAACAGTAACACCAAAAAATGAAAGTGTTTTAAAGTAATGAAAATATGATGTAGTGTTGCCCTGTTAAAACTGATCTGTTTGCTTCAGAAACACACCTATAGTTCATATAAACAAGCTGCTAAGTAGCAATGGCGGAAATGGAAAAACGGCTACATGGCACAGGATAACTAATGGATAACAGATTACATTATGTTCTACAGAGCTTATCTGCTATCTGCTGTGTAACTTGAGCCTTTTCTCCTTTGAATGGCTGCCCCCATGGCTACACAACAGCTTATTTATATAAACAATAGTAGTGCTTCCGAAGTAAACACTGCAGTTTTACCAGTGCAGGGCAACACTGCTTTATATTTGTATAACTTTAAAACAATTTCATTTTTTGATGTTACTGGTCCTTTAAGTATCAACAGAAAACAAAATGTAAAAAAAATATAGGCACCTTAGGAGTTTTTATTTTTAAATAACTCACAAAGTACTCTAAAATATATTGATGTGCTGCAAAATAAGTTTGACGTTACCAAAGCCAAGTTTTAACAATTCCTTGTTTAACTAATAAGATTACACATCTTTATGGCATTCAAAACTTAACATTCTTTCATATCTGAAATGACTTTTACAAAAGTATTCACACCCTAGACATAATATTTGGTACCACACCCTTTGGAAATAGGGTATCCAGCAAGTCACAAACAAATTTGCCCTGGCCAGCAGGGCCGGAACTAGGAATCAGAAGAGGCACATGCTTGTGGCTAGGGTTGCCACCTTTTCTGGAAAAAAATACCGCCTTCCTATATCTATACAATTTTTCCTTATTAATAACATTGGCATCAACCATGATTTTTACCGGCCAGGCCGGTAAAATACAGGCCAGGTGGCAACCCTACTTGTGGCTCAACAGCTGGGGGCAGGGGCACTGGGAACATACCTCTTGCCTGCATACCCCTGCCCAGATCAACGAGTCCCTCCAGTGCCACCTGCTCCTCAATCTCTTCTCACCACATGCCTCATTATAACATGCCAGCACGGAATGTGGGGGGGAGTGGGTGGAGCGAGGATGCCTGCCGGGTTGCCTAGGCTGCTTGGCTGGCCTGGCAAAATGCCCCAATGCATAACTATGAAGATTCTCATTCATCCAGGTCATGGTATATTTATCAAAAGTAACTCAAAGCAACTGGACTTGCTGAGATATTTTAATGAAGACGTTTCACTGCTCATCCGAGCAGCTTCTTCAGTTCGGCATATAGACTCTTCCAACAATCCAACCACAACGGCACATTGTAACTCTTCAGAGAGGTGACATCTGAAATTCACAGTGGTGTTGATTCTGTGTAGTTACAGTTATACAGTTTCCCCTGCGGTTTCAGAACTCTTGACACATCCATTCATGCAACTCTCACAAGTAACACCTGTTTTCTAGGAGTTGCATGACACATTGGTAATCTTATCACTTATAATGCATATCACTGCATATAATGTGCCTGGGATGTCATATCCCACTACATATATTGTGGGGTGAAAGCACGTACTGCCTTTCACTGTACAGGTATGTGAGCCGTTATCCAAAATGCTCGGGACCTGTGGTTTTCCAGTTAAGGGAATTTCTCTTTATTTGGATCTTCATTCCTAAATCTGCTAGAAAATCATATAAACATTAAATAAACCATATTTTGCTTCCAATAAGGATTAATACTATCTTAGTGATTATATTTTAGTGTGGATCAAAGTACAAGGTACTGTTTTATTACAGAGAAATGGGAAATCCTTTTTTTAAATGAGTATTATTTAGATAATCCATAATTCCATAATCTGGAGCTCTCTGGATAAAGGATAAAAACATATTTAGATAACTTATCTAGCACCCAATGCTTAAACCTTCAATCAGTTTATAATTGTTGGCCATCAGGGCTAAATATAGTAATTGGTGCAACATTTGATTTAGGTTAAACCCCTCCAAAAAACAACCAGTTTTCAGTCTACTGCAAATTTTGAATTTAGAAATAGAAAAGAAGAAAAAAAGCACCCACCTTTTAAAAATGAAAAAAATAAAAACTTTTTTTTTAAAAAAAGCACCCACTTAACACTCCACCAAAATATGACCCCTCCATTAGAATTAAGGGGAACAACTCTGGAGAACCTATTATCTGACCTCAAAGAATTGTATGCGTGAGCATATTATGATAAAATCACTACCACTTGCACTTCTGCAGTTTCCTTGCAAATCAGTAGACACTTTGAAAGGTGATGGATGGTGTTTATTTTTATGCCAGCAGAAATCCGGTAAACTTGAGATTAGTTTTAGGTCAGGCTTTGTATGGCCCATCTTTAGCCTCCACAAGAAAAACCCCTTTCTCCCTACGTGTTCAGGAGTGCTTTGGTGAACTCCTATTTGGCTTTTTTTTTCTGAAGGCAGTGGGGTGTTCAACGGTCTTCTACCAGAAAACACCCTTCAATATGATAAGAACAGATCATGAAAGTTAAAACTGCTTTACCTTGTACCTGAATATAGATATCTTAAAATTGGCAACAGTTCCATGGGCCTCAATTCTTTCAATACCCTGCATACTGTCACATTCACATTAATGTCTCTGGAGATGGATTTGTAGCCTTTAAAATTATCCATGCTTTCTTGATATTTTCTGTATCAATTCCACATGGAGCCCTCTACAGCCCTGCTATTCTTTTTTTCCATGTTCATTTTGGTGCACACAAATATTTCAAACTGGTTGCATGTGTACAGGCACATGCTAGCAGTTAGGTAGGTTATATACTGTATAAACTTAAAAAGTTGAACTTGATGGACTTGTGTCTTTTCAACCTAACTTACTAGGTTACTATGCTACCTTAACCCTTTCACTGCCAGCCATTTTGTCCAAAACAGAACATCTACTGCCAAGCAG
>CM044437.1:34819847-34835016 GCA_024363595.1 Xenopus borealis
TGCAAAAGAATAAGAAATCAGGAAGGGGGCAAATAGTTTTTCACACCACTGTACAGTATTAACTAAGGCAGCCAGACCTCCTCCTATTAAATGGAAACTGTCCCACAGGTGTTTCTCCAGGGATGATTGGCCATTGTTTTTGGCCACAATTGATGTGGTTAGCTTATATACTAGTATCACAGCAGGATGGGCTAAAAGCAGTAGAAACATCTTTAACTGAAAGTGCTCATAATGAAGGACCACCTTTAGGTTTTGTTATTAAATTATTGCAAATGTTTCTTACCATAAATTATATTCGTTTTAAGGATAGTTAATTTCAGCAAATAGTGGGAACAACAAAGGGGGTCCTATAGTGTGCTCATTTGTGAATCTTTTTATGTATCAATTTGAGAGGAAGCACATTATATCTAAATATGGCCAAAACATTATGTACAAGTGCTTCATCGATGATATAGTAGTGATATGGAGAGGTGAAGAGTCTAGATTTAATTACGAGTTGAACAAATGCTTGGATTTCATAAAATTTACAGCAAAATGTGGCAAAGAACTAAAAGATCCCCACTTGGTTCTGAAAGACACTATTGTGAAATATTCTCTTAATCTTAATAAATACAGATCCTAACATATTTCTACAAGCAACTAGTTGTATTGCACCTGCTCTCAAAAAATGTTTGCATTTGTCACAATTTTGCAGGGTTTTGAGGAACAACTCAAACCAGACAATTTGAGAGACCCAGTTGATGCAAATAAAATATGGATTTGTACAATTCAGCTATAGGTAGTACAGAATATCAAGCATTATATAAAGCTAGGCTCAAAGTGGCAGCATAACAGATTAAAAAAACAAGAGAAACACCCTTTGATTTTATCTACTTGTTTTAACAATCCATCTTCCTCTATAAAACAAGCACTTCATGCCAACTGGGAAATTATCAAGGCCAATGATCCTTTGGGGAGTCTGTGCCCAGAATCACCTATGATAAAACCGGAGGGGACAGAAAATGTATGACCTTTTGGTGGTAGGAGAACCAATGAAGTGCTTTACAGGAAATACTTCAGCTACAACCTGGTTCTCTAAGAATTGGGGATAGTATAAATGTCCATCTTGTTTGTCTTGCAGATTTATGAACTCAGGTACTACCTTTGTACATCCTCAACAGGCTTTAGATAAAATTTGTCATCACATACCTTACTCCACAATACATGTAGTTTATCTAATTAAAATACACAAAAGCTGTGAATAACTTGTAAATTATATCCTTATAAACGGTGAGTTCTGATGTCATCAGTTACAAACTATGAGTTCTGATGTCAATTCTGTCACAAATCACTGAAAATTGTGTATTATAATAAAGTACCCCCAGTTGCAAAATATGAGGATATTAGATGTTATATCGGAGATTAGTGATTCGCGGCAAATTCCCGCGATTCGCCGCTGGCGAATAAATTCGCGAAACGCCAGCAAAAATTCGCCATCGAAAAAAAAAAAAAAAAAAACCGAGTCGCGCGTCGTTTTTGACGCGACGTGTCGAAAACAACACACGCCGAAAACGACGCGCGTCGGACACGACGCGCAACTCGTTTCGCGAATTTTTCCGCCAATTCGCGAATTTCTCCGGAAATTCGCGAATTTTTCTGCGAAGCGAAACGCGGGAGATTCGCCCATCACTATCGGAGATCAATGACCTATATGAAAACACTTGGCCTTTGGCCTCGGTAACTTATAACATGATTATAAATTGTGATATATTCAATATACCTGCCACTGTGGTATCATATGTTGGCAAAACAGATTTAATATTTGTTTAGAGAAAATAAAATTTAATAGTAGTATCTCTACTATCTAAGGTTAATCCCTTATACAATTGGGTATTTTTGTACTTGCACTGCACTTTATAAATTAATTTATTCATTATTTAAGGTTTTATAGAATCAGTAATTCATTTTAAAAATCTGTTTAGGTTACAAGTGGGGTATTCTTTTCTGTAAACAAATACTTCCCCATAAGTAGCCAATAAGAGATAACATTCTACATCAGGGGTCCCCAGCCTTTTTTACTCGTGAGCCACAAGGGTTGGGGAGCAACACAAGCATTAAAAAGTCTCTTGGGGTGCTAAATAAATGCTGTGATTGACTATTCGGTAGCCCCTATGTGGACTAGCAGCGTACAGGAGGCTCTGCTTGGCACTATACTTAGTTTTTATGCAATTAAAACTTACTTCCAAACCTGAAATTAAAAAAATAAGCACCTGCTTTAGGAGAGCAACATCCAAGTGGTTGGAGAGCAACATGTTGCTCACGAGCTACTGGTTGGGGATCACTGTTCTACATATTGTAAAGGGGCACTCATTTCTCTTTAAAGAAAGATTTAATGTTAAGGCTAAGGATTGATGCCCATAAATCTTCTATAAACACTGCCTTTAGAGATTGAAAAACATTAAACTAAAGGACCAGTAACATCACAAAAAGTGTGATAATAAAAATATAACACAGTGTTGCTCTGCAGTGTTTGTATAAATAAGCTTTTGTGTAGCCATGGGGGCAACTAGTCAAAGGAGAAAAGGCTCAAGTTACACTGCAGATAGCAGATAAGCTCTGTAGAACATAATTTTATCTGTTATACATTACTTATCTTGTGCCATATAGCCGTTTTTCAATTTCCATCATTGCTACTTAGCAGCTTGTTTATATGAACTATAGTAGTGTTTCTGAAGCAAACATATCAGTTTTAACAGCGCAGGCCAACACTTCATGATATTTTCTTTACTTTAAGGGTAAGGTCACACGGGAAAATTTTGGGAAGCTTTGTCGCCTCGTGACTAATCGCCGCGACTAATCTCGCGGCGACGCGATTTTCAAAGTCGCTCAAAATTGCCTCACAAGGCAATTTCAAACGACTTTAAAAAACATATCACCGTGTGTGAATAGGCGCCAGCGACTTTAGTGCTAGCGGGTGCAAGATACTAGCAAGCCATACAGTGAGATTAGTCGCAGTGATTAGTCGCCAGGCGACAAATCTCCCGAATCTTTGCGTCTGGCCTTACCCTTAGGGAGGATGCATTAACAGCCTTACACAGTCTACATGCTGCAGGATTCGCCTGCTCTTACTTTGGTAGCCATTAGCTTGACATTATATAAGTCATTGCTTTGGATTATCAGCATAATTACTCTCTCTATCCATTACTCCTCGAATCTTCTCGTCTGGACGAGCCCTTAAACATTTAAATTTTTTGTTGTTATTGTTGCTCTAATAAAACGGACAATGACTTGAATGCACTTGAGGTAATTACCTGTGGGACAATTTCCCTTTAACAGGCAGAGATTTGGCTGCCTTACGTCAGTAACATAGTAAGTTATATTGAAAAAAGACATCAAGCTCAACCTTTTAACTTTTTTTTTAACCTGCCCAACTGCAAGTTGATCCAGATACATTAGCTAATGTATCAGCCTGTACAACTGATTCAGGGAGAGAATTCCACAAAAAAAAACCTTCCGAATATTTAGGCAGAACCTCTTTTCTTCTAATCGGAATGGGTGACCTTGTGTCAGCTGATTGACCTACTGGTAAATAAAGCATTAGAGAGATTATTGTATGATCCCTTATATATTTATACATAGTTATCATATAGCCCCTTAAAGAAGAACTAAACCCATACTTAAAAAAAAAAACACCTTCCCACCCTTAGAACCACCTCCCTGCTCCCCCCCCAGCCTACTTGCTACCCTGGGAAAATGCCTCTAACTTTTAACTCACCCTTCAGGGCAGATTCAGGTGTCAGTTCACAACAGCCATCTTCCAACGCCTGAATCTGCTCAAGGAGTGAGTAAAAAGTTAGGGTAATTTGCCTAGGGTAGTAAGTAGGCTGGGGGGGGGGGGGGGGGGATGGAGATGGGGGACTACAGGTGTAGGGTTTTTTTAAAGTATGGGTTTAATTAGTTCTCCAGGATGAACATACCCAAGCTAAGATTTTCCATACCTATTACCAGCTTAGTTGCACTTCTCTTTACCCTCTCTAATTCAATAATTTCCTGTTTGAGTGATGGAGACCAAAACTGTAATGCAAATTCTAGAAGGGGCCTTACCAGTGCTATATAAAGTGGAAGAATAACACCTTCCTGTCGTGAATCGATGCCCCTTTTAATACAGCTCAAAACCTTATTTGCCCTTGATGCTGCTGACTGGCATTGCTTGCTACAGCCAAGTTTATCATCTACAAGGATTCCAATGTCCTTTTCCATAATGGAATTGCCTAGTGCAGTCTCATTAAGAGTATAAGTGGCTTGGATATTTTTACATCCCAGGTGCATGACTTTACATTTATCAACATTATATCTCATTTGCCACCTAGCTACCCAGACTGCAAGTTTTGTGTTGCAAGGATGCCACATCCTGGATGGAATTAATTGGGCAGTGAGCCTAATGGGAGATGAGGTCACCAAAAAGGTGGGCTTTTGTGGATTTTAAAATTGTGTAACTTTATTGTTTTTATTTTTAATGTGGTAATGCATCTTGAGAATGTAACAGATATGCCATTTTGTTTAATTAATTTTTGATAAGGATACGGAGTGCGTGGGACCAGAATATTTTTTATATATATCAACCAGAACACAGCACCTGGAAGTGAATTTCTAACAACTAGCGTATGCGGATAGTGAAGTAAAAGATATATATATATATATATATATATATATACTGTGTGTGTGTGTGTATATATATATATATATATATATATATATATATATATATATATGTATATATACAAGTCCATATGCTGGTGCACTCCAAACAACAAACAGCTGCCCAGGTGCTGGTAAAAAAATTATACAATTGCAAAAAACACCGCACAACCAGGACTGGTTCAAAAGTAGAAAAGTGTAGAAAAATGTATTATTCTCTCAACATTTCGGCGTCCATACTGGAGCCGTCATCAGAGATGACGGCTCCAGTATGGACGCCGAAACGTTGAGAGAATAATACATTTTTCTACACTTTTCTACTTTTGAACCAGTCCTGGTTGTGCGGTGTTTTTTGCAATTATATATATGTACACATCCTGATGACAGTCCCTTGAGGTACCGAAACGCGTTGATGTTTATTTGATTCAGTAAAGGACCCTTATGCCGTGAGAGCTTCCTTGTATCTTTGGATTATATATATATATATATATATATATATATCAGGTATGCCTGGGTGCAGTCCCTTGCCTGGACTGTGTAAAGGATAGATGAAGTCCACACTCACAGGTCTTAGAATGGTGAAGAAAAGCTTTTTATTTATGAAACAAAGCTAGAGTTTTGACTGATACAACAGCCTTTCTCAATGTGAAGTGGGGGGGGGGGACAAACACACAGAATATATACACATAGTTTGGCAACCAAATACAGCCTTCAGACAGGGGAATTGAAGTAAAAGTGACATCATACTAAACACACGAGTAAATAACAGTAGTGCTGGAATGGAAAATATAATGAAAATCTACACACAGTGTAACATTGTATAAATTAAAATAATCGTGTATCCAAGGCGCATTATAAGTGAAATAGCCATGCGGATAACTGTAAGAACACTTAACCAGGTTTCTCTGTAACTCACTCACATAACACATTTGCTAAACAGGAAATGGAAACATAAAATGTAGTCATTACTGTATAAGATGACACTTGAAACAGTAATATATATTTAAATTGGGTTGTAAAAAGAAAGTCCATCAAGTTGAACCCTTCCAAATTAAAACCTCCACTCTTTCACACAAAGCGTAAATGTCCATAGCTATACTAACTGTAGAGTTTAGTATCAAAATAGCCTTTGATATTTTGTCTGTCCAAAAAATCATTTAAGCCCCTTTTAAAACATCAACAGAATCAGCCATCACATCATCACCTGGCAGTGTATTCGACAACCTCACTGTCCTCACTTTGAAGAACCACATACACTGCTTCAAATGAAAGTCCTTTTCTTCTAGTCTGAAGGGGTGGCCTCTGGTGCGGTGATCCACTTTATTGGTAAAAAGGTCCCCTGATATGTATTTGTAAAGTGTAACCAGAGAAAACAACCCCAACCTGACTTTAAATCTCATAATTATGACTTTAAAAAGTCAAAATTATGACTTTTAACATTATGGGTTTAAAAGTCATAATTGTGAGATTTAAAGTCATAATTTTGACTTTTTAAAGTCATAATTAAGAGATTTAACGTCATAATTTCGATTTTTTAAAGTCATAATTATGAGTTTTAAAATCATAATTATGAGATTTAAAGTCATAATTTCGACTTTTTAAAGTCATAATTATGAGTTTAAAAGTCATAACTATGAGATTTAGTCATAATTATGAGATTTAAAGTCATAATTTCGACTTTTTAAAGTCATAATTATGAGATTAAAAGTCATAATTATGAGTTTAAAAGTCATAACTATGAGATTTTTAAAGTCATAATTATGAGTTTTAAAAGTCATAATTCATCAGAAATTTTTTTTTTTGCTGGCCCCAGTGCTTTTCTGTAATAATTAAAGTATCAATTTACAAGTGCCAAAAAAAAAATCTGATATTCTCTTTTAAGCGGTATTGACATGTATCACCTTAGAGGGTGGCAGTTTCCCCTGCCAGCAGGCACACTGCATGCAAATTATAAGAGGGGCTATCACAGATCAAGCAATTCAGAGTGCAAATATGCAGATGTGCAAGAAGTAGCTTTGATGCAAGTACTTTAAACAAATGGGATTTTTTTGTGCAACAGGCTGTAGTGAACTTGGGGTTGAAAGAGCGTCCATTTAAGTACTATAACCATTCTATCCTAAATAGCTAGCTGATGTCTTCCTGCAAAAGACTTCATGTAAGTTTGCAAATATAGTTTTGCAGCATATTTCAGAGGAGTACCCGACACCTGCCCACTCATTCCCTCATCTCATTAACATGAGAACTGTCTGTCCCACACAGTTACAAAGGAATTCCATTCTTTTTATTAATAGAAGAACGGGTTCTGGAAAAAATCCTAGTGGGCCAGACACCCACACCCAATTTTCTTTGGAAAGATTCAAATAAAATGAAAGCTGGCAATGCATTCCACTGTGGAACACATGCTGTCTTTAAAATTTTCACTTTCCATTGAGTCATGAAGCAAGCAAAGCTGCCTCAAATCCTTTTCTACTACTATGTTTAGTTACCACAGCTATGCTTATGGATATGCTATACAGTCCTGGGGAATATGTTGGTGGCTATATAAAGTGTTGACTTCTTTTTTGTTACTTCAATATTCATAAAGTTAAAAAAACAAAAAATAAAAGATTTATACTCTGTGATTTTAGGAGTTCAAACAAACATTGTATCTTCAGAGCTAATTACAAGCTATAAACACTATTTATGGTCATATAATTTGGATAAATAAAAACACTATTAAATGCTCATTAATTAGATAATAAAGTGCAAACCTAAAGTGGTTTTGTTCATGGCATTACAAGTCACTGAGGAATTCTTCTGCTAATTACCTAGAAAGAAACTGTACAGAACCAGAGAAAGTAGCAAGTTCTCTTTATACAGGGGATCATTAGGTGCACTAAGGTGTATTAAATTCTTTAAAGAGCAATTGCTCACATTGCATGCTGGATTCATTAGACTTTTTATTGCATATAACTTTAAATTAACAATGAATCAACTGTCCAGAGCCAAATGCTAAATGCTAGCCCCCTTATATAATATAAGGCACTAAGTTTGCCCAGGAGCAGTAACCCATAGCAACCAATAAGATGCTTGCATTTAAACAGGTGACTAGTAAATGCTACCTGCTGATTGATTGCTATGGGTTACTGCCCCCAGGCAAATTTAATTCCTTTTATTAAATAACCCCCTTGATACTTAATGTTCCAAAACCAAAACAGGTATGGGCAATAGTCTAGATAGGGCCTTACCAGCGCTCTTTGGGGCTTTCGAATAAAGTATTCTTTGCCTGTACAAATACAGTATCTAAACAGCTTACATATAGCATTCCCACATAGCAGATGTGTAAAAGTAACTGTTGGGAGTACTAAAGCACCCATACCAACTATTGTTCTAGAGAACAATTCTGCTCTGCTACTTTAACTCAGTTACCATTATCTTGTGTTCCAGCTTTATTGAATCAGTTGCATTAAACTTGCACTCACATTTCTGGCTTGGGTCACCTGAGTTCCCTCTCCTCTTTGCTGTGGCCCTTATCACTTGCTCCCATTCAGCACTGGCCCTGCACAGCTACTCAGTCTTGCATTTTATCTCCTCATGCAGACTTCAGCCTGGCAAAGCTACCAGCAATGCATCTGCTGAGACATCGTTGGAAACAATGCAGTGTTACTCCCTTGATCCTTTGGGAGTTGATTACACAGCAATGGCTCTCCCACAACAAACCTAGATCCAAATCCACCCCCTCTTCTGTAGTCGTTAAAAATTGGCAGCTGTGTGAGAAGCAGGGAGAACAAAACCACACATTTAGATTAATAAAGCATTTGTTGATTCTACAGAAACTTTGCAAGCCCTTTAGAATTACACCGGAGACATTGAGCAGCCTCAGTAATTTTCTGTTATATTATCTTTCTTGTAAAATGCTTCCCCAGGCTCAAGTCCCAAAGGGTTCAACTATCACAGTGACAGACCAAAATCAATGTGCACTCACCTATTGACATTTTTACATAGTTTTTTGGATTTAGTATCCTGCCCAGAACACAATCAAATCTTCTGGCAAGCAAATAACAGGCACTTAGCTGGTCTGCTATTAGAGTTACAAAGGAAAAAATGCAAGCACCCAAGGGAAGCAGGAGAGACGGCGGTGACGTCAGGGGTAATTGGGTGTCTGAGAGAGACTGCCAGCGGCTGGCCTGGCACTCCAGGGAATGCACTGAGCTGAGCTACAATTCTAATAAAGGAAAGCAAATTCTAGAAAGGGCATTATGCTTCACAGAGGCTTTCTTGTGACTAAACATATTTTCAAGAAATATGCACGTTTGTATAAGAATACACTAGTATTTTTGGCCTAGAAATCATATAAAAAGGTTTGAGAGACAAATTATACAGGGGGTATTTTACCTCCTCCTGTCATATATAAATCTATTAGAAGTCAGGGAGGAGTTCTGTGACCATATAAATGCTCAAGGTCACAGAACATTGAGGTCACTTCTAATAGTCTTTTTAAGCATAGTTAAAATATCAATAGCATGTCCATGTTACAGACAGTCGGCACTGGTACTTGGCACTACTATGAGAATGCAAGGCCATGCTAAGTTACCAGAGCCATAACCACTGGAGGGGAGCAATTATTAGCACACAGGTCTTCTGGGGCCCCTGTGCAGTGGGTAATTCCCACAAGAACAATGGGAATGGCCATGCCCCTGACCCAAACTAGACATGCCCCATATTAGCCCCGTTGGCTTTTGTGGCATACCGGAAGTTGTACAACAGTTACAAATTTTAGTTCTTTGTTTGATTAATTTAAACTCACACCATTAAGTACACAAAATAGATGCTACCTGTTACATTAATTCTGCTGTTCAGCAGGACTCTACTTTCTCCTCTAAGTAATGGTGGCCATAGACGTAGAGATTGTTTGGCAACTGGCCCGGACTGGCAATCTGTGGGTTCTGGCAAATGCCCAATGGGCTGTATGGTGCCATAGAAAGTGACTGTTAAGTGGGCTGGTGGGCCCTGTTTGGGCCTCTTTGTAGCACAGATGGCAGGGCTTATTCTGAATCCCAGTCCAGTCCTGTTTGGCAATGTCGCCAAAGGAGCGGATATGTCCATATTGAGGTGGATGATATCGGGCTGATGCGATCGCGGGCCCTAGATCCCAACAATCGGATCATAATGCATCTGATATGGACGGTCAGATCATGGAACCACATCTAAGCACATGTGGCTGCAATTCTTGAACCTGCCGTTTGAGATCTCCCCGACTTTCGTGTGGGTAGCGGTGGGACCAGCTCGAGTTCTTTCACCTGCTCTCTCAGTCCACCACCTTCAACTGCCGGCTTCCGACTTTATAGCCGCACGCCTGCTCGCCTCGTTTGTTACATCATTGGCAGGGAAGTCTATAAAGTGAAGCCAAGTTGGGCTTGGGCGGGTGCCCTCTAGTGGGTAAGTTAATGCTTAAATATATTGTACATTTTTTTCTGGCATGTCTGGTGTTTTTATTGTCTATTTTCTGCAATGCTGTTTCTAGCATGCCTGGTGTTAATACACACAGTGTCCATTTCTGCAGTGATTTAACTGGCAAGCCTTGGGTTAATATGCTCATTGTCAATTTCTGCAGTGATTTTACTGGCATACATTGGGTTATTATGCTCATTGTCCATTTCTGCAGTGATCGTTCAGGTATATGGCTAATATGCTCATTGTCTATTTTCTACAGTGATCTTACTGCCATGTCTGGGATTAATGTGCTCATAATCCATTCCTGCAATGATTTCACTGGCATTAACATGGTTAATATACTTAATCATATCTGCATTGATCTTACTAGTATTTATGTGGTTCATTTAATCCTTGCCCATTTCTGCAGTAATCTTACTTTCATATCTGGGAAATGAATGCTAATGGGTGTGGCAAAGATCTTAAAAATACTGGTATAGTGGTAAGTGCAGTTCCATTTTTGGGGCCCAAGCTTCACTTTGGCAAGGTATGCAAGTAAGACATTGGCACTGTGACCAGCATGCTGCTTGGGAATTTGCAAGCTGAGTCATAAGCAACTTTGATTCATAAGTGGCACTGTAATAAGGGAATGGGAATAATAGTTCAAGCTGGAATAAGGTTTATGAAACATGGTGTTTTTTTACTACATGAGGGAATGAAAATTATTGGATTATAATGAATTCTATGGTAGATGGTAATTTCCAGAAATATATAATTTTGGGGGGTCAATGTATTATTTTGTGTTTTTACCCCATAAAAAAACATTATTCAGTAGTGGACGTGACTTCCAAGACTATTTGTATGAGCTTGAGGCTTTCCAAATGAGTTGAATTGAGGTGCATAAAGTAAAATATTCTTCTGGTATCAATCCATATATCATGAAAAATAGAAATTTTTCTTTGTTTTGGTATTTAGAGCTCTAAATCTTGTGCCAGAAGTGGAACACAAACACTCAGGTTCTTCTGACCAAAAAGGTATTGTTTATCTTGGTAAACTACCCCCCTCCCAAAATGCCTCTAAAAAACATATTGCACTGAATGCACTAACCCCTTAATTTAAAAAAAGACCCTACTACCCTACATAGACCCAGTAACGTAACTTGGTGGGGGCACCAGCAGCTGACTAAAGCCGGGCACAGCGCCGCGCAATCTGCCGGGGGGCCTTGCAGGGGTGCGGGCCCTGCATAGACCCCCCTCCCTGCCATCCCCAGCCTAGGTGTACACTCCGGTAATTAACCTTAACTCTTTACTTACCCCTCGGTGCAGATTCAGGCAAAAGTCATGGAAATTGCCGAAATGAAGGAAGAAGACACGAAAATTACCAAAGAGAAGAAGATGGCACCCTTGATCTCTGATGCCCTCAATATACACTGAGATGTAAGTAAAGAGTAAAGCTCCCCATAGACGCAACGATCGTTCCTTGTCGAACGACCGATCTAAGGGAAGTCCGACCAATCTGTCAAATTATCGTGCGGTTAGTGGGATACAAACGACTGTTCGTCTCACGATTTTTCGTCCGACATTGGTCTGATGATTGATCGGCCAGGTTAGAAAATCTGTATCGCTCCCCATGCAATCTACCTATGTTTGCAGCGCAAGCAGGCTGAATCCTTCAGTTTTTGCTGGCAATATCGCCTGAAATGGTCTTTTTAGTTGATGGACAGTAGGGTAGGGTTTTTTTTTTTTTTTAAATTAAGATATAGTTCTGCTTTAAAGGGTTAAACCTATCTGGTCACTAAGGGTTGTCCGCCACTAGAGGGAAATTCCGCTGCTCTCCATTCATTTCTATGGGATTTTGAAAGGCCTTTTTATCAATGGGTGAAGTGAAAGTTCACCCTTTGATAAATACGCCTTTAAAAATCCCATAGAAATTAATGGAGAGCGGCGGAATTTCCCTCTAGTGGCGGAACTTCACTCTCAACTTCACTCTTTGATAAATATACCCCATAATATCCACAGTCTTCATGGCTAATTAGCAATTCATTTAGATGCATGGCTGCACATAAATTAGTTCAGTTGCAGCATGTATCTAAATGATTTGCTAATTAGCCATGCAGGCGCTGTATTCCATGTGTGTTTGTTTTTAAAAGGGTGGCATCCCTACTGTCACCTCTTGATACGTACGTTACATAAGTTTCTAAGGAAGTCAGTGCTGGTTTTGTTGCAATTTTGTACATAGCTGACATCATGCTTAATGCCAAAAGAGATAAAAGATAAAAATATAGAAAAACCAGTATTTATTCAGAGAAAAGGCTGCACCCCTTTGGCACTCCATTCAGTTATAACCTAGGCAGAAGGAGAGTGCAAGAATTATAAAAGTTATACAATGTACATTAGTATTTACTGTTATGATATCCCAGAACAACAATTGTAGGTTTGTTTTCCTGCATATTGATATATGATCAGTTGCAAGGTAAAATGCAGCTATTCTGGAACAATTGATGTTTAGGTGCAGGGAGTTGCAAGGGAATAAATGCAGCTGTTCTAAAACAATTTATGATCAGCTGCAAGGAGTTGCAAGGGATAATGCAGCTGTTCTGGAACAATTTATTATTAGGTGCAGGGGGTTGCAAGGGAAAATGCAGCTGTTGTGGAACAGTTTATGGCCAGGAACAGGGAGTTGCTAGGGAATAAATGCAGCTGTTCTGGAATAATGATGTGCAGATGAGGATTTTCCCGACTCGCATCCTGCCCCCCCCCCCCCCCCCCCCCCCCCCCCAGCCTGACTTCCTGGTTACTTTTATAGACCTGCGAATGACGTCACAAAAGTAGCGGGACGAATAGGCGCACGTCTATAAAAGTTGAACCCGGATGTCAGAAGCCGGCATTTGTAAGGTCGGCAGGGAGAGCAGTCAGAAGAGCTCGACCCGGACCCACCCGTGAGCTGGAAAGGGGGGGTGCAAGGTCAGCTCGAACCTGCCCAACCTGTGTGTCGTGTCCGCACATCACTGATCAGGTGCAGGGAGTTGCAAGGTAAAAATGCAGCTGTTATGGGACAATTTATTTTTAGGTGGAAGGAGTTTCAAGAAAATAAATGCAGATGTTCTGCAACAATTTATGATCAGGTGCAGGGAGTTACAAGGAAATAAATGCAGCTGATGTTATGAAATTATGAAATTGTAGAACATTTCTTAACAGATGCAGGGAGTTACACAGGAAAACCCAAAATATGTTGATTACTATTTGTATTGTATACACAATAATACTGTGTAGAAAATGACTTTGGTATTTACACTAACTGCTGATACACATTGTCCCCAGAAAAGAATAAAATACTTTTAGTAGCAGATTATGTTTTATTTATACAGCAGTTTACTTTTCTTTTTCCTCCAATCATAACAGGGCAAGGAAGAGGAACAAGCAGAGAATGGAGAGGGCAGGAGGAAGGACAATAAACAGGGCAGAGAGGGAGAGAAATGAACACTACAGGGAGGGGTTACATGAACAAGGGAGAGAGAGGGTTAAATGAACAGAGCAGAAAGAGGGTTAAATGAACAGAGCAGAAAGAGGGTTAAATGAACAGGGCAGAGAGGGAGAGAAATTAACAGTGCGGGGAGGGGGTAAAGAAACAGGATAGAGAGGGTTAGAAAGGAGCAGTTCATGGTAAGGAAAGGGTGATTTGAGGTCTGCAGAGAAGGACTGAGTGTGCCACCACAAACACAATACTGGAGACTGCTGAACAGGAAGCTTGCAAAGGGGGAGGACTGAGCAGTTTTCAAGCTAATTCAGACATTTTGACCAAAAAGGTATTAAAATAAAAACAATTCTATTTTACGTTATTTTCATGGTTTGATGCGTTGTGAAAATGTATACTATATGCTCCCCTTAAGTTAAGAACTTCAACAACAAATGTATAAAT
Source organism: Xenopus borealis (assembly GCA_024363595.1). NCBI lineage: Eukaryota > Metazoa > Chordata > Amphibia > Anura > Pipidae > Xenopus > Xenopus borealis. Next base: position 34,833,855 of record CM044437.1, read on the forward strand.
CTTTACCAGTTTAGAGAGTCGGCAACCCTGTTACTGAGCTGTCAAGTTTATGAGAGCATAAACTACAGTTAAAAAGCCATTTATTATCCAACCCTCCTATACACAATGCAGACTTTTGCAGATGCTGGAAGAAAAATCACCATCTCCAATGCATTTTTATTCAGTTTAGGGTCTATGTTGTTTTTACTAACCATGCTTTAAAAGGCAGCACAGAGAAAGAGGAAAAATACTCTATTTTGTCCTTTGGCAAATTTTCCTCTTTCAGTCTTGCATGAAGGGAAGAGAGAAAGAGAAAAATCTCCCTGCAGAGTTTTCCTCCTCTTCCCGGTGTGTATCTGGGGCCCTGCCGTGCTCTGGGTAATTTCCAGTTCCTCAGAATTCAGGTATTAATAAAGAACCCATGGGGACATCCAACAATATAACCCTACATTTTCAGGCATTATGAAAGGAAAGCCCCAGGGGTCTGTGGCTCAAATTTCTGAAATGTAGGCATTGTAAAAGGGACCCCAGGGGATCCCTGCAATAGAAATCTGCTGAATTCAAAGCATTTTTCGGAGTCCTGGTGGGAGTCATTACTCCCACTGGAAGCTTTTTACAAAACATGTGTTGCTGACATGTTGACAGATTGCTCACTGAAGTGTTTAGGTGCATGCACAAGGCAGGGCCTAGAGAGACATTCTGCTCTCTGCCAGCCTCTCTCCAAATACAGGGACTGGTACCATCAATATTTCATAATCTGAAAGCAAAAGACATGAGGAAAAAGAAAGACATGAATGATAGAGAGGAAGACACAGCAAAAAGAAAAAATAGAAAGCAGTGGAAGTGACAGAGAGCATGGCCACGCATTAAATTGAGACAATACACACCAGAAATATGTGTTTCTTTGCATAAAATGTAAAGTTTGATGATACCTTTTATTGGCTAACTGAATAAGTAACAATAGCAAGCTTTCGGAGCACACAGGCCCCTTCGTCAGTCAAAATACAAATGAACATTGAAAAGGCACATTATATATACAAATAGATCACTGAAAAAGGGTTTATGGGCAACTCAGAAGCCATGTTCCAATATCTTGCACTGATGAGATCTAACAAGATTGAAACAGTCTGCAAGTTTGGATATATGGCTCTGAACTATTAGGCTGTATCTGTGCTATAAACCA
>CM044437.1:34837773-34849255 GCA_024363595.1 Xenopus borealis
AACTTTACATTTTATAATTTTTTTTCGAATGGCTAACACGGTACTACATCTCAATACTATGTTTCTTTGCAGACACAGAGAACACCAATCCTACCTACACCCATTTTATATGTGTAGTGACAGGGTCGATTCCAGTTACAAACAGATGCATTTTTATTGCACATCATCCCACTTACCCCCTCCAAAACAGTGTGTAGACAGGACAAGAATCCACCAATCAGTGAGCACAGAAAGCAGATTTTGTCCAGAAAACATTCATGTTTGCATTTCTTGACTGAAATACCCTTTGTGAAAACTGGCAGAAGAATGTTGGTTCAAAACAGAGAACTCAGATAACAGAAAATAATGAATAGAAAGCTGTAGGAGAGAGAAAGGAGGTGAAGGTAGGAAAATACACAAGATAAGTGAAACCAAATAAAGAAAATAAATAAAAATAATCTTGCTTCCCTATGAGAAAGAATATGAAAAAACAGTTTGTCTCCTGTCAAAATAATCAAAAATACCCTAAAACTGAGGGTGCAGATTTGACTGTAGTTTAGATTTGCTAAAGTATTTTTATGAAGGATATTGCAGACTTTCATACACAATTAGTAAAACATTTGTATTGCACATATATATTAGACCTGTGCTTTCATCTCAACCCCAAACGTCCTTGCAAAATCTGAAAGTTTTACACTACTATGCACATGCAAGTCTATTTCTAAATGAGGGGCTAAATGTAAGAGGGTGATGTAGTGCATGCGCTATGAGTAAACTCAGTGGGGGGTTATCTAGCATACTGCATCCCCCACAGAGTTTGGGGAGCATGCAAGTATGCATGTATATATTTCGATAGCATGCCAGCTAAATTGACTTTTTAAATTTTTTTTCTATTTTTACCTTTCACCATTTTGAGACCGAGTTTTACTAGAAAAAACATAGTGCTTAGAGAAATGCTAACTGGAAACATTTAAAAACTAATACAAAATTCAGGAGTCAAATATAAGTTCAATGAGGCCACTGAGTAAACAAATATATTTTTAATTTTCATTTTACTAAATAAAAACTTTATGAATATAAGTAAATAACATATAAAATAATAATAGCTTCTGGGTGTGTAAAGAGTCTTGTGTTTTAAAATCAGCGACATCAGTCAACAGCCTTGACAGCATTAAGCTGAGAAAGGTGATCTGTGGCTTTAATAAGGAGAAGGGGGCACAGAGGAATTTGCTGCCTAGGTGACGAAGGTGGTGGTGTGGGGGGTTGTGAGAAGAGGATGGAAATATACTTGCAGAGAACAGAGCGCTGGGAGGCCAGAGCAGAACCACTTGCCCCCTGGGATGTCCAAACACCCAGGGCTTGGAATGCTCTCATTTGTAGCTGAGCTAAATACTTAAAGTTATGGATTCTGGAGGCCAGACTGCAGCCATCTGCTTGTTAACAAAGGGGAGCTATGAAATGTATTCAATTGTACTGCTAATACTGCTTTAAAAATCAGGTTTTGGGAAGAGGTTAAAATACTTTATTTCTATTACATGCAGGAAACCAGATTAATTGTAATCTGTTTTTAGGCCTCATTTAATAAACAAGGGACAAAGTGCTAATGGTAAGCACCAGGGCCAAACCTCCAAACTGTCCGATGTTTAGAGAGAAAGTCCCTCTTTTGACAGCTCAACCCACAGTCCCTCATTTGAACTGGAAAGTCCAGTTTTCCTCTGCACTGAACAGGCAGAAAAAGAAACAAAGTTTCTAATTAAGTGGCTTTTGGCAGAGAGCCCAAAACAGCGGCAGCAGGAGATGAGATACTTATGTAACAATTTCTAGAAAAGCAAATAAGTAATTGAAACAAGATACGATAACAGGTCCCTTGGGAGGCGTTGAAAGGGCAATTCACCATTAGCAAAACTGTAATAACTGAACAAAATCACAAAAATATGTTAAAACTTTCATAACCTGGCAAATTTTGAAAAATGAACATGGTAATTAGGGGGTGTGGTCGAAAAATGTCGCTGTGCTATGTACACCAACTTTTTTGTCCCTCTTTTTGTTTACTAAATGTTGGGAGGTATGCAGGTATGCTACCCTAAACCTAAGTGTGCTGTGCTCTGCAACTTGCAGAATTTGGCACAATGTGCAGAGCACTGCCTTGCACTTTGGTCTTGAAAGCTAAACTGACAAAGTACATAAGGATTTCGATGTTGCAGAAAAAACAATCCTTTTAGTGGAGCTGGAAAAAAACACTGAAGACTACCACAGAGAGGAATGAATAGATACGACGAACAGTGGGATAAAAAAACACCAATTTAACAATGAAATAAGCCTTGAAGTGCTCTCAGATATCCAAGTTTTCAGAGTGAAAAATAGGACCTAAAAAGAAAAAAAAAAGCAGTACATTCCAATTCATTTATCTATATACCCCCAAGAAGCATAAAAAAATCCAATCATATCAGCTCCGATGGAAATGGTTTATGAATTTCAGTGTATACAACATGGTTGAGCTATAACCTTCCTCATTTCATTATTAAAACATCAACTGGTAGCAAGAAAGTAATTTCAGGCAAGTTCACGCAAGCTGGTCAGGCCAGAAAGATTTCACTTGAAGAAACCATAAGAACAATGATAACAGGACAGCTGTTAAAGCCAACAATACTGAGATTCCAACATTTGGCATGCCACCTACATATTTTGCTGTCAAAAGAGGGACTGTCCCTCAGAAAAAGGGACAGTTGGGTCCCTTTTACGGAGGGACAGTCCCTCTTTTGTACTGGAAAGTCCCTATTTTCTCTGCACTGAACAGCCAGAAAAAGAAACAAAGTTTCTAACTTAATTGGCTTTTGGCAGAGAGCCTAACAGCTAACAGGTGCAAATAAGATGCTTTGTAACAATTTTGAGATAAGAAAATAAGTAATTGTAACAGTTTAGATAAGGAGAAATATTTTCAAACTTAATTAGGGGGTGTGACAACAAAAATGGGTGTGGTCAAAAAATTGCTGTGCTGCATGCGAAAATTTTTTACTTCCAAAATGTCGGGAGGTATGCCTCTCATCAGACTTCTCTGTGTGTAACTCAGTGTGTAGTTTAATACAGTAATATAGCTAAAGGTGACCTAAAGTCAGAAATAAATCACACTTAATTTGCTATATAAGCCACACTTTCATTATTTTTATGTTGAGATCTCAGTCTGTCATTAAGTTCAAAGAAGAATGTTGCTCATGCTACTTCAGCATGTCTGCTGTATGCTGAGCAGTGAAGAAGCCAATGGGAAATGTGCAGATTTTTTTTGCCAGAATATTTTAAAAATGCAATAATATATATGCAGATATATGTTGTTTTGAATATATATGATGACGGCTTGATTTTGTAAGCTGAAACGTTGAAATAAATCTACCAGCTTTTTTTCACTTATCAAGACCTATGTGTGCGGATGTTTTTTTTGCTTTATATATCTATATATCTAGATCCCCTTTTTTGTTTAAACACTTTAGCCAATACTTTTTTCTAGTTCTCACTGAAACATGTTTATTTCCCTAAAGCATACTCATCCAGAAGTCTTGTCTGAGACTGGAGGATTTCCCTTCCCTGCTGTTTTAGTATCCGTCCAGCTGCAATTTTACAAACACAGGGAACCTAATGTACAAGTCTGAGTGTACTTAGAAAGAAACAAACTTGGACTACCAGAGGATTAACACTTTAACTGCAAAACAGTTAAAATCCCAAATAATTTTTCAGAAAGATGTTTATACAGGACAGAAATAAAATTGATATTTAGGGGCAAATTTACTATAATTCACCCAAAAATCCCTCAAATCTATTCGAACTTCAATAAGCATTCGACTATCGATTGCTTATCAAATAATTTTAGGCAATTTTTTCCTCGATATTTAATTTCTCGGAAAAAATCGTACTTTTTTCATCGAGTGCTTGAAAAAATCATACAATTCGAACGATTTGTTCAATTGTACGAATGGTATTCGGGCAGGTGTTTGCAAAAGAAGCCTATGGAGGGATTCCCATAGGCTTCTACTGCTATTTGGTAGGTTCAATCTGGTGAAGTAGGCAGTCGAATAAATTTTAAGTACCAAATCTCCCCTCTAAGAGGTAGCCTGACTTGCTCAACCACTTTAATTAACAAGTCCTGGACTCCTCTTTTTTTGGAGCATAAATGTTTTCCAATGGGTGTCCCTTCATCCTTATTCTCAATTGCTCATATATGCTCCCGTATCCTTTCTTTTAGTGAACGGATCGTATGGCCCACATATTGTTTCCTACAACTTTTGCATTCAAGCATCTAAACTACACTCCTGGTATTACAATTGTAGAAACCATTATTGTGGTATACCCTTCCAGTAGTGTTAGATTTAAAGGTAGGTCCAGTGGAGATGGCCTTGCTAATTTTGCATATTCGATCCTCCAAAAAAATCGTACGATCGGAATTCGATTGAACTTCGATCTCTTCACGTGAATTTTATAAATTTGCCCCTTATTGTGCTTTAAAGGAGAACAAAATGCTAACAAAGGTCCCCTGCATTGAGTCTACTCCCCACACCAGCTATTACTGTCAAAGGGTGCCCTTATCTCTGTAACTGTTGTGCAGTGAGTTTAGCAGGTGCCATCTTACATTGAATTGGATCCTTTATTAGCAGATTTCAGTCACGGGAGCCTGCAGTAACTCTGCATGCTCCTCTGACACAATCAACAAATGGTGCTCCAAAGTGGCATAAGATACCACCTGTCATCCCTGCTGCAAAAACCTGCATTTTAATATCAGGTACACAAATGAGTACTTTTGGCAATAACAGGTGATGTCGAGAGAGAGAACAGAGAGGAAGGCCAATGCGGGGGGCTTGTACAAAGCTGATTTTGACTACCTCAAATGCATTTAGAAAGAATAATCATATAACTATTTTAAAATAATTTGAAAAAAGTTGCCAATAATTTTTGCAGCAAATTATTTACAAACACGACATGGCCAGTTTGCACCAATCTATACACTTTCATAATTATAACTGAACTACATCAAACAAAGTGAAATTGTAGCTATGGATTACCTTACTGGTGCAACATTGCCTCTGTAAGAATGTAAAGCCTTAGGGAGGTACTAAAATAGGCCACCACAGCTTAAGTAAAGCACATATTTGTAATATTTTATTCCTAAAAGGAGAGCTTCAAACTTGTCAGCTAGAAAACCAGGGTCAAGGGAAGACAGCCCAATTATTATGGCCAGCAGAACCTAGTAACTCACCCAATTATCACCCTTGGCTCACTGCTCCACAGACATGTTATTGCTTCTTGTGTGACAGACTCTACCACTGTTAAGACCCATGATTACTACGCCACTCTTACCTACACTATTAGTGACTCAGTGGGGGGCCAGCCTGCTCTGCAAAGTGTATTGTTTTGGTGCTTGAACAGGAGGCTGGAGAAACAATGGCCCAAAAACACAGGGAAAATCGGGGGAGAAGGGGGAAAGTGTAAAGCTGGCCATAGACGTAACAATTACGATCTTTCTCGGGAAAGATCTTTCCAAGAAAGATCGTTCGTTTCAACACACACGTGTAGAGCTGAATCGTCAGATATACAGGTAGAAACAATAGAATTCTATCTGTATGTGATGATTCAGCACTAACAATGGCCGATGTTCAGGGTGCTTTCAAAGGCATCCGATCAAAATTTTCCATCCAGTCCGATCAACCAGCCGACCGATATCTTAATCCTCTGACGATGTCGGTCGGCTCATTTCCCACCATACACGCACCGAATATCGTACGAAAATTCGTTTCGTACGATATTATCTGTGCGTCTATGGCCACCTTTACTTTTTGGAAAACTGGGAGTGAAAACGATAAGAGTGACAGAAGTTATATAAGTGACATACTTTTAACACTTGCTGTACTTTGCACAAACGCTTTGTACTAGAAAGTCTATGCTGTAAAAAAGAAAAAACTTTTGAGTAAGAGAATGTAGCAAGCTACCGACAATTCTAGCCAAAATGTAATAATACAGTATGGCTTGTGTTTGCTTATTGGACTTTCAAAAACAATAATAAACATGACCATAGCCCACAGACTAGTCTCTAGAAAACCAGGTGTGCATGGATAAGAGCTCAGCAAAGGTAACCAGGTTGTTGTTGCAAGTTACAGCATTTCTGCAACTTTAAAATGGACCTGTCACCCAAATATAAAAACCTGTACAATTAAAGTCCTTTTCATGAAATCCAAATTTTTTTCTTTTATTAAAACATCCATACCTTTTGTAAACTCCTTTAAAAATCCCAGCTGTCAACCATATATTGCCTGCCCACTCCTTAGGCATAGAGGCGGGGCAGGTGGTTACTTTCACTTTACATTCAGCACTTCCTAGATGTCACTGTTCTCCCCACATTCCCCCTCCCTCATTACCGTCTAATTATGTACCCTGTGCATGGGGATTGCCATCAGGTCCCCCATTCTGGCACAGAAATAAGATATTAAGATAATGCAAGGCTTGCCTTAATAACAGTGTTTACAAAATGGCAGCTGCCTGCTTGCTATACTTATGACTTACCAGACTGAAGGAAACAAATTTAAATAAATTATATAGTATATGCAAAGTATATTTTCCTTGCCTAACATGATTAAATAGGATTTGGAATTATTTCTTAAAGGGCACCTGTTAGAGCCCGCATTCCGGTTGGGTGTTTCACTATTTTTTTTTTTTTTTTAAATGCCCCTCGCCAGCGCCAGCGGTCTCGCTCCGGGAGTTCCATCCCAGAGCGAGACCGCTAGTGCTGGCGAGGGGCATTTTTGTTTAAAAAAATAGTGAAACCCTCAACCGGAATGCGGGCTCTATCAGCCCGCACTTTTGGTTGGGGGTACAATTTTGCCCCAACAGGTGCCCTTTAAGGTGACTGGTCCCCTTTAAGCTTAATTTGCCACATGTTAACTCACCATAATTTTTAGGGAGTCATCATAATTTGCTCCCCACCTGAATTAACAGTCCAATCACCCCCTATAAGAATGTTTACACTAATTTTACTTAGAGGGGTTCTTCACTTCCAAAAACTTCTTCAGTTCAGTTGTTTTTCTATTGTTCATCAGAAAAAAAATACTTTTTACAGCTGTCCATGTTTTAATTTTGTTTATTTTTCCAAAATTGTAGTTTAAATGTTCCTGTATCTGAGGTTTCAGTCTGGCAGCTCAGTAAACCAGGTGCAGGTTCTCAACTTTTACAATCGTCTACATTACTTGATACATTTCTCAGTAGGATCTGTAGAATGTTAGAAACTATTGTATCAATTATAACAGCTGCATTAAAAGACAACCGTCACCAAACTGTTGCCTCACGAGGAAACTTGTGGCGACTTCAGAAAACAAAGTGCTCCGACTGCCACCCCCCGGCAATTTAGATTCTAGCTGGCGGAAAGGCTTTTCAGGAGATTAGTCATCGAAAGAATAAGCGGTTTGTCACTGTGCAACTAAATCTCCTGGAATCTTTGAGTGTTTCACCACCCTAAAGAGTCTTTGTCCCCTCCCTCCCAGAGTTGCTTCAGAAAGACATAGGGGCAAATTTACTAAAATGCCAGTGACGGCTTTAAAGCCATCGCATACAGTTCGCCAGGCGAAAATTCGTTCATACAAGGCTAATATACTAAGTAGCGTAGTTTCGCACCCGGTGACAAATGCTGGTGAATTTTCTCTATCGTTACTTCGGCAGAGCAAGCAAATCAAAGCGAAGATGCGCTAGTTTTCAATTCTGCCTAGTACAACTTCAATAAAGATCTTGCGTTCAGGCTAATTTGCATACAGCAGGAAATTTCAAGTGGAATGGAGCTATTTATGTTACATGGTACATCTAATTCCTTACATTTACACAGTTAACTACACATGCCAAGGGAACCTTAATAAAGTCAATAGAGTTGTTTTAATGCCCTACACATAAGGCCACTGTATAATAATGTGCCATATGGTAGAAAATGTATGGGGGAAACTGGGTACCCGAAGAAAAAATCTATGCCTTTTGCAGCCTATCACCCTGAAAAAATTAAAAGACACCTGCGTTTTTTGTACATATTCCACTCAAAAATTAATATGTAAGTAACGGAAGATTGAGGATGTTCTACGCACTCCAATGCACTTCGCCAGGTCAGAGCTGGCGAAGGCAAGTCTGGCAATTGAGGTGAAATCTGCATCTTAGTGAATTTGCGGAGTTACGTCCATTTGCCACAGCGAAAATTCACCTGGCATTAGAGTGCAAAGCAACGCTTTAGTCACTTTAGTAAATGTACCCCATAATGTGAAAATGAACATTTACATGTCAGTATTAAAAAAAAAACTGAAAATAACAAAACTAAATATAAATTTTTTTAATAAAAATTTGTGTTGGAAGGTTAACAACCCCTTCAACAGCCCCCACTCAAAGAGATTGCATTGAGATGTAAGGAGCATGGCTGGGTGTATGGCCTGGCCAAGATTGGGGTGTGTCTGTTTGTGGAACAGATGTGACCTGGGTAAAAAGGGGGTGCTTCTTATACACACCTGATTTTTAATAATATCAGGTTTCACTCAAGGTACCTGAAAAAGAGTATAAACTGGCAGAGAACTCTAACACTGAAGAATCACATGAATGCTTGTTACTTCACTGCATTCATTATTTTATTTAGGGATTATGGTAATATCCAATTCTTTGGCAACACTTCCTATAAAATTGAATGTATGGAGAAAGACTCCATATTTATTGTTTAGTTAATAAGTCTTTTTAACCTTTAAAAAATCTGGAAACATGTAAATATTCAATTATAGCTATGCTGTTATTTGCTACATTTTTAAGTAAGATCACAGGGAAAAAAAAAGTACAATGAATGACAGATATAATATCTAATGTACTTTAATATCTGTGCATTAGTGGGAACTACCTAATGTTCTAACTTAATTACAGGTATTTTGTGGTCTAAGGGTAAGGCCAGACGCGAAGATTCGGGAGATTTGTCGCCTGGTGACTAATCGCTGCAACTAGTCTCCCTGAATGGCTTGCTAGTATCTCGCACCCGCTAGCGCTAAAGTCGCCTGCGCCTATTCATACGTGGCAACGCGTTTTTCAGAATTGCCTCAATTTCGAGCGACTTTGAAAAACGTATCGCCCCGTGTGAATAGGCGAAGGCGACTTTAGTGCTAGCGGGTGCGAGTTACTAGCAAACCATTCAGGGAGATTAGTTGCAGTGATTAGTCGCCAGGCGACAAATCTCCCTGAAACTTTGCATCTGGCCTTACTCTTAGGGAGGATGCATTAACAGCCTTACACAGTCTACATGCTGCAGGATTCGCCTGCTCTTACTTTGGTAGCCATTAGCTTGACATTATATAAGTCATTGCTTTGGATTATCAGCACAATTACTTTCTCTATCCATTTAGAGGCCATAACCTAAAAGGATTCTGTCTATTTTAGTTGTGCGATAGAGGTTGTCCTCCTGAGTCATGTTACATGGCATAGATGGTACCTGATAAACCATTTGCTTAGCACTGCAGGAGTCTGGACTAAAAATAATGCAACATAATCGGTGCCATTAAATCATTTCCACGGACTGTTTTATACACAGTTAAAAGGATATCAAACCAGCCTCACTTTTTCCCCCTTGCCATATAAATAAAAGGAACAGTAGCACCATAGTTTATATCCAATGCATAAAAAGTAAACCACATGTTGCATATATTCACACTTCCAAGATCAAGCTATCTAAATGATGTATGTCCTTGCATGCAAAGTTGTAAAATTGCGTGGTAAACTTTTTGGATCTGTCCATCTAAAACAACTAGACTTACTCAAAGATTATACACATATGTGCTAGTTTCACATACATTTAACATTCCCACAATGAACAAGCAATGGCCTGCTAACAATACTTAAGAGAGATTTAAAAGCCAAAAAAGGAACGGATTTAAACCTACTCAGTGCTTTTCAGAGCACAATTGCAATTTACTTTCATGTTGCAGTTTAGATTCTAATGGCTTTTGCCTCAACTTAGAATCAGCAACCCTAGGCTTAAATTAATACACTAAGGGGAGAATGTAATTAAAGTCGCAAAGAAAAAAAAATTCTCACCAATAAAAATCCACATCTCACAATGTAATATTGTTCATTAAATGATTACATTGCAAATGTTATGACTTTTACTTGCGTACTCTTAAGAAGTCGTAATCTTTTTGAGAAAACATAACTACTTTTTCAGTAAGAAGTTTTATTACATTTACTGTGCATTGCGCAAACTATAAATTTCGCAAATGGTCTTCCACTCTCGGAAGTGGTTGCAAAACAGTTTCCGGGTTTGCAAAAGCTATATTTAATTTGCGCAAAGCAACATTTGTTCACTCAAAGGCATAACATTTCGCATAACATGAGGCCATTTTTAGTAAACTTAACGGGGTTGTTCACCTTTGAATTAACTTTTAGCTTGATATATAGAGAGTGAAATTCTGAGACAATTTGCAATTGATATTTTCTGGTTGCTAGGATCCAAATTACCCTAGCAACCATGCATTTATTTGAATCAGGGCCTGGGATATGAATAGAAGGGAGCCTGAATAGAAAGATTCGTAATCATAAGTAGCACTAAAAATATATGTGTAGCCTTACCGAGCATTTGTTTTTATATGGGGTCAGTGGAAAGAGTCAGAAGAAAAAGAAAATTATTAAACTATATAAAAAAAAAAATAATGACCACCAATTGAAAGGTTCCTTAGAATTGGCCATTCTTTAACATACTAAACGTTAAGGTGAACCACCTCTTTAAGGAGTCACACAAGGAAGAGATACCATGTGAGGTACTATTTGACACAAAGATGATGATTTGTGGTTTAAACTTTTACCTAAAGGGACTCTGTCATGGGAAAACATATTAGCTAATAGCACTTCTGCTGCATAATCCTGCATTGAGATCCATTTTTCAAAAAAAAAAATCTTTTTTTTAAATCTGCCAGTTTCAAAGATGCCCCAAGTCATGTGACTTGTGCTCCAATAAACTTCAGTCACTCTTTACTGCTGCACTGCAAATTGGAGTAATATCACCCCTAAAGCAGAGGCGGCACCAGGAACTGGTCTAATCACAAAACTCAAGTCAGCAAGGAATTTCTTCTGAAAGGAAATCAGAGCTTTGGGAATCATCTAGAAGGTTCTTTAATTTAATATGAACACACTTGCATATCTGACTGAAGCCATGTTACACGTGAGACGTCTTCCTGGGGTCACAGTTTTATGCAATCCTTTCCTTAACTTGTTCCAGAACCTACCACTTTACAACAGCACACAGTAAGGGAGGGTTGCATTACACCGTGGGGCATATTAAAGGGGACATTTTGGATAAACTTCATATTCAGATATGTTATTAATCTTTCCTCCAACTATGTAATGATGCAGAAAAAAAACCGTTTTGAATGTATTTTACCTGACAAACTGTCATTACATCAGAGCTGCTATGAGAACCTCTCAGGTCAGAAGCTAGGCTGAAATGAGAGGTGGGAGTGTCTGTTCATTC
>CM044437.1:34851943-34864325 GCA_024363595.1 Xenopus borealis
TTGGCCCTTCTACAATATACTAAAAGTTAACTTGAAGGTGAACCACCCCTTTAATCATGCTGTGTAAAACTAAATTTGCCAAAAAAGTGTAAAAAGCGGAGTAAAATAGCACACTTTGTGCCTAATTCTACACCATGCAAATTCCAGATTTGCTACCATTATTTTACATTGTTTCTGGTGGAAGTTACACAAAGAAAAAAAAAAAATCGAAAATATTTTTTACGCCATTTTTTACAAGGGGAAACCCAGATATGTGTGGTGTATTATCCCGTAATTTTTTACACAGCATAATGAATATGACCCTGTAAGTAAAAAGGTGGGTTGGGAACTGGTCCTTACAGCACTGTCAAACTATTATGGTTGATTTATCAGGTATGCCTGAGTGAAAAAACACATTTATTTTCTGAAGTTCAAAATCCTTTTAAGCAAATGTTTAAACTTGTGACGTGTGTATTTTAAACCTTAACAACTACATAAATATGTACGTAATTCACCACGGTCTTACGTTTTTATTCTAAATCACACTGAATTTTGATGACAGCCCTTATTGCATTGCTCTAATTAACAGCTGTAGGGTTGGAAATTGGTCACTGGGCATCTGAAAGAGTTAACCTTTTATGAGAAGTATAGTGTATAAGTAGCGCTACACATATCCATCCATATTATTTTATTTCTTTTGTATTTTACTATTTTTTGTATTTATAGTATTTTAACTATTGCATTACTAGGATGTCGATTGAATGTCTGTTAAAAAATTTGAAACAAAAAAAAAAAAAAGAAGTTGCAACATCAGTACATAAGATTGAATACTTGGCTGCTATACAGATATATATCTTGAATCTGATCTACCAACAGTAGAAGACTAAAAATGGCATTATTGTTAAAAAAAATAACAATTAATTCCTTATTTTCACTTGAGACCCCCTACAGCTGCATTGTCCAATTAACCTGCTAACCACCTGTCAGACCTGCAAACTTAGTTCATGATTACCTCCTAAGCAATGCTGGGTCCGATGCTCCGTCAATTCGGCCAAGGAATCAAAATCCTGCTGGCAGTTATCGCAAGTGTAAATTGATTCATCTTCCAGCTCCTCTTCCTCGATCCTCTCTTCTTGGCTGGTCACGCTGTTGCCATCTTCCAAAATCTGACCCTCTCCGTCTGTCTCTCTATCCAGACCCCCTGCAGAAAAAGAAAAAAAAAATCTATACTAGAAGCTTTTAGAAAACATCAAAATTAATTATTTTCTTTTAGAAAAAGAATCTGAATATAGGCCGACTAGACAATAACAGTTCCTTCTGTGGGCCCCTCTGCATTAACCATGAAGATGCTGAGAGCTGATATGATATTTTTATGCTCTTTTGCACATTCCCAAGCCAAGATTGAAGCTTTGGATTGGGATCTTATGCAGGCTACTAGATAGGAAATAGTGTTGAGCTTGGCACTAGCCCCACTTAACTTTTATTGCATGACCTGTAAAATGCTAATCTGTTATAAATTACATTATTAAGAGACACTGTAAATATATTAAAGTCTTAAAGTCTTAAAGTTTTGAGAATAGGAAATTCATGAAACCATTTAGCCAATGTGTTTCTCCATAAAAACTGCCTGAAAGCAGATATCAGATTGCTGCTTAATTAAAGACTTACAATATCCAGCCTACCAATGGCTGTTTGAAGTAGGATAAGTTTAATCAATAACAGAAGGAATTCTGGGAATGAATTCCAAATGTGCTCCAAGAAAATCCCATTTGCATGGGTTTATCCTATTGGCTAAAGCTCACCCACTGGGTTTTCAAGCTAAAGCCAGGATAATAGCTGATCAGATTTCCCAACTGCAGACCGGTTTCGCCTTTCTTGAGGCAGTGCAGGTTGTCTGATCAGCTTAAGTCACGTGTTTGAAAAACCACATGGTGGCTCTACTTAAGCTGATCAGACAACCTGCACTGCACTGATGAGCCTCAAGAAAGGCGAAACCGGTCTGCAGTTGGGAAATCTGATCAGCTATTATCCTGGCTTTAGCTTGAAAACCCAGTGGGTGAGCTTTAGCCAATAGGATAAACCCATGCAAATGGGATTTTCTTGGAGCACATTTGGAATTCATTCCCAGAATTCCTTTTGTTTATCCAAGTCTGTATGAGGCAGTCTCCTCAACCTTTGTCACGTGTTTGGGAAATCAATAACAGAAGAAACACTCATGACTGCGCAAGGTTGCTGAAAGCAAGAATGCTGGAAGGCAGATGATAAAAAAAATGTACCAGGCTTAAGTGATGCTTTAAAAAATATAAATAACTAAACATATTTGTTATTTGAACGCTCTCTGGAGAATTAGGGCATTCCACATCAGTTAGGCTAGGGTAGCTGGCCTGCCACCAATTACTGCCCAACACAATTCAGCCCAAAACCCAAATGCCATGCATTACCACATGCTCACCCACCAATGTGCTTGGGCCAGTGAAGGGTTTTGCCTAGTACCCCAAGCAGGCCAGTGCAGCCCTGCCTGTTAGGTATAAAAAAAAAAAAAAAAAAAAAAATTTTGTCTTCCAAATCCGGCATTTTTTGGAACCCTACATCACTCATGCACTACGGCCTTTGAACAACTGGCGGCGGCTAGACTACCACAGAAAGGACACATCTCTAAAAGATTTTAGAAATGTGTCCTTTCTGTGGTAGTCTAGCCGCCGCCACCAGCTTCTCTCCCTCCCTACAATACCCACTCAACAGAGACATAAATAAACGGATAAATGGGATCAAGCCTTACCACAGCCAATATCAGCAACTGATTGGCCCCTAATTTGGGACAATGTATAACGAATGGTCTCATGTACACGGCAGAAGGAGAGTATTTACAAGATTCTAACTTTCTGGTACTATACCCCAGACAGGCTACACAAACAGTTCTCATTGTCCATTTTCTAGTGATTTTACTGGCATGTTATGAGTTAATGGAGTGCTCACTGGACATTTTTCATTGTTTTTGCCTGCTTGTCTCGGATAAATGGAGTGTGCATTGGCCAATTCTATTGTTATGTAGGGGTGTGACAATAAAGCGGGCTTGGTTAAAGAAGGGTTCCCACAAAATTTTCACCAAGGCATTAAAATGTCTGTGTGTTTGCCTTTTCTATAATTTAGCTATTCATCTTACTCAGCTGGTAAGATTAATGCCACATTAGACTTGATAGTGTTTTATAGGGGATACATTTCTCCAGTAAAGCACCTATGCAAGTGTACCAAACCTCTAGCAATTCCACTATCCACTACAGGAGTAAAGACGATTCAAAAACTGCAGCATTATACACCGACGTTGGACCCATGCCATAGAGGGTTTTTTTTTAAATCAACTACTGACTGTCACTTATTGCAAGCTCTACTTCCCTAATATAATTTCGACATTTCTGTGTTGATCATTGTTTAGCCTGATAAAAATTGTTGCTTATCCTCCACTAGGTGAAAAATGGTGGGAAAAAGCCCAACGCCTTGTCATCTGTTCTATTAAAATGTCCAAAAGTCCTTAAAAATCCATTTTTGTAGGACTCATTCTCCCTTGAGTATAAAAGTTGCACAATCCAAAAGATAACAGAGTCAGTGCTAAAATAGCTCAGAGGAGTTCAGCAAAATGGAGAAAGGAACAAGGAAGGAAGAAAAAAGTACTATAGTGTATGTCCCTTGTAGTTCCACAACACCACACATTCTCACATTTCACTTTTGCCCAAAGTGCGTATGAATGACACATTATAAATACACCATCTGCCAATGAGGTGGGTGCTTACAAACTTTTAGATTATATTTCTAAACATATGAAAACTTTTTTTTTTTTTTGACAATGGTTTCTTGCCTTGTTTGCTTCTTCACTATTTAAGAGAACAGAGCATAGAAAATAGTGTAGATCTTTTTTAGTAATTAAAAATCAATTTTAAAATTGCATTTGAAATTGTGAAGTAGAAAGGCATTGTGAGTCCCCCATTTCTGTTCACCCATATAGGAATTAGTCCGGATTAGGCAGTTAGTCTACAGCCAGCATTATCTTCTGCCATTTGTATCCTTCTGTACACCTTGGGATTACATTGGACGCCTTGCATGGTGCGTTTCGTTGAAATCTGACTTCCTCAGATGCTTTAAAGTGACGGCATGAGCCCTCCTCCATGAAGGAGCTTGTTGCCTGGGTGACGCACATATTTGCTCACCTCACTTCCACGTCTCCATAGCAACTCGTCAATGCAACCGCGGATGCTCCTAACATTCTCTTTTACAGAAATTGCAATATTTCATCAGGCACTTAAAATTACATTCCTTAGCTCTAACAACATTTTAAATGAATTGATAACACATTGAATAAACTAGTAAATTAATTAATAAATTAATTTGCCTGCGATAACAATATATGTGATAAAATGTATCCAGAATTAATTCAACATGGGTTAATTTAGTAATTGGATTTATAAATTAATTAAAAGTTAAATATTAATTTTTACATAGTATCTACAAATTTTACATAGTATCTTTTACAATGCCACCATTAAAAAATTTCACCATTTACAGATTCTCTCCTCATTAAATCTTTATCACAGACATTTTTGTTAAACAAATATTGGAGGATAGTAATATAAAAGTTATAAGGTCTCCAACTTGTGTATCCACTTGCTTTCACAGCGCTACGTATCATTTATTATACTGCCTCCACTTATTTATCATTTCTATCTCCCAATATACCATTGGGCTTTTTTTTGATGGACTAATTTAAAATGTTTTTATATGCTGTGTGATTCTAAACATTTCTCTATGTTCCTTATATGTGCCCTAATGCGATCTCCTAGATAGACTACAAAGAGTGGTGGTAAATGGAACATTTTCTAATTGGACCAGTGTTGTTAGTGGGGTACTGCAAGGCTCTATACTGGGTCCCTTGCTTTTCAACTTGTTTATTAATGACCTTGATGTGGGCATTGAAAGTAGGGTTTCTATTTTTGAAGACGATACTAAAGAAATCCTGTCATGGGATTTTTTTTTTAAATGCATCAGTTAATAGTGCTGTTCAAGAAGAATTCTGCACTGAAATCCATTTCTCAAAAGAGCAAACAAATTTTTTTATATTTCATTTTGAAATCTGACATGGGGCTAGACATTTTGTCAATTTCCCTGCTGCCCCAAGTCATGTGACTTGTGCTCTGATACACTTCAATCACTCTTTACTGCTGTACTGCAAGTTGGAGTGATATCACCCCCTCCCTTTCCCCCACCCAGCAGCCTAACAAAAAAACAATGAGAAGGTAACTAGATAACTGCTCCCTAACACAAGATAACAGCTGACTGGTACAGCACTCAATAGAAAAACCCATGTCCCACTGCGTACTATTCAGTTACATTGAGAAAGAAAAACAACAGCCTGCCAGAAAGCAGTTCCCTCCTGAAGTGCTGGCACAAGTCACATGACTGGGGCAGCTGGGAAATTGACAAAATGGCTAGCCCCATGTCAGATTTCATAACAGCTGACTGGTAGATCTAAGAACAGCACTCAATAGTAAAACCCATGTCCCACTGTCTATTATTCAGTTACATTGAAAAGGAAAAACAACAGCCTGCCAGAAAGCAGTTCCCTCCTAAAGTGCTAGCACAAGTCACATGACCAGGGGAAGCTGGAAAATTTACAAAATATCTAGCCCCATGTCAGATTTCAAAACTGAATATAAAAAAATCTGTTTGCTCTTTTGAGAAATGGATTTCGGTGCAGTAGTCTACTGGAGCAGCACTATTAACTGATGCATTTTTCCATGAGAGTTTCCCTTTAATTGTGCAGAACTATAGGTTCCATGCAGGATGCTGCCACTTTGCAGAGTCTAAGTTGGGAAACTGGGCAGCAAACTGGAACATGAGGTCCAATGTTGATTATGCACTTTGGCAAAAATAATATAAATGCAAGTTATACACTAAATGGCAGTGTGTTGGGAGTTTCCTTAAGTGAGAAGGATCTTGGGGTTTTTATAGATAAGTTGTCTAATTCTGGGCAGTGTCATTCTGTAGCTACTAAAGCAAATAGGGTTCTGTCCTGCATAAAAAGGGCATAAACTCAAGGGATGAAAACATAATTATACCTCTTTATAGTTTTGGACTCCAGTCCTTAGGAGGGATGAAAATGAGCTGGAGAGAGTGCAAAGATGTGCAAGACTTAAATTATGAGGGTAGACTGAGGCTGGGGTTGTTTTCTCTGGAAAAAAGGTGCTTGCGAGGGGACATGAATACACTTTACAAATACATTAGAGGATATTATAATATTTTACCATAAAGAGGATCACCGCAACAGAGGCCACCCCTTCAGACTAGAAGAAAAGGACTTTCATTTGAAGCAGCGTAGGTGGTTCTTCACAGTGAGGTTGTGGAATGCACTGCCGGGTGATGTTGTGATGGCTGATTCTGATACTTTCAAAAGGGGCTTGGATGATTTTTTGGACAGACATAATATCAAAGTATACTAAATACTAAACACTACAGTTATTATAGCTATTGGCATATATGGTTTGTGTGAAAGGGTGGAGGGGGTTTTAATTTGGAGGGGTTGAACATGATGGACTTTGACTTTTTTCAACCCAATTTAACTATGTAACTATGTAACATTGTATACAGAATCCCACACTCTCAGTGGTGTATTAAATACATTGTTTAATTCAATTTCTTCTCCCGTAATTTTCTTTAAATCCTGCTTTTCTCTTACTTAGCAAATCCTGTCTCTCAATTTGCTGCATTTTGTCTAATGAGCTCTTTATTAGATCTTTTTTGTATCCTCTTTCTCTAAAGTGGTTATCCAAAAACTTTAATTGTGATTTAAATTTGATGATACATCTTCCTCTGAACAGTTCATTTTTATTCTACATAATTGCCCAAATGTGATATTTTGAATCCACTGCTGGTAGTGGTTACTGGTTGGGAACACAATCGACACAATCAACCTTTTTAAAAAATGTCAAGAGTTGATCTGCGCATTTTTTATATAGACTTTAATTAGAAATGTATTGTCTCTTTGCTTCATGTAAGGAAGAGATCTAAATTTAAATAATTTTTGTTAAGATTATTCTTTTTCAGATTACTTCCACTACCATTACTATAATATATATATATATATATAATATATATAGCATTGCCATACGCACAGGTTCCCACACAGTGCCAATTTTGGTAATATGTGGCATTCTTCCCAGTATCCCATATGTAAGCTGGCATAACGGAGTGCAAACCTAGTGCCCATGGCCATTCCATATGTTTGCAGATAGAAATTGTCCTTGTACCAAAAAAAAAATTATGTTCTAGAATGAACTGTATACCTTTCAATATGAATTCCTTCTGTTTGTTAGGTATAGTGTCATCTTTTTCTAAAAAGTATGCTGTTCTGTTTACGTCTTATTGAAGTATAAGACGTAATATCAAATCATACTTTGTTCCCACTTAAAATCTTGTAATCGTTCTATTAATTGCATTAGGTCTCTTAAATATGCAGGAAGTGAAAGCACGTTTCTGTAACATTATACAATATAATGTGATAAATTGCTTGTTGGGGAGCCTATCTCTGATACAGATGGTCTACCTGGAGGGTTATCTAGAGTTGTAAGTATCTTTCCTAAGAATCTTACAAGTCTCCCCATCATTAAAAAGGTTTTGGCAAATTTGAAGATAGTTGTCTTTATCCATAGAGAAGGTTTGAATATGGATTTTTAACTTGAGGGCCTTTTTAGAACTTTTATATTAATATCCTCAAATATTTACTTAACAAAAATGTCTCTGTGGTAAAGATGAAATGAGGAGAGAATCTGTAAATTGTGAACTTTTTAATGGAGGAGTTTTTATGGATACTGTTAATCTATAAATTATATTATTTATTCAAAGTGTTATCAATTCATTTAAAATGTTCTTTGAGATAGGGAATGTAATTTTAAGTACCAATGATGAAAGTATTGCAATTTCTGTAAGAGAGAATAAGTTAGGAGCATTCGGGACTGCACTGAATATGCGTGTTGTCCAAGCCTAGTGCTCCTTCAATTTGCAAGGAGTGCTCACACTGTCACTTTGAAGCCTCTGAGGAAGTCGGATATCAACGAAATGCATCAGGCAAGATGTCCAATGTCATCCCTAGGTGCCCAGAATGCTACATGTGCTAGAGGACAATGTCGCCCATAGTCTAACTGCCTAATCCAAACTAATTCCTATTTGGACGAATAGAAAGGGGTACTCGCAATGCCTATTTCTACTACACAATTGTGAATGCAATTTTAAAATTGCTTTTTAATTAATAAAACAGATTTACACTATTTGCTATGCTCTGTTCTCTTAAATAGTGAAGAAGCATTGTGCAGAACTATAATCTAAATGTTTGTAAGTACCCACTTATCATTGGCACTTGGCGAATTTATAAAGTGTAATTCATACGCACTTTGGGCTATGTAAAGGTGGAACATGAGAGTGTGGTACTACAACATTAAGGAACATACTACATTATATTACTTTTTTATTTTCTCCAAACTTCAGTCATCTGTCACTGGCTCTAATGGAAGCCTTAAATTCAATCAAATGGCACACACTGTCATCCAGCTGTAAGATTAAATTGAATTTTGCTGAGACTTGGTTAAAGGGCACTCTGTCACCCCATATTCTTTCCCCTTTTTGTGTTTTTTTTTTTTTTTAAAGAGTAGTCAATGACTAGTCAGTAAATGCTAAAGATGTGTCATTACATCCAGGATTCAGTTATGTAATAAAATACATTAATTCTCCATATGTAATATTAGGAACTAAGCTTGCCCAGGAGCAGTAAACCATTACAAACATTAAGAGGTTTGCATTTAAACAGATAAACAATACATTCTGCCTGCTGACCACACATAGTGCCTTTTATTACAGGAACCCATTAATTGCCTTGAAGCAATAATTAAAGATTATGCTTTAGTGGGGCACGTTACTAGAACAAGTGTATGTGCATGATTGAATGCTAAGAAAATGTATTAAATCAATTCTGAAGCAATTAAGGTTAAACTTTCAGATTGTAAGTTTATTGTAGAAATATGTCAAAGACATATTTGTGTACATAAACAGGGACAGATGCTTAAGCAATTGCCACAAACCAAAAATACATAAAATCTGAAATCAAAATTATTACCATAAAAATATTCAAGTTCAGTGTTGGGGTCTATTAAAGGAGATATTTTATATAACCTTTATATTCAGATAGATTACTCATCCTTCCTTAAAACATGTAATGATGCAGAAAGAAAAGTGAGTTTGAAAGCAATTTACCTCCTAAAACTGTCTGTATATCAGTAGAGAGATCTTTACAGGTCAGAAGATAGGCTGAAATGAAGAGTGAGAGTGTCTCTTCAATCTCCCACAGGAAGTGGTCACATAACTGACTGCCAAACAGGTTGAAGTCAGCTGTAGCAAACCCCTCCCACCCTCTGTCCTGTGTATTCCCAGCCTGCACATAGCTGTCTTATATTGCTGCTGCCGATCATTCACATAAAAAACAATATACCTTAAATTCTCAACATAAAGCATTTTCCCCAGTCATAGCAGGGCAAGGGAAAGGAACAAGCAGTGAAGGGGGTGGGGGGGGGGAGGAAAACAAACAGGGCAGTGAGGGAGTTAAATGAACAGGGCAGAGAGGGAAAAAATTAACATTGCAGGAAAGGGGAAGGAACAGGACAGAGAGAGAAATACATTAACAGTTCACTGAAGGGAAGGTAAAAAGCAGCAAGGGTGATCTGATGTCTGCAGGGATGGCCCAAGTGTGACATCACAGACACACCCACTCATCTCTCAGTGGCTGCTGCTCTGTAGCTTAGACCAGGGGTGTCCAACCTTTTGGCTTCCCTGGGCCACATTGGAAAAAGAAAAATTGTATGGGGCCACACATGAAATACAGAAACACTTTTGATTTGAAAAAGTAAAGAAAATCGACAGAAAAGAACTACAATACCAGTTGGGTACCAGATGGAGCTATGCAATTTGAAACCTGGATATTATAGAGACTTATTATTATATTATTATTTCTAACTGGGCGATAGGCAGATTCCATTCTCCACCTATATACTTTGCAACATGACGTTTCCTTGGAAACCTAGTGTTTCAAGCTGGGCCGCATTCATAACCATCCTGGGCCACATGCGGCCCTCTAGCCACAGGTTGGACACCCCTGTCTTAGACAGAAGGTGCTACCGGCTCCAAAGTCCGATACTGTAGAGTCCTGGACAGGAAGTTGCAAAGGTGGAGGGCTGAGCACAGTTTTCAAGCTAATACAGAAGCTTTTGACCTAAAAGATATTAAAATAAAAACTATTACTTCTATTTTACATGGTTTGATGCATTGTGAAAATGTATGCTATATGTCCCCTTTAAAAATGTTAATACTTTGAACATGTACTTAATAATTTTTTATAAGATAAATATGAGGAGCCAATTTTATTTAATTGCAATACTTACATAAACATAAAATTTTTCCTTTTTGTCAGGATGCTATTTTTTTTGCATTCAAACTCAAATGTTTAATATCTAGTAAGCACAAAAAACTAATGTAGCTATGTCAGCATCTAAAAGCTTGTATAAGTTAATGGGAGATGTACTAGCCAAAATTAAAGCCATTTTTTTAATTCCAGATTTTCACTTTTTTTTAGCTTGTAAACTCTCTAATTCAAAGTATTCAAAATTTTTCAACAATCAAGTTAATTCAAAGTAGAAAAACGCAAACTTCATAAATTCAGTTTTTGATAAATAAGCCCATACAAGTTCAGACCTCAATCATTTAGAGAGAGCTTATATCAAGCATATTTACTAGATTTTAATAAAATACATAGTAAGCAGTTTGAATGTGCTGTTGCCGTAGATATTCTAAGATATACTTTATAGTGCCAACAAATTCCATAGCACTTTACAGTAATTACAGTTAGGTCCATAAATATTTGTACAGAGACAATTTTTTCTAATTTTGGTTCTGTAAATTACCACAATGAAGTTTAAATTAAACAACTCAGATGCAGTTTAACTGCAGACTTTCAGCTTTAATTCAGTGGATTGATCAAAAAGATTGTATAACATTGTGAGGAGCTAAAGCCTTTTTTTTTTAAACACAATCACTTCAGGGGCTCAAAGTAATAGGACAAATTAAAAAACTGAAAATAAAATGTTCATTTTTTTTATTGAAAGAAGGTACAGTGTGCAAGCATTACACTTATTATACAGGCTTTCACATATTCATCCTTGTGGTACATTTCGTATGTCATTTATCAATAATAACTGTTCCAATCGATTTACTTTCATACAGCTTGTATAGTATACACCAGTAGTTCTCTTTTCTTTATACACCAGAACTAGTACACTCAGTAAACAGCTTTAAAACAAACATACAATTGTGCATTGCTTCATTTAGTTTGTTTAGCTCTATTCAGATTTTATTATAGGGGTGGGGAGGGAGGGGCTTTCACTCTTCTACAAGAGGTTGGTGCTGCTATGGTGTATTTTTCAGTTCAGATTATGTATGTCTAGCCATGGTGACCAAATTCTTTCAAATTTTGTAGGACATCCTCTCCTTATGTAAAGATGTTTGTATGTAGGTAGTGCTCGATTTATATGTTTTTCCCAGAAGGTTGGGGCCCATTGGGCTTTCCATTTTATAGTGATGGTACGGGCATATGCCAGTAGGATAGAGATGAGTGCTCTTTCAAGGAGCAAGGTCCGTTACTTGGTTCAGTAACATCACTAAAAAGTTTTGTATCCTGTTGTATGTCCATACCATGTGAATGAAATTTGCAGGTGCCTTGTGGCATGGACAGCATTCATCTGTGAGTGATGGAGATATTTTGGCAAGAACGTTGGGAGTTAAGAACGCTATAAGGTTGTCCAGTATAGAGTCTAGGACCTCCTTCCAGGTGTCAATTCAGATATATCATTTTGCCATTTTCATTTGCCAGTTGCCAGTTTATCTCCTGCTAGAATCAGATAAGCATAGTAGGATGACAACGTTTTGGTGCGGGTGTTGGCATAAGATTCTTCAATTTGTGTGGGGGTGGTTTGGATGGTGAGCCCTTCAAATTGGGTGTGGATGTCTGAGCTGGAAGTATCTGAATAACATTTTGTTGGGTAGGTTGAATTTGTTTTTAAGTATTGGGAAGTCCAAGAGTTTGCCATTATCCATTATATTATGGATATATTTTATTTGATAGTTGGCCCATCCTTATGTGTCAGGTATTGTCTGTAGTTGTGGCAGCGTTGGGTTGTGCCTGTCACGAACTCCGCCCGGAGCCTTTCCGGGAGCTCCGGGCGGCGCGTCCTTCGGCGGCGGATCCAAGATGGCGGCACCCATAGCCGCCACGTGGTTACGGCGCGATGACGTCACGCGCAATGGCGCCAAATTCAAA
>CM044437.1:34902471-34925686 GCA_024363595.1 Xenopus borealis
CGCCCTCTTCTCCCTGTTCCAACCTACTCCATACCGGTTTCCTGGGCACAAGACACCCTTCCCTTAAGGACTTGCACCTTCCCCCTTCTAGACTCTACAGCGCCCCCTAACCAATCCTTGACACTCAGAACATGATTCGAAAAGCTTTAATAAAAATCAATGTAAACAAGGCTCCAATACCTGATGGCATACACCCCCAAGTTCTAAGAGAGCTTAGCTCAGTTATCTGATTTTCTCAGATTCACTTTCATCTGGTATGGATTCGAGGAAAGCTGATGTCATTCCAATATTTAAAAAGGGATTACAAGATCAGCCTGGTAATTATAGGCCAGTAAGTAGGACATCTGTGGTAGCCAAATTATTTGAAGGCTTGTTAAGGGATCACACTCAAAATTTTGTCCTAGTGAATGGCATTATGAGCAGAAATCAGCATGGCTTTATGAATGATAGGTCATGTCAGACAAATGTGATACATTAGATAGCTTTAAGGGGTTGGATGGCTTTTTAGCAAGTGAAGGAATACTAGGGACTAATCCGATTGCCATTTTGGAGTCAGGAAGAAATTTTTCTCCTCTCTGAGGCAAATTGAAGAGGCTTTAGATGGGGTTGTTTGCCTTCCTCTGGTTCAACTAGCAGTTAGGCAGCTTAAAAAAAGTTAAAAGTTTGAAATTGGACTTGTGTCTTTTTTTCAGCCTAACTTACTATGTCGAAGGACAGGGCAGAATATAGGATAACTCCAAGGAGTTCTAGGTCAGAGATCAGTAGAGTAGATATAGATCTGAGTATCATCAGCATAGAGGTTGTAGTGGAAACCATACAAGTTGATAAGTTTGCAGAGGAAGGAGGAAGAGAGGGAGAATAATAAGGGGAACAGAACAGAGCCATAAGGAACCCTAGGGGAGAAGATGCTTCTCCGTTGTAGTAGACACTGAAGGAACCATTAGTGAGGTAAGAAGAGAACCAAGACAGGGTCATATCACAAAGGCCAAGCGAATGGAGGGACTGGAGGAGGAGAGGGTGATCCACAGTGTCAAATGTAGCAGACAGATCAAGCAGTTTTAGTCATGAGAAATGGTTATTGGCCACAGCTGTTAAAAGGTCATTAGTTAATATGTTTAGGGAAGTTTCAGTGAAGTGTTGTTGCTTAAAACCAGATTGCAGTGGGTCCAGAAGGTCATTGTCAGAAAGGAATGAGGTTATTTGGTTGTAGACTAGGTGCTCAAGTAGAGATGAAAGGTAGCAGACATAGGTCAGAGGTTGGAAAAAATGGAGTGACAAGAGCATGTTTTAGTTGAGAAGGAAAGATTCCAGGTGAAAGAGATTAAATAGTTAAGGCTTTGTTTAGACAAGGATTGGTATTGAAGAGACATTTTGAAGAAATGGGATCAAGTGGGCAGGTGGTAAGGTGAGAAGAGGCCAAATGTTTTGATACTTCCTCATCAGTGACAGGGGTGAAGAAGCACAGGAGAGACTCGGAAGTGTGGTGGAAGTCTAGGAGGGTTGAGTAGTGTAATGTCCCTCCTGAAAGGGTCAATTTTGTTTTTGAAGTTCTCAGCAATATCTTGAGCAGAGACAGACGTGCATGGAGGGGGAGGAGAAGGGGAATGAAGAGAGTTAAAAGTGGAGAAAAGTTGTGCCAGTTTTTTAGAAAGGAAGTTAATGTGTGAAGTAAAGTATGTTTGTTCGGCTTGGGAAAGGCTGGTGTTATAGTAGTGCACGGTAGATTTGTAGCTCCAAAAGTCTGATTCTAAGCAGGATTTGCGTCAGTGCTTGAGTGCGCACAAGTGTCTTTTTTTATGAGCAGTATACCAAACTTGAAGTGGTTTGGGTATAGCACGTTTAGTTTTAGCAGAAGTAGAGAGTGGTATTCCAATTAACATTTTTTATTACTTCTGGTTTTTGAGTTATGTAGCTGTATATGCATTGGCTCTCCAGTCTGCAATCTCAACAATCAAATTGCTAGGGTGCAAATTCACCTAGCAACCATGCATTGATTTGAATCAGGAACTAGAATATGATAAGAGATGACCTGAATAGAAAAATGAATAATGAAAAATAACAAATATGTAGTGTTAGAGAGCATTGTTTTTAGATGGGGATCAGTGACCCCCACTTGAAAGCTATAGAGTCAGAAGAAGAAAGCAAATAATTAAAAAGAAAACTATACAAAATAAATAATGAAAACCAGTTGAAAAGTTACTTAGGATTGGCCAAAGTATGAAATATTAAAATTTAAGGTGAACCACCCCTTTAATAAATATGGATGTGCCAAGTGCCTACTTTTATGCCTTATAACTTTAGTAGGTATATGAAAGGGTTAATCACAAAAGGCTGGATGCTGTGTTATATTTGCAAATAACAGTAATTCCAGCTAAGCAAAAAATCTCTTTAACAGGATGGCTGACTTGTATCCTGAGAGACATCCATAATGCAGGTCCGGGGGAACAAACAGAACTTCTTCCTCATCTGTTTATTACATGGCCAAAATTAGGAATCTGCTTATAGAAAGTATTATCTCTATAGCATATTTAGTATTTAGTTTTGTATAAATACAAGACAACAAATAATTGATTATAAAGGCAAAAACTGTTGTTATAAAAGAACCTCTGGAGAGATTCACTTTAAAGACATACTGTTCACAACTTTGTAACCAAGGAAATCAGGGTTGGAGAGCAGAGGAATTCCCCAGAGGAAAGCAGTCTACATAGGACTCAAGTACCAGGGGAAGGTTATCTCATGGGGAAGCCCTATAAAAAGTAACAACAACAGATTACATTTTATGATTCAGAGAATGGGAAAAATGCAATGGACAGCAGGAAATGGAAAACAGGTTTTTAATGTTTATCAAAGGACTTTTATATTTTTTAAGTATTATATTAAGTATTTGGGAATAATAGCAGCATAATAATTATGGGATTACTTTGAACCTGTCTTCTGCACGATATAACATATGTAAAGTTACACCAAAAAAGAAGTGCTTTAAAGTGATTAAAATATAATGCACTTTACAGCTGGCGTGTTTGCTTCAGAAACACTAATTTAGTTTATTTAAACAAGCTGCTCTGTAGCCATGTGGGTAGAGGTTTGAGGCACAGGTTACCTAGCAGATAACAGATGCACTCTGTAGAATACCATTGTATTTTTTTTGTATTACTGTTCCTTTAACAGCTTCATAAGTTGATAACTTTAAAACTATTCATAGAAAATATTACTACTTTTGAATTCAACTCTAGTTTGCAAACAAATTATTATATATATATATATATATATATAACGTATTGGGTTTAGTGGGATTGACTCTTCTCCATATACCTCTTCCCCCTCAGAATCAGACACCAGCTTCAGAGGCACCAACACTAGAGGCAGAGGGAAATTAAGGGGGCCACCCATTGCATCCAACACAAGCATCAATACATCTGGTAACTCCAGTAATCTTTTTTTAGGGTCAACGACCCGCTCAAAATCAAGAGACGCCCACATAAGAGGAGAGGCGGGATCCGACACAAGACCACCAAATCCTTACTACCAGAGGAGGAAGTAATCTTTAATCTGAGCGACCATCAACTCAGCACAGCCGAATTCCAAGTACTTTCCAAAGGCCTATCTTTTGTTCCTACAGCCAAGATACAACAACTTGATCTGATGATAGATATACACAAGTTTCAGAGAAATATGAAATTAAAGGACCACTTCAGAACTCAATCGTCCAAAGACCACACTCCATTTCGAGCTAGAAGCTCTTTTGAACCCCAGAACACTCCTATTGATTGATGAATCCATAAAACCAAGGGAACCCAGGGGACGATCGAATCTGACACGCATGGAGAAAGAAGCTATAACATCCCTCGCTAATAACCCTACAATTGTTATTCGTCCAGCCGACAAGGGCGGTGGCGTAGTGATACTCAATTACTCTGACTATAGATCTGAGATAATGCAACAATTGAGTGATCCCACTGTATATAGAAAACTCGACAAAGACCCTACATCAAGCTTTAAAGGGAAAGTTGACGCCATAATACACTCTGCCCTGGCACAAGGGATTATTTCCGAGGCCACACATGCTTTTCTGGTTACCAACCATCCACGGATCCCAATCTTATACACTCTACCAAAGATACACAAGACATTATCCAACCCTCCGGGACGTCCAATTGTTAGTGCACATGGCTCCATTCTACAGCCCTTGGCAGAGTATGTGGACTATTTCCTACAGCCCATAGTGCAAAACACGACAATTTATTTGAAAGATACTGGAGATTTACTTGTGAAACTAAGAGACTGCCAACCGCTACCTAAACACACCTGGATTGCCACAATGGATGTTACCTCGTTATACACGGTAATCCCAATGAGGGTATCCAACGTGTTCGACAAGCTTTACTACAACACCCAGACCCTACTCGACCAGTGACAGAATTCCTAATAGATCTGCTGGAACTTTGTTTAAAACTCAATTATTTCAAGTTCGAACTTACCTGCAGGTGAGTGGCACCAGTATGGGCTCTAACCTCGCACCTGCTTTTGCCAATCTGTACATGGCTTTTTTTGAGCAACACTATATTCTAGCACAGTATGGACAACACATATATAAAATATGGCGCTTTATAGATGATCTACTGATCCTTTGGAAAGGTTCCGAAGCCCAGTTCAACCAAATGGTTGAGGAATTGAATTCCCTCCCTACTCCTATCAAGTTCACAGCTAATATTGATTCAGAACAGATGCCGTTTTTGGATATACTTCTGTTGAAACAAGATACCAGTTTGATGACCACAATCACACTGTTACACCACGCTTCATGTCACCCGCCACATCTTTTAAAAAGCATACCGTACTCCCAGATGCTTCGGACGGTACTCAATAACACTGAGATCAAACGATTGGATGCACAATTGGACGAGCTGACAAACCGTTTTCTTCAACGGGGATATCCCATACATGAATTATTCGATAGCCGTCAGAAAGCCACGAGTCACACACAAGTTGAACTACTGAAATCTACACACAGGAATAATAGGACAGATGAAGTCAACAGACTCACGTTTCTGACCATATACTCTCCATCCACTAAATCCTCCACAAGAGCAATTCACAATCACTGGTCTATTGTGCAGAAGGATAGAACACTTCCACCGGTTTTTAAAGCACCTCCACAGATTGCGTACAGGAGGGGACGCAACCGAAGGGATCAGTTAGTTAAAACATATCCCTCACACTGCTACCAGACGGCGAACACTTCAACCTGGCTACCAAGTGCCAAACCGGGTTGTTATCGTTGCACAGACTGCACTACGTGCAGACAACTATTGATAGGCCCCACTTTCTCACACCCACATTCTGGCAAACAAATCACCATCAGACACAGATTGACATGTACTTTCAAATACGTCATTTACATTATTAAATGTCCATGCAGTTTGGTCTACGTGGGGAAAACCATTACCAATTTCAGAGACAGAATGGCCAACCACAGATCCACGATTAGATCAGCGTTGGGCAAAGGAAGCGGTGACACTCCAGTTGCACAACATTTTGTCGATTATAAACATACTTTGGCATCGCTAAGGAGCATGATTATTGATCAGGTCCCCAACTCCCCGAGGGGCGGAGATCGCAAGCGGACCCTGTTACAATTGGAACTAAAATGGATTCACCGCCTTGACACCCTTAGCCCACGTGGACTCAATGAATTGATATCATATGCGCCATTCTACTAATGATATTGTTCATCCTATTGAGTACTTCCCTCTATTTGTGGGGGACGGCTTGGCTGTTACCATAAACCAATGGTGCTTGACTGCTCTAGATTTCTTGCATATTTCTCTTAATTTGTTTCTTTCAGTTCTCAGGTGTTTTTGTTTCTTCTTTGTTCTGACTTTGCTTTCCTTTTTTATTTTGTCCTAAAACTGACGGGGGCATTACCAGGCCCTTTACCTATAGGTAAACTTAAACACACCAAAGGCACTTCACTGACAGTCGAGGACTGTATATTTATATGACCCATGGTCTGGTAAGGCTAATACAAGCTGGGGCCTAGAGCAGGTAGCTAGGCCGTTTCAGGGCTCCGAAGTTCAATATGGGCATACTCCAACTACCTACCAATATTACCTGCCCAATATATATTGGCTTCGATTAAGTGTTATATAATTTTAAGAAGAGCATACACTGTTGGGTTTAGTGTTGTAAGTCCCTACAACAAGTAACTGTAGGTGACAGACCTAACCTAGAATTCCAGTATGCATATTAGTATCTTTAATTCTCCTATTGGGAAGTTTGGAGCCTAATTCGTTAAATAGTGATGATGTTTGGAGGATACAGCCCGTAGGATTGATCCATCAAGGGGTGTACTTCCTATTAAAAGGATGGGCCTGGTCTAACATATTAGCACATTGATTTTGTGACTACACCTCAAAGAATTCTAGCCCAAGTTTGAGGACTCTTGCTCTTTATTCATAATTCTTTTTACTTTTGAGCTAAGTTTTTTATTATACACTTTTTTTACTTTTATTTTTTTCTCTCTCTTTATCGTTCTTTTCTTTCTTCTTTTTCCTTGCTTTTGGTCTGTTTCTTTCTGTTTCTTTATTCCCAATTTTGTATATATGAGATTCTCCTTATAACTGCATCAATTACCGCCATTTAGAATGAACTACATTTCCCATTATGGTTACTATTTAGTGGTTGCTAAGTGACTGCTCCTGTAGTTACGCTTTGGGACCTATGAAATTGTCTTGCACGCCATCTACTGGTTTGAGCCACATACTACACTTGGAGTTAAGCAGAGGCACGATCGGGTTTAAAGCGCTGTTCCTCTACCCGAATCAACACTGAGGAGGGAGACTTATTTCCGGTAATACATCGTGCACATGAACGAGTAAGGACGACCCACGGCTGCAGTACAGCTCTATATGGAAACATGCATTTGTTCATACGGTAATAACAGCCGCTTTATGTATATATTTTCCTTCTGGGTTATACTAAAATCTGACAGCTAGTTGTCAGCGCGCTCAGGTAGTAATCTTAATTGCCGTTTGAAACTGTTCGCTACTTATGTGTAGCGAGTATAAAATGTAATTATGTTGATTCCGCATACTGATGAATTTACTTCCTATTAACGAATAAGATTGTTACTAGCCATGAACTCATTCTATATATATATACTGTGTTTATGAATTGTTTTTAAGCATTTAGTTTTTTGTTTAGTATATTTATTTTGTATTTACTTTAGTGTGACGTCACCAATAGTGTTTTCCCGCCACTAGGGGTTTATTAGGGTGGTGTTCATTAGTTTTGGCACTTTGAGAAAGGCTAGACTGCTAGCCGAAACGTTATTTTTTGCAAATAAAACAGATTATCTTTTGGTAAGTCCTGTGAGTGCAAGCACTTTTTTCTATGGTTCTTAGTCTACCTTGCTGGCTTTCTGCACCCAGGCAGACTTTGTTCTTATACAAGAGTGCTGGCTCCCTGGACTGTGTACTAAATCTATCCAGAAGAATCCGCACTCACAGGTCTTACTAATTAAAATTTAAGTTTTTATTTTTAAACACGGACTGATGTTTCGGCCGACCCACGGCCTTTCTCAAAGTGAGTGCGGATTCTTCTGGATAGATTTCGTTTATTTTGCTGTCTCTGCACCCAGGCACCTTTACCGCAGTTATCAATAGTGCCGGTATCAGAGTGGAATATATATATATATAAATCAACAACAAAAGATCCGCACTCTCAGGTCTTAAAATCAAAATAAAAAATATTTAATAGTTTAAATGACCGACGTTTCAGCCTCCTCCAAGGCACTAATTTTGACCCACGTGTGATGTAACAGGTAAGAATTTGGCCAAAAAATGTTATTTAAATTAGCCCCATCTGCGCTGTGACAGACATTAATCATGACCTTGCAGAGAAAGTAATCAGAAGAAAAGGCAACCTGCCTGTCACATCAGGTTTACTATACAAGACTCCAGAATTATAAATTGTATTATATTTCATCCTTGCACCTTGTTTGTACATGTTAATTTATGCATTCCCATGTCAATTCATTCATTAAAAGACACCATACTTACATAGATAAACTGGGTTAAAAAAGGCCAAGGTCCATCAAGTTCAACTCCTAATGAACCCAAGTGCACACTCATACCAAACTATCTACACACTCACATGTATAAACTAAGAATAGTCAGGCAGGCAAAGATCAAGATTTGGCAGGATTCAGCCAGACAGGCAGGGTTCAAAACCAGATGATAATAAATAGGATAAGTGCAGCCAGGAACTTACAAAGAAAACCTAACAATGTGAAATGATTAAGTCCGAGGCCCCTTTAAACATTTAAACTTTTGCCCCGGCACTTAAAACCAGAAAAACCGGCGCTAGGATGCGGCAAGCATCCCTTCAGAGAGTGTGCAGGCGTCCCCACCAGCCCACTAGACCACCAGGATGAGTCTTCACATTATCCCCCTCTAGAGGGGGCCACCAAACCCATAGGCTTATCAGGAAACCTGCTATGGAAACTGTCTTTAAGCCTATAAGCTCGAACATGGGAAACAGGAGTCCAAGATCTCTCCTTTGGACCATACCCTTTCCAGTGAACTAAGTACTGTCACTTACCCCTAATAAGCAGAGAATCAACCACCTTTTAAACCATAAACTCAATTTGTCCCTCAACCCTTACTGGAGGAGGAGGGGATTTGTAGATTCTGTTTAGCTTGTTTTAAAAAAGAAACATGAAAAGCGTTAGCAATTTTGAGAGTATTAGGAAGTTTATGGCGAAGGGTTGATTATTGCAATAATAGGCTATGGACCAATAAACCTAGGGGAGTTTTATATTTTTAGCGGAAAGCCAGACCAGATCCCCAACCTGATTTTTGGGAGCTTCCCTATGGAATCTATCAGCGGCCTACTTTTGCAAGGAAGAGGCTTTAGAAAGAGAATCCTGTACTCTGTGCCTGATTTTAGAAAAATGGCCCAAAGAAGAATTCACGTTAGCAACAAACCATATATAATAAAAAATGGAAACTGACCAGTGGATGCATGCGAAAAATTGTTATATGCAAATTCTGCCCACAGAAGCATGTAAGGCCACTGAGATTGGTTGTCAGACATATAACATCTCCGATTTGTTCTAGAGATTGGTTTACTCTTTGGTCTGGGGATGATATTCAAAGGGAAAAGATCGGTTAATACCCACCAATGAGCAAAAGCCCACCAAATTTTTTTTTTAATTTTACCCCTCTGACACAATATTTTCAGGAAATTTGAAAATCTTTAAAATATACAATTCAATCAACATTTTAGCAGAAGGAAGATTTGGTAGCAGAATAAAATTACTAATCTTGTAGGAAGATCTACAATACAGTCATTCCAAAGATGGGACCAGGGTCTGTGAGGAATAGCCAGTGACCTTAACAGCCCCTGTGGTTATGTTCTAGCGAACTTAGAGCTTTGGAAAACTGAACAAGAATTAAAACTGTGCACATCCTGTTTAAGAATGCCACTTAGCAGATCAAGTATTCGTCTTAATTATACCCGGATGTACCGCCATTTTAGATATTGAGTCTCCAGGAGTACCTGCTCCCTCAGATTTTCAGGAACAAATAGTTTCCCAGGGGGAGTAATATTTGGAGCCAGTGTTTGAGCCTGAGACAGAAGAGTGGCAAGATCTAAACCTATGGCTGCTACGATCACCTCTTTGGGAATAATGGAAACACACTCAAAGGATTCAGACAGATTTGATTCAAAACTCATTGAGAGTATGTCTGCCTTAGTATTCTTAGAACCAGGCCATTGAATCAGAGAAAAATTAAATTAAGAACAAAGCCCATCTGGCCCTTCTCGGATTGGCCAACTCTGTATACAAAAGATTATTATGGTCAATATAAAGCATAATAGTGTGCTTAGCACCCTCAAAGGCCCATTGCTAGCTAATAATTCTCTATTACAATAGCATAATTGGCCTCTGAGGAAGATAATTTCCTGGGGAAAAAAGCACAACCAATACCTTATTGGTTATTGGATGCCTTTGGGAAACAACTGCTCCTGCCCCAACCTCTGAGGCATCTACCTCAACAATAAAAGATAGGGTTGTTTCAGGATGGCAAAGAATAGGGGGCAGACATTCTTTTTTTTTAAGAATTCGGAGGCTTTGATAACCTCAGGAGGCCAAATACTGGTTAGCCCTTCTTCTTAAACTGTCTGTAGTAGTTGGCAAAACCTCTGAATTGCATGTAAAGAGAGGGGTTGAGCCCAGTCCAATACTGCCTTTACCATCCATCTCCAACCCCTTATCGGATATGATGAACCCCAAAAATTTTACAGAAAGGTACATTTCTCTAATTTAGCAACAGGTTTTTTTTTTCTTAATCTGAGTAAGACCTCACGTACATATTGACAGGGGTCACCCAGATAAGAGGAAAGAATTAAAATATCATCAATATAAACCACTACAAACAGTCCAACTAAATCCTGGAAGATGTCATTGTCATGACAAATTCTTGAAACACTTTGTGGGCTTTGCTTAGGCCAAACAGCATAACTAATACTCGTAAAGGTCATCCCCAGCGTTAAAGGCTGTTTTCCATACATCCCCTTCCCCTAATACGAACAAATTAAAGAGGTTGTTCACCTTTGGGACAATAAAGCTAGTTTAAAAGCCCATGTCATAAAAAAACGTTTTTGTCATTTATCTTTATTACTTAAAATGATTGATTTCAGAAATACATACCATAGAAGCTGATCATCTCTGCAAAATCTATCAGTTCTCACTCCTATGAATCCGAGATTGTGGGACAGGCTCTGTGTAAAAACGACAGGTTGCCATATAAGGAAGTTGAGGATGGAACCTGCACAGAGCATGCTATCTCTCTCTCCTGCTTCATTTGCATATTGTTGATCCGATTGGCTGAATCTTGCCAGCCAATGGAATTGAAGATATGCAAATGAAGCAGGAGAGAGATCTAGCATGCTGTGTACAGAGTCAACTTACTTATATGGCAACCTGTTCTCCCAAAACACAGAAGAGAACTGAGAGATATTTGGCAGAGATGATCCATAGCTTCTATGGTATGTATCTCTGAAAGCAAACATTTTAGGTAATAAAGATAAATGACAAAAACTTTTTTTATGACATGGGCTTTTAAACTAGCTTTATTGTCCCAAAGGTGAACAACCCCTTTAAATGCACCTCTAAAATCAAGTTTAGTGTAGATGGTATGGTAGCATTCTTCACTTGATCAAACAACTCAAAGACAATAGCGGATTCTCCCTTCAGCTTTTGTGCGCTTCATAAAAATTAATCTGTAAACACGCCTACTGTTTTTTCATTGGTGGGTGGGTTAGGCACATGAGACAGCCACAGGCCGCGAGGATTTCTTCGCAAGTTAAATCTGTGGGAATGCACAGACAGGCAAGCTAACGGCTTTGATAGCAGCAAAACTATAAAAAAAAAATAATGCATTGTAATGACAAATAACCTTATAATCTTTCCCCAAAGCCTAGGAAAGATTATAGATTCCGACCATAGATCCCCTTTAAGGGGAATCAGGGGAATATTATACCTTACTGCTAAGGCAGCATTTAAGAAATTCCCTGCAGCCCCAGAATTCACAAAGGCAGATATTTTGACTGAACCCCCAGACCAGGACAAAACGAGTGACACCAAATTCCTAGAGGTTGACTGGGGAAAGGAAACTTCTCAACCCAAATGGATCTCCACTTCTCCATTTAGGCTTTGAAGTTTCCTGGCCTCTTAGGACATTGGTTAAGGAAATGTCCTTTATCCCAACAATATAAACACAGACCCTGGGATTGCCTCGAGCCTTTTCCTCAGGGGACAGATGAGTGACCCCCAATTGCACGGGTTCCTCCTGAGGATTAGGTAACAAAGGAATGGGTGATTATCAGTACTACATACTAAAGGTAAATATGTACCTCTTTCAGCTGCCTTTCCCTTTGTCTCCTATCAATCTGGATGGCCGACCTCATAAGGAGGATAATTACCCAGATTTTCATTCAGATTTTCATCAGAAAGGCCCACCCGAAATTGGCTATGAAGAGCAGTATCATTCCACCCGGTCTCAAAAGCCCAGCAGTGGAATTCTGTACAGTACTTTTTTTTTCCCCTGGCGGAGTTTACGAACAGAGGTATCAGTAGAGAAAGCATGATCAGTGTCATGATACTAAAAAATACCTAAAGGGAAAAATGGGCAGGGTCAGAGGGGGTAACCTTAGTGTCCATATTTGCGGGTCACCTTGTAGTAAGATCATAACAAACCTCACTTTCTCCTCACCAGAAGAGAACAAGTAAAGTAAAAAAAACTGAGGTACAGTTTGCAAGCTTGAAAAATAAAAAACATACCATTATGTAAGTCTAAAATAATAGGAAGTTATATGACATTATGTTTGGATTGAACTGTCTTTCTGTCACGGGTTGGCCTTCGTTAGGCGCCCAGGGGAAGAAGTGGACCAAGGAGGAAGCTTTAGGGGTACACAGGACCAATAACACAGCAAGGCAAGGATCAAACAGGAGTCAGACAGGTCCAGGCAAAAAGATGTATTCACAGGAACAAAAATAAACAAAAGTCCAAGCAGTGGTCAAAATACAGGAAACAGGATCAAAAATGTACAAGAACAGGATCAAAAGCAATATCAGGAACAAAATACAATACCCAGGATCAAGGCAATGTGGTCCTATAATTGGGCGCCATAATGGCGTCCAATACACCTTTAAATATTAAAATTTCGCGCCAAAACGAGCGCAGTGACGTCATCGCGTCAAGCGTGACGCGATGACGTCACTATCCGGCGCCGCATATCCACGTGGCAGCTATGGGCACCGCCATTTTGGATATGCCGCTGGAGGAAGAGGACGCGCCGCCCGGAGCTAAGGTAAGCCTCCGGGCGGCGCGATCCTGACACTTTCTGAGTTTGTCATCTATTACATAGTCTGTCCATGTGGACTGTACTGCATTGTCCACTGAAAAACTACCTATACTGCCCCTGACAGGTTCCCACATCGGCCATACACAGACCGATAAAAGCTGCAGGCAGCTTATCGGCCCATGGGTGGGGCCCTCTGACGTGCGTACTTGATCAATATCTGGCCAAAAAGTAGGCCCGATGTCAATCAGACGGGACTAAAAATCATGTCAGATCACAGCCGCATCTGTTAGTTGATGTGGTCTTGCGATCATCGCCAAACGAGCGGATCTCATTGTTTATGGCCACCTTAAGTGTCAGGACAGCAAAAGTTGCCTGAGGCTAATCAGACCCAGCTAGTCACGCTGCTACATACCGCTCCTGTCTGCGAGAGTCCCTGACTTCCGAGGCTGAAGCCTGTCTCCCCAACCCTTGTCTGGGAAAAAAAATTCCTGGAAACAAAAGAGGATTTGAGAGCTTTTGCGTTTCCCCCTAAGTTTGGGCTGCTGACCCCCAGGTACCTGGGGACTTCTTGTACCTTTAACGGTGGGACAATATGAACCCAAACCGTTATCAGTGGGGAGGTTTTGGTTGCCTTTGACTTGTTGGCCAATAATCTGGGCATGCCATGTAGTACAATAAAAACTTACATCTTTAGAAATTCCTGGCCAGAAAAACCTTGTAAGAATGCACTTTAAGGTTTCCTCTTTACCAAAATGTCCACCCCAGGGAGCTGTAGGAGCCAGGTCAAACACAGCCTTATTAACTCCCTAGGAACCATCATATGTTTCAAAACCTCCCCTGTTTGTATACCCTTGTACGCCTTGTGTAACAAACCATTATGCAATTCCAAATGAGGGAACAAATTAACATTTTCAGGTATTTTACTCTGTCCCTCAAGTTGTACAATGTTGTCATAACGTTTAACCAACACACTGTACTCTGTTCCTTTCAAAAGTCAGAAAGAGAATTATTCTAAAGAAACTTTGAGATCCCAGAAAAAGACCCCAAAGTGTTTTTACCTTTAATTCCACTTATGACACCATATATGACAAGTTCCTACAGAGTAAGAGTCAGGACAGCAAAAGTCTCAAACAAAAATGGCTTTTATTTCAGCCGGAAGCAAACAGGTAAAAATAAAGACAGTTTTTTCCAAAACAACAAAAATAGCTTTAGACAGCAGTGTTAGATCAAAAATAACAAAAAGGCAGTCAAATTACAGACCTTCTGTCCTGTCAACTGTGCGTGTACAGCCACATAGGATCCTATGCGTCAGGATCTTCAACTCTCTATTCTGGTCTCTCCTAGTAAGGGCTGTTCAGACCTCGATTAGCCACCTGAGCCTAATCAGACCCAGCTGGTCAGTCAGTAGCATGTCATGCTGCTACAGCCCCCAATAATTTAGTGTGGCTTCAGGCATTTTTCTGCCAGCTAAAATAAACTATAGAAAACAGTTCCATGTAACAATAGCCTCAATAAGCTTGTACAGTAAAGGCGTGATATAATATATATATACTTCGCCTTTACTGTACAAACTTATTGAGGCTAATGGAACATACATATATATGTCCTGCACTATTGATTTAAGCATGTGTATAAATGGGTGCATAATAATAATACAGGATAAGATATATACATATATATATATATATATACATATACATATATATATATATATATATATATATAATTGCTCCACACAGTGTAATAAATATATATAGTGTATGAATTATATTTTATCTAAACAATTTCATATTTTACAGATAGAGATTTAAAAAAAAAAAAAAAAAGTGTTAGTACATTAACCTTTAGATACCATAGATAGAGGATGTTAATTAATAGAATTCCCCTCTTTAAAATATAAAAATGTTACAAAAGGAGTCGATCCAAAAATAAATAAAAACTATGGATTAAATTGTAAAGAATTGCACCAATACTATCTAATGAATGTATACACACATAATTACACTCTAGAATGGCACAAATAAGGGTTCCCTCCTGATATAAGTTGTAAACTAAGGTCAGGATAATTCATTCTCAGGGCTCTTACAGATGAGCGTCTAAAGCTGCGCTCCCCTGCGTTCCGGTTTTATGCATTCAGGGAACACAGGAGTAGACACTTTCAATGGGGCTGTACTCACACAAGGGCATGTAGGCGCCAAACGCAGGAAAAATGCAGAATGTTGCGTCTCAACCTGTGTTCCGCACCTACATGAGCCTGTGAGTTTAATTTGTCTTAGTGTTTTTTTAATTGTATACCAACATATTTTTTGAAACTTTTTTTATGTTACTGGTCCTTTAAGTTAAAAAGACCAAAGTCCATTAAGTTCAACCCCTCCAAATGAAACCCAGGTTCCACACACACACACTTTCATTGACCCCTCTAACACACTCACATAAACTATATATATTCACCAATATATAGATTTTAGTATCACTGTAGCCTTTGATATTAAAAAGGAAACCTTCTTTAGCTGGTTCCTGATTTGTGTAGACAGGCAAAAAATAATTCAGAATCTCTGCTTTGTCTTTGTCTCATCAATTAACGAACCCCCCCCCCCCCCCCATTGACATTACGGGGTCTCACCCCATCCTGCTTACATATTTTACTATTTACATATCTAAAAAATAATTTCGGATTATTTTTACTCCTTGCTGCAATACCCTTTTCCACCTGAATTTTAGCTTGTCTGAATTATTCACTGCATGATGAATTGACTTCCTTGTAACCGATAAATATTTTGGCTGTCCCAGCTAACTTGTATGCCGTAAAAGAATGTATTTTATTATCCATCTCAACACCAAAACTTCTATTGAAACCTGTTCAACCCTGTGAAAAGCCCAGTTAATATGTTGCAGTGATGCCCCTAAGCTGTCAAAATTTGCACATCTGTGTTTTAGTTACATCCTTATAGAGCTGTCTCTGCAACATAAGTTTAGAGATCATGTTATGATCAATAATCCCTAAATGCTAACCCATGTAAATGCTAGAGATGACATTATTTGTTATCACAAGGTCCAAAAAAGAATACCTAGTAGGTTCTTGAATGAGCTGAAATAAGGAGCTTTCCCTCACCACCCCCCATCTGATCCCTTACTAATTCCTCTGCCCAATATACCTTAGCTTCCCCATAATTCTTTAGCTCGCCCTCCCATCTCCTTGCATAGTTTAAACATTCCTCAAATCTCTTAGCTATTCTTTCACCAAGCACAGTGGGCATCCGTCATGACTATTTTTTCTACCCCAAGGAAAAATCAGCCCAGTGCTCTAGGACCCAACCCCTTCCTTCCTACACCAAGACTTTAGCCATGCATTTAGTTCCCTAAGCTCCCACTGTCTGCCTAAAGTTCCATATCTCCTCCTCCATATTCCCTTCCTTTGCCCACTACCTCATCAAACCTGTCTTGCACAGAATCCTTTATGAACCCCCCACACCTAATTTAAAATCTCCTCCAACCCTCTAGCCATCTTCTCTCCCAAAACAGCTGCACCCCCATCATCAGGGTGCAGCCCATCCCTAGCAAAGAGCCTGTAGCTGATTGAGAAATAAGCCCAGTTCTCCAAAAAACCCAAACCTTCCTTCTTACAATCTCTCAGTCACACATTATTCTCACTAAGCTCCCACTGTCTTAACATTGCTTGTCTTTACATTACCGTGGAAGTCCTTCCCCTCAATTTTACAGCTAGTTTTTAAAAATTGTTCTTGAGGGCTTCACCACCTCCTGTAACTTTGTCATTGGTACCTTTGTGTACCAAGACCGCAGGGTCTTGCCCAGCCCCTGTCCCTGTATTAGAGCCACTGTCAGTTCAGAGCTGTCTTCCCCAGCATCTTCAGCCAAAATGGCAAGTGTGTTGCTTTGGACAAGTTGTGGACCAGCCCCCCTATACTTCTGAAACAAACCTGCCTCCCTCATTAGCCTCCACTACCCTTTATCCACCCTCCACTACAGTGACCCCTGCCAGTGGCAGCTTATTGGCCCATGTATGGAGCCCTCAGATTGGCTTCCCCAATTGATATATGGCCAAAAGTCGATCATACGGGACTAAATATGCTGCATATTTTCGTTGATGCAGTCCCGCCCGTATCTCCTCCGTTCTGATCTGATCTAGGGCCCACTGATCAGATCAGCCGATATCACCCACCTCAAGGTTTTAGAGTCTAAAGTTCAGATTTCAATATGAAAACCCACTTACCTAACCCAAATACTTCTATTACCTAGCCCAATACAAACTATAAAGCTGAGTATAAGTTAGTATTAGCTTACTTCAGATAGAAAGAGCTAGTCTGAATAGGATTGCTATCTTATCAATAGTAATGAAATACAATGACATTTTTCAAGCAAACCAGAGTTTTGAAGCCTGTAATTCTGTGACATGCACAGTCATTGTGGGTGCTGCTATGCATACGAGTTAAGTGTTAAAGCGATCCTGAAAATAAACTTTTTTTATATCTATCATAACATTATCTTATTTACAGTGGAGATAAAAAGTATAGACACCCATGGTAAAATGTCAGGTTCCTGTGCTGTACAAAAATCAGAAAAAGATAAATCATTTCACAACTTTTTCCACCTTTAGGCTGAGTGCAGACATGGAGATTCGGGGAGATTCTGTCGCCTGGCGATTAATCGAGGCGACAATCTCCCCAAACTGCCTTCTCCCTGTCCACCGCCTGTTTAAATTAAAAAGTGCCAATGCACACGCGGCGCAGTGATTTCCGGTGATTTTGCTTCGTGAGGAAACTTTGGGCGATTCCGGAAATCACCGCGCCACGTGTGTATTGGCGCTGTCGCTTTTTGATTTAAACAGGCGGCGGACAGGGAGAAGGCAGTTCAGGGAGATTGTTGCCAGCAATTAATCGCCAGGCGACAGAATCTCCCTGTCTGCACCAGCCCTAAATGTGACCTATAAACTGTACCACTCAATTGAAAAAGAAACTGAAATCTTTTAGGAGTCAGCATACATCTGCCATCATTTAAAGTGCCTATGATTAGCCCCAAATAAAGTTCAGCTGCTCTAGTTGGTCTTTCCTGACATTTTTTTTGTTGCATCCCACAGTAAAAGCCATGGTCCACAGAGAGCTTCCAAAGCATCAGAGGGTTCTCATTGTTAAACGATATCAGTCAGGAAAAGGGTACAAAAGAATTTCCAAGGCATTATATATATACCATGGAACACAGTGAAGACAGTCATCATCAAGTGGAGAAAAAAAGGCACAACAGTGACATTAACAAGAACGTCCCTCCAAAATTGATGAAAAGACGAGAAGAAAACTGGTCAGGGAGGCTACCAAGAGGCCTACAGCAACATTAAAGGAGCTGCAGGAATATCTGGCAAGTACTGGCAGTGTGGTATGTGTGACAAAAATCTCCCGTATTCTTCATATGTCTGGGCTATGGGGTAGAGTGGCAAGACGAAAGCCTTTTCTTCAAGCCAGGCTACATTTTGCAAAAACACATCTGAAGTCTACCAAAAACATGTGGGAAAAGGTGTTATGGTCTGATGAAACCAAGGTTGAACTTTTTGGCCATAATTCCAAAAAATATGTTTGGCACAAAAACAATACTGCACATCACCAAAAGAACACCATACCCACAGTGAAGCATAGTGGTGGCAGCATCATGCTTTGGGGCTGTTTTTCTTCAGCTGGAACTGGGGCCTTAGTTAAGATAAAGGGAATTATGAACAGTTCCAAATACCAGTCAGTTTGGCACAAAATCTTCAGGCTTCTGCTAGAAAGCTGAACATGAGGAGGAACTTCATCTTTCAGCATGACAACGACCCAAAGCATACATCCAAATCAACAAAGGAATGGCTTCACCGGAAGAAGATTAAAGTGTTGGAATGGCCCAGTCA
This sequence comes from Xenopus borealis, assembly GCA_024363595.1. Lineage (NCBI taxonomy): Eukaryota > Metazoa > Chordata > Amphibia > Anura > Pipidae > Xenopus > Xenopus borealis. Next base: position 34,921,235 of record CM044437.1, read on the forward strand.
GAGCCCAGACCTGAATTTGATTGAAAATCTGTGGGGTGATCTGAAGTGGGTTGTGCACAGGAGATGCCCTCGCAATCTGACAGATTTGGAGTGTTTCTGCAAAGAAGAGTGGGCAAATCTAGCAAAGTCAGAATGTGCCATGCTGATAGACTCATACCCAAAAAGACAGTGCTGTGATAAAATCAAAATGTTCTTCAACAAAGTATTAGTTTAAGGGTGTGCACACTTATGCAACCACATAAGTGATTTCACTAAAAGATTCCAGTTTGTTTTTCAATTGAGTGGTACAGTTTATAGGTCACATTAAAGGTGGAAAAAGTTCTGAAATGATTTATCTTTTTTTTTGTCTCATTTTTGTACATCACAGGAACCTGACATTTTACCAGGGGTGTGTAGTCTTTTTATCTCCATATATTGTTGCCATAATAGTATTTGTCTGATGCTTTTTTATATTACCTTTCTTACCCCCATATTTCTCTATGAGAGGGCTGCAAGATTTGTGCAGCAGCAGTCAGTTAGCATTAGAAACACTAACTGACAGGTTGAGAAGGCAAAACAGTCAAGTTTAGAACTACAAAAGTATAGACCTATAGGTAACTTTTAAAGTAGATTAATATTTTTAAAAGAACATTATTAGTGTCATCACTTTAAGCACTGTTAAAAAAACCTTAAGGCATTTAAAAACAAAAAGGCTTTTGTGAGGAATTAGACTTGGGAGACTGTAAGTACCCAGTGTGTATGAGAATAAGTGGGTTTGCTGCTGTTATTCAGTATGTGTCTTGTCACATGTATGTGGTGTTGGAGCAGCATGCAGTATTTACATGTGAAAGCCTTACATTTTGAGGTGATATTTGGAAATGTAACCGATATCACCAGATTTAGGAAAGGTTTGCAGCTTGGTGCTTTGGAGTAGAAAGACCCGCATATCCAAATTGGATTCAGGAAAATGTGTGCCTTCTGAAAATATATGGTTTTCTGAGGTGAACATAATTTTTTCTACTTTTGCTTCCACCCCCCCACCCCCACCCCCAAAATGATGTAAATGTGTTGATTTTGCAGTATCTGAAATGGTGGACCATATGAGGCGTCTAAATTTTGGGGCCCCTATATGCCACATACTTAGGTAAACTTATAGATAATATACATAAAACTGTTCAGCAGACCCCAGGCTTTAATATTTAGGGTTATTTATCTTGATACATAATAGTATGTAGGAAATAAGATGCTGCAAGGTGGAAATTTTGAGGTGATTTTGGAAATGTCACCAAAATTTACAAATTTGGGAAAGTTTGCAGCTTGGTGCTTTTGAGTAGAAAGACATGCATACCCAATTTGGATTCGGGAGAATGTGTACTTTAGCAAAATATATGGTTTTCTGGGGTGAACTTGCATTTTTCTACCTTTCCCCCCCAACAAAATTTATGTAAATGTGTTGATTTTAGAATTACAGAACAGATAGCTCAAATGGGGTGTTTACATTCTGGGGCCCCTATATGCCACATGCTTAGGTCAACCAATACATATTGGGCATGTTTTCGTACATAAAATAAATTGTGTTTCTGATATATGTGATTTTACTTTGCGAAAAATGTTTTTTTCTTTTTATTACACACTTGGAAGCCTATATTTTTTTTACAGAAGTAGAATTAAACCAAAATTCTAGCATATTTTGAAAGCTGAAGTTGCCCTGAAAAAAAAAACCACATTATTGTTTACCTGGGTAAACTAAAAGACCCCCAGGAAAGACCCTTAAAATAAAAGAGTACAAAAATGGTCTGGCAATAAAAGTACCAAATCAGCCAAATCGGCTGGCAGCGTAAGGGTTAAGATAATACTATTGCATGTGTTTTGACATTCATAGTAAGGCAAGAACACACTTTTTTGCTACTGATCTCCACTGTTCATTCAATTACATATGGGTGTTCACTACTGTTACGGCAATTGACAGACGTTTTGGTATTTTTTTTCTAGGTAGGGGATTATTAGGTCTGCTATTTGTACAGCACTGTTACCTTGATAAAGGTCTCTCTGTGAGTGTGGTGTAAATATATATATATATATATATATATATATATATATATATATATATATATATATATATATACATATAGTTTTTCACGCTGGGCGGCACACCGCTACAATCATTAGATTCCCAGGTGCACGGTAAAAATATATGTAGCATTCAAGAAGACCAGCAACACTGGGATTTTGGTGCAATCATTCAAAAGTTTGTATTTTTCAGTGCATATACAGCCAACGTTACGTTTCGGTCCATACCAGGACCTTTCTCAAGGCTTGAAAAAAACCTGTCCTAATATATTTTTCTTTTTAGATGGTTATAGCTTTCCATTGTGTTATAGCCAAGTAGAAAGCAGGTTATCAGCTAATGTGAGGCATTTAGATTATCATACAGTACATTAATTCCATCCCCCCCATAAGCACTGCGTTGTCTAAGGCAGATTAAAAACTTCAACGATTATTTTGCTATGCATAGATGGAGTAAGACTGCTTCATCATAGGACACTAATCACGTGTTCAATTTAAAGAAGAAATTATCTCCAGATCCCACTATCCCCAATCCTTTCTTCCCCATCCTTTCTCCCCTAAACATACTCCGAATGGTACATGGCGATGCATGTGTATATATATATATATATATATATATATATATGTGGCAATAATGGCACTCACCATTCAGTAGATTTTGCGCTGGGTGCTAGCCAACATTATCCATACAACTCCAAAGGAAGCACTCACAGCATAGTACATGAACTGTGTAACAAAGTGTATTTATTCATACATGGTGCATCAACGCGTTTCGGCTCACATGGGGCCGTCGTCAGGATAAACACAGGGAATGAGATCCAACATTAAATAGCTACAATTAAATCTAATACAAAACACCTAGAAACATTCTAAAAGGCATTTGAAAAACCCCCAAAACTTCCCACACAAAGGGAATATTTACCCTCAATAGTATATAAATAGTATGAAAATAGTATAAACATAATGTGGGCCTCCCCAAAGTTAAACAAATCCAACAGTGTATATAAAAATACGTATCAAGCAGGTGTTAGATGTGTTAAAAGTGTAACAATTGGATGGTATCAAAGTGATACATTTAAAACATTAAAAACATTATAATCTGGAGACTGTGTAACTAAACAGCTACATAAAGTACCAAACCAGTTTATATCCCATTGTATTAGCTCACTTATACAATAAAGCATGGACATAAAAAAATGTAACTCATCTCATCATATAATAATAAGAATGGCAATTGATTTCCACATCACGGGTTATAAGTAACTAGCTAGAGAATACATTTCATTAAGCCCTCTAGGTGCCACTGTATCCAAAATCCACATCCACCTTGCTTCACATTGCAGTAGAAGTTTAGATCTATCACCACCCCCTGTAAGAGGAGGGACATGATCTATTAAAATTGCCCGTAAGGTAGGTAGTGGATGTTTATACCCCAGAAAATGTCTAGCTAAAGTCGCCAGAGCAGCTCATATCACAGAGCGATGGTTGTTCATTCGTATTCGAAATTATGTATCACATTTTCCAACATAGTAAAGGCCACAGGGGCAAACTACACAATAGACCACATATTCTGAGGTACAAGTAAGTCTGTAACGAATGTGATAATGTTTACCACTATGTGGATGTGAAAAGGTCTCACCCGTCAACAAGCAACCACAGGTTTTGCATCCTGTGCACCGATAACATCCCTTCTTATTGGTCCTTAACCATGTGCCCATGTTAGCATCCCTTAAATCAGTGCTCACTAGGAGATCCCTAAGTGATCGACCCCTACGGTATGCACAAACTGGGGGTTATGGCACCTACCTCCTTTTGTGCCCGATTAAGCTCAGTGTTAAGAAAGGCCAATTTATAACCCCTCTCCAGAAAACGATCCCGTATTTCATATGCCTGCTGTATTGCTGTAGTCAGATTAGAATTAATCCTGAACACTCTCAAAAATTGTGTATAAGGTACCGATTTCAAAATGGAGGGTGGATGATAACTATGGGCATGCAAGATTGTATTGTGATCAGTGCTCTTCCGGTAAAGTGTAGTGCCAACTCCCTGCTCAGTGCGGAAAATCCTGACATCCAAAAAATCAACCCTATCCACGTCATAGGTCAATGAAAATTTCACTGGAGTAGGCAGTGCATTCAACTCAGCTGCGAATTTCTGCACTCCAACGGGGTCCCCTCGCCATATCAGGGGTTATAAATTGAAATTTGAAAAAGGCTGTTGTATCAGCCGAAACGTAAATTTCAATTTGTGAATAAATGTAATGCATTTTTAAAGACCTGTGAGTGCGGTCCTTCCATATGGCTCCACATACAGTTATTGAGACTCGCACCCAGGCATTGATTGATTGGACTATCGTGAGTGCTGGTTCTTTAATATATATATATATATATATATATATATATATAT
>CM044437.1:34940986-34973767 GCA_024363595.1 Xenopus borealis
TTAAAATATGTGGCGTTTATGGCTCTCTCAGCCAAAAAGGTTCCTGACCCCTGCCATAGACCCTTTCTAGTATTTACCCCAGAGTAGCACTTCCTAGTGGGTCCCAGTCATCTGTTACCTGCAAGACTCCATTACTGTTTCTTACCTCCATCAAGACTGGAAGGAACTTTGAGACTCACCAAAAATATTCAGAAGGTTGCCACCCCCCTCTGTGTTTTTGGGTTGGGTTCTTCATAACAAGTGTTTTAAAGGAATAAATATATCATGTAGCATTGCCCTGCATTGGTAAAATGTGTCTGTTTGCTCCAGAAACTCATCTATAGTTCATATCAACAAACTGCTGTTTAGCAATTTTGGAAATCAGAAAAAGGCTATATGGCACAGGATAAATTAATGGATAACAGATTACATTATGTTCTACAGAGCTTATCTACTGTGTATCTTGAGCCTTTGAATAGCTGCCCCCATGACTACACATCATTTATTTATATAAACAATAGTAGTGTTTCTGAAGCAAACACAGCTGTTTTACTAGTGCAGGGCAACAATGCAATATATTTTTATTAATTTAAAACAATAAAACATTTTTGATGTTACTGGTCCTTTAACCTGTTCCTTCATTAGTCTTAAAGGGCACATGTCACCCCTCTGGATTGCTAATAGAGCCCACACTCCTGTTGGTGAAAACAATAGGGTTTTTTTTTCTTTTAAATGGCGTGCATGAGAGATAGGCCAGGTTGCTCCTGGTGCATTGCAGGCAGCCATGTTGTGTAGCACACACGTGCATAGTGTTGACGTCACACACGTGCACATAATGAGCGAAAGCTGTGGCACAAATTAACAGTGCTACAAGAGCTTACTCCTGGTGCAGGTAGCCTAGCACTTGCAAGGACCTTTTTTTTCCTTTAATTATGCTAATCCTAAACAGATCCTAATGGTGGTGGCACATGAGGCTACTGGGGGGAGATTAGTATCCCAGTGACAAATTGCCACTTCTTCAGGTGACTAATCTCCCATAAATGTCTTCTGAACGGCTAGAATATAAATTGCCAGCGGATGGCACTCGGAACGCTTCGTTTTCCAAAGTCACCCGAAGTTGCCTCACGAGGAAACTTCAGGCGACTTCAGATCTGAGTGCCATACCGCCGGCTATTTAAATTCTAGCTGGTGGGAAGGCATTTAGGGAAGATTAGTCGCCCAAAGAACAGACGATTTGTTGCTGGGCAAGTAATCTCCCTGAGCAGCCTCATGTGCCACTATCCTGAGAGATACCATTTGAAAACACAAGTATCAATTGAGGCATGGCACATAGCATACAAAATCTAACCTCTAATTTTGTCTACCCCAGCTGAATAAAAGGATGTATCATTTGTGTACGCTACCAACAGGCCCGGACTGGCCATCTGTGAGTTTGGGCAAATGCCCGAAGGGCCTCTCTGCTTATAATGTAATGGGCTGCACAGGGCCTCCCTGTTCTGTATAAACTGAGGCAGGCTGAAGGCGCATGGGTATTTGGCAGTGAGGAAAGCAGTGGGAAGGTGGCTGCACGTACCATGGAGGCAGAATTTGTTTCAGGCTGGGTTATGCAAGCAAAGTTTGGAATCGTAGCATTTATGTAGCAGTTTCCAGCTCTGCTCATCTGCTTCCAGTGTAGGGCTCTAGTTGTAACAATGTAACTGAGTTTCCCTGGCTAAGCCTGCTGAGGAGGGGCCAGGCCAGCACAGAGAAAGAAATGTGCAACTTGTCAAGGAAAAAAAACAGCATTTTCTCATAGCAAAAGATTGTCTTGGGCAAAATGCTTTACATTTTATGGTACTGGTGATTATTTCTACATTAATTGCTGTGTTTTCTGAGAGTTTTAAATATGATATGATGATATTGCAAATGTGCAGCCCTTTAGCCTGTGGTGTTGAACTATAAGATTTCAAGAACATTGTAAGGAATGTAGGGCCACAGTCCTTATTCAAAGAGTGGAGCTATATTGTGCTTCTGTTTACTACACTTTATATGCCACTTTTGTAGTGCTGTCTACTGGCTATGTGGTCCTGTATGAAGGAAGATGGTAAAAGCATAATGGTTTAAAAAATGCAGTAGTCACAATTCCTTTCTATTTTAGATCATTCCAAGCTCGAAGCAGATGAGCAGAGATGGAAACTGCTACATAAATGCTACGATTCCAAACTTTGCTTGCCTAGCCCAGCCTGAAACAAATTCTGCCTCCATGGTATGTGCAGCCACCTTCCCACTTATAAGCAGAGAGGCCCTTCGGGCATTTGCCCAATGTGGGTGTGGTTGGGCAGCATGCCGCCCCCTAAAATCCTGCCGCCCTAGGCCCGGACCTAGGTGGCCTCTCCACAAATCCGGGCTTGATGGTGAACTTTGTCAGCCATTGTGAGAAATAGCACAAATAGAAATACAACGTCTGTTCTGAAGAATAAGCTAAACACATGAAATAAATAATATATACATTGCACCACATTTGTTAAATGCTGAGTTAGATTTATTGCAATTGTCTAAGGACTATGGGACAAGTATCATTTAGGGCAGAGACGCGTGAAGATTCGGGGAGACTTAGATGCCCGGTGACAAATCACCTCTTCTAAGGGCAACTGATGTCCCTGAAAAGCCTTCCTGCTGGATAGAATCTAAATCTCAGGCAGGATGACACTCAGAGTTGTTTGTTTTCCGAAGTTGGCTCAAGAGGAAACTTCGGGCAACTTCATAAAACATGCTCCAAGTGCCATCCCGCTGTTGATTTCGATTCTAACCAGCAGGAAGGCTTTTCGTGCAGATTAGTCACATGAAGAGGAAATCATCTTCTGTGTCTCTGCCCTTAATTGTTTGGAAGTAGCTTACCAGTAAAAAACTCTGCCTATGACAGAAGCTAGTGGTGATGTGTTGGAAACATTTAAAGGTTGAACTTGATGGCTGTGTGTCTTTTTTCAACCTAACTTATTATGTTACTATGTTACTAAATAGTTGCTTCACCTGCTGTGACAGGCATTTTGATTTGCCACATTTTTGCCAACAGCTGTACAGCAGTTACATACTTTCCATGCGCTTAAGTGAGCAAGTGTGTAGCATAGAAGATTAGGAGTACTTCACTGTACACCATACACTTTACAGGGCAAAGTCTAGGGTTTATTGCCAGGCAGATGTCTGCATGTGGACTGCTTCACAGTTTTTGCCAGGGCTGCTTTTAACTCCCAGTCTGGCACTGGCTGCAAACCACACAGTTTAAAGGAACAGTAGAACAGTAACACAAAAAATTAAAGTGTTTTAAAGTAATGAAAATATAGTGAACAGTTGCCCTGCACTGGTACAACTTGTGCGTTTGCTTCAGAAAGAGTACTATAGTTTATATAAACAAGCTGCTGTGTAGACATGGGGGCAACCATTCAAAGATGCAAAATGAGAAACTGCACAGGATCAGGGCCGGCCTTAGGCCGATTGGGCCGATTTGTCCCAATCGGGCCCCGCGCCAACAGGGGCCCCGCACCGCAGCAGGCCAGCACACCTTGTCTGATGGTGTCCTCCTGCTCCTGGCTCCTGTCCATGTCTGTCCAGCTGGCGGCTGAGTGACGCTGTGACGTCACTGACGCGAGTCACGCGACGTTGCCAAATGGCGCAACGTTACGCGACGTCGCCGACGCGACGTGAATGGTAAAAGCAGAGAGCGGGACCGGACCGCGTCCGCAATCCACCACCCGCCCTCACCTTCCTGCTTTGCCCGCAGCCCGCCCTTCCGTGAAGAGCCTGGAACAGAACAGCTCAGTCAGGGGGAGCGCAGTGAAAAACACTCGTGAGTAAGAGCCTGTACACTTAACCAATTGATGAAGTGGTATTGGTAATGAATAGGTTGCAAAAAAGGGTCCTGCTGAAATGGTACTAGTGGTGTGTAATATCCAGGGGTCACTCTCGACACAACATCACGGGTTTCTTGGATATCAGAACAATTTGCAAATATTGTATGTTGAATAAATATAAAATTAATGAAAAGTTTGCAAAAGGTCACACAAGTGTCCCTTGAAATGGGACTCTAACCCCTAAATCTCTACTCTATAGCTTCACTTTGGCCACACTAAGAACAACTTTTCCCTAACTGTCAGTCTGCCGGTTCCTGGTATTTTATTGTGCAAGACACTGGCAGATGGCTCCTGCACAGCCTTCCAGATCCAGAGCAGTAAGGATCATCAATATGCATGATGAAATTATGTAAAGTTTTAAAGCAACATACATGCCATCAGATGTAATATTTGCTCTGACGCATTGAAAATGATGCAATGTGCGACGAAACCGCCGCAGCGAAGTTGATGCGACGCCCGTCAAAAACATGCTGCGACTCGGTTCGCAAATTTTTCCGCAAATTTGCGAGTTTTTCGGTGAAGTGAAACAGGGTATTTCTGTAATTTAGATCATCATACTTGATGTCTACTAGAAAATGTTACTGGCTCTTTAAATTTGGGGGGCCCCGCCAAAGTTGCTCCAATTGGGCCCCGCGGTTGGTTAGACCGGCCCTGCACAGGATACACAGCAGATAACAGATAAGCTCTTTAGTATACAATCAGCTTCATCAAAACATATCTATCTACTGTGTATCCTATGCTTAAAGGACCAGTAACATAAATAAGGGGGTGTGACCACAAAAATGGGCGTGGCCAAAATATTTCCCCAGGCTTTTTTGTCCCTTTTTTTTTATTTACAAAATGTTGGGAGGTATGGGATCATAAAAAAAAATGTAAAAAATTAATTTGTACATAATGAAAAAAAACACCAAGACTCTGCTTGTGCTCCTCTCCTGAAAAGGCGACAGGGCAAGATCCATCGTGGGGCGTTCAATTTCTCCTCCCTGCGTTCTATAGGAGATAGCTAGGGGGAGAAATCCCCTTATCAGAGGGGATCAATTGTTGAAGAAGAACAGTGAAAAGCAGAGATTCTGGGCTGCTATTTTTCATATGTCTACACAACGGAGAAACAAGTTAATGAAGATTTACCATTTTTAAGGTCGAACTACACGATAATGGTGCTCTTACTGTCATTCCAACACCAAGTGAGGAAGCGCAGGCATCATGTTGGATGTACTGAATCCTAGGTAAGTAATGGGACTGTCGGATATTGACGCAGGGTGCATCCGTCATGACACGATTGTCAGATGCAGACGCTACATCCTACTTATCTAGGATTCAGAGCATCCGACATGACGCCTGCGCTGCCTTGCATCGGAATGGAGGTAAGCGCACCATTATTGCCCTTGTAGTTCTACCCTTAGTAATACAACAATTGATGCACAGCAATCTCAGAAGTAAAAGTCAAAAGATACTTAAAGGACCATTAACATAAAAAACTGAAATTATTTTAAAGTAATAAAAATATAATGCAGTGTTGCCCTGCACTGGTAAAACTGCAATGTTTGCTTCAGAAGCACTACTATTGTTTACATAAATAAGCTGTTGTGTAGCCATTCAAAGGAGAAAAGGCTCAAGTTACACAGCAGATAAGCTCTGTAGAACATTTAAGTTATCTGTTATCCATTACTTATCCTGTGCCATATAGCCGTTTTTCAATTTCCGCCATTGCTACTTGGCAGCTTGTTTATATGAACTATAGTAGTGTTTCTGAAGCAAACAGATCAGTTTTAACAACATATTTTCTTTACTTTAAAACACTTAAATTTTTTGGTGTTACTGTTCCTTTAAACGTGTGAAGGAAAACAAGGATCTACAACAAGATGGTATTTATACCAGGGTAATAAACAAGGTTAGCTCTGACTAAAACCCTTTTCAAAATTTTAATGAATTATTTGAGGTCTAGCATGGTGCGAGATTGCTAATGTGGTGCTGCTATTCAAAAAGGGATCCGTTTCTCCTCCTTAACCCTCAAACTGCCAAGCACGTAGGTCCTACGTTCTGGCTGAAAAATGCCAAGCATGTAGTACCTACGTTATCAGCAGTTAAGGGCTTCCTCGCTGCAGTAGCAGCATTTGCTGCCGTGTAGCTAGTCCTTTGTGCCCCCAACCCCCTTGGCATGAGCCAAGGGAGATGCCATGTGTGTCCTGCAACGCAATCGACGTAGAACCCGAGTTTGTACCCTGACAATGCTGCGCCTTGTTGAGATGGTGAGCCGCCCACGCACTTCCTAAAGACTTCCTGCAGCTCTTCGATCTGGACCCTGCCAGGACTGCTAAGGATCCCACCAGGACTAACAAGGACCCACCCCAGGACTGCTAAAGGCCCCCCTCTTCACCTAGAAATAGTAAGTGCCCTTTTATTTTTAGACACACACATATGTGTATATTGCTATTTTTTTATAATTAGTTTTTTTTTGCTTTTCTGTCTTTCTTTGTTTTACGCACAGTCATACACATATACACACTTTTAAGAGCTGTATACACAAACACACACATAGGTTTTTTTTTTTTTTTAATTTTTAGTTCTTCATTTGATCACTTTTCCTCTTGTTATTTCACTAAAAACTGTTGATTTCACAGCGTGACTATGGGATCAAGCATTCTGACTGCTAACAACGCTGTCAGATCAGATTATTTTGTTATTTAATTAATTTGCCTAATTATATTTGATTTTTGTGATTTATTGCAGTTTTATGCTTGCGTTGTTGTTCCTTATGGTTTTTGTATCGTCATTTGCACTTTGATTATTTGGAGTACAAACACATTTTTTGCAATTTTTATGCAGAATGTGTACTTTACAAAAATATATGGTTTTGGGGGCTCCTTTTGCTTTTAGGAGGGTCTTGTGGTACTGCTGTGTTTTGATAACCGAGGATGAGCAGAGTATAACTGAGCTTTATTAGCAGGTTCATGCAGCCATTACACAACAGTAACATAAAATCTATCCTTCTTAAACAGTATAGACAATACAATGTAAACACAGCATAACTCGTGCACAGTGACCTCTGCAGGCCATTTGTATAAACACCACATCTTCCTCCTATAGTAGGAAAGCATTTGGGCAAATGTAATAAACAACAATAATGAAACAGTACACATCTTAAAGCAATAATATACATTCTTCACATCACATAGACCTTGGTCCATGCAGGTAGTTTTCTGATTCTCTCAGTATGCCTTATAGGTTCACTTTCGTCTGGCCTATTGCAGTTGGTATCAGGAGTAGGAAAATTTCTTTCATCAAATCGAGCTTCTCCAAAGTCATATCTAGCAGGAGCAAGACAACTTGCATTCCATATGCGTCCATCAGACAGTTCATATGTGTACGGTCCTCGATGGAATCTCACTTTAAGTGGTGTAGTAAATTTAGATTGTCCTTGTTTCAGTATACCTAGTTTCTTAATTCTGACTAAAGATCCAGGCTGAAAGTGCACTTCTGTTGCACCTCGTTTTCTGTCAGTAGAAGCCTTGCATTTGGCTTGGTGACGTTTGACAATGTCAGCAGTAGATGATTTTGTAGGAACAGTATTTAGTGGAAGTTTGATGTCTGCAACATGTAACTTAGTGTGCATCTGTCTGCTATGTAATAATTCAGCTGGAGATGATTGAGTTGTTGCATGGCATGTTGTTATGTAGGAACTTGTTGTAAATCCATTCCAAGATTTCCCGGTATGATTTGCTGTCTGTAGTGCTTCTTTCAGACTTCGGTTGATTCGCTCGATTTCTCCATTTGCTTGTGGGTAATAGACATAAAATTTCCTTTGCACAATATTGCTCTCTCTCAGATGAGACAATCTGTAGTCCGTTGTTTGATATTAACTCCTTTGGATTACCTTCTCTGCTGAAGACTGTAGACAGAAATGTTATTACTGTAGCTGATGTTATATGAGAAACAAATGCAATTTTAGACCATATACTGTAATAGTCTATCAATGTTATAGCAAATCTGCAGTCTATGGAGCATCTGCAAAAGGACCCACAATATCAATAGCACGTTTTTCCCATGCTGAATCAGGGAATGGTACTGGCTGAAGTTGTGCTGTATGTGTTATAGCTGTTTTGTCATGATTCTGGCAAATAACACAAGAATGAATGGCAGTTACCACATCGGCATCCATTGCTAGCCACCAGTATAGTTCTTGTAGTCTTTGTTTTGTACGTACAATTCCTTGATGACTCTCATGTGCCAGTTGTATGAGCTTTTCTCGCAAGGTCTCTGGTACCAGTAAGCGGTGAGTTCCACGGACAACATAGGCATCTACTAATGACAGTTCATGTCTGATCCTGTTGTAAGGTTGAAGATTAGGACTGAGTTTCTTCTCAGCATTTGGCCATTTGCTTTGTAAGATGTCCCGTAGTTTTACTTGGCTTGGGCATGTGAGTCAAGCTTGCTTAAAATCAGCAGCTGTAACTGTAGATGATAGCAAATCAGTCAATGCTACAACATCTATGTCCTCATCCATTGTATCAGAAGCTGCAGGTTAAGGTAAATGTGACAAACAATCACCATGTTTTTCAAACCTAGTTTATATTGCATTTTGTAGTTGAAATTCAGTAGCCCTGCTAACCACTCACTAATTGTGGACTGTAATTGAAGCATAGTTTGGAATAAACCTAGAATACCATGAAGTAAGACCTAAGAAAGCTTGTAAGATCTGGAAATCAGATGGAGTAGGTACTTGTGTAACAGCCTTGACATGGTCAGGGTCCGGCAGTAATTCCTCTTGTGAAATTATTTGACCTAGAAATGACAGCTGAATTTGTCTGAAGTGGCATTTGGAAAGGTTCTGTTTCAGTCCTGCAGAATCAATGCATTTCAGAAACATTTCTAGGTACTTGTCATGAAGATCCATAGTTGGAGCATACACAATTATATCATCTAAGTAGCATTGTACACCAGGTATGTCATGGAGTATAGAAGACATCAGTCTTTGAAAACACTTGGTGCTGAATCCAGTCCATAAGGTACACCCTTCATCTTAATCAATGAGGTCTCTGCTTCCTCATGCAGTAATACTAGATGATAGAGTAGAAAAGAATTTTGCTCCTCGGGAGTTCTGAAAATATTTCCTCTGTGTAGCAAGAGATGATACAGAACAACTGCTTTATTAGGTTCATGGAGATCAACACATAATCGTATACTTCCAATTTTCTTCATTGTTACAACAATTGGTGAAACCCATTCAGAGGATTCTGATTTTTCAATCACATCTTGCTCTACAAGTTTCTTTAGTGTGAGACAGTCCCTAATAGAGTAGGGCAATCACCTCAATTTCTGGCATACTGTTTTTTTTTTTTTTTCACAATTGTTTTTTTATTGTTTTCAATATGCATAAAAAATATTTATCATAAACAAAAGAAGTAAGGAAAGAAAAGACAAAATAAACAATCATTGTCAAGTACAGATTCAAATACAATTAAGTAGGGTTGGTGAGGTTAAGCCAAGGTTTCGTCAGGTGTTCACAGAAAGGAGAGTGGGGTGAGATGTCCTTAGTTGTGATCATTAAAGGTTACTCACGATTTTATTGTCTGTAGTCTTTAGGTTAGACCATCAAGGGGTTATGATCGTGATAGAGTGGAAGTGAACAGCTGGTTAAGATGATGACTCCTGGGGGTTCCCATTGTAGGTGGTTGTTGTGGATTTCCCATGGATCGTAACATTTGGTTCGCCTCATAGACGAGATCGGTCCCCAACAGTAACTCCTTTTCGTACCATGTGGTGTTTTGAAAAGTTTGAAGAGTGAGTAATTTTGTGGATGATGTGAAGGTGTTTATGTAAGACATCCAGGTGTCAAAAAACAGTTCAGTGTTTTTTTCTTTGTTTGTTAGGGTTTCTATCCAGTCTAAGTGAAATAGGTATTGTAGTTTTTGTATTACCAAAGAGATTGGGGGGGGAAGTCGGGACAGCCAGGTATGTAGAATGGCCTTCCTGGCTGCCGCCGCCAGCCTCTCCGCCAATGCCTTCTCCGGCCTGGAAATATATAAAGTAGAGTGCAGTTTACTAAATATGGCCCAAGTGGCGTTAATGGTCATAGATTTTCCAGACATGTTTTCCCAGTAACTGGCGACCTCCTTCCAAAACTGTTGTATATGTGGGCAGGACCAGAGACAATGTATCATATCAGCTCTGGGTGCTTCGCATTTTAAACAACTGTCTGAGTGTGTTGTACCTATGTGAAATCTTTTCAAAGGCATCAGGTAAGTGTGGTGTAATATTTGTAGGGACATTTCTTGGTAAGTACTGGCAGGCAGGATTTTAATCATTCTTGTGTGGTATCGGAGAATATCCATGTTTTCAGCTTGTGGGGTAATGGATTTCCATTTTGTAAAGGCTATGGTAGTGGTGTCAGGGTCTATAGTTGTCCTAATTTGTTTGTAGATATGTGCGGTGGATTTAATAGTATCACGTTTTGGCCATAGTGAGTCAATTGGGTTGTTTTTGTCTTTGTCCGTGAGTTTGGTCAGTTGTTGTGTAACAAAATGTAAGAGTTGAATCAGTGAAAACTGGTGAAATTGTAAAAATGGGTGTTTTTGGAGTAGGGCCGAAATGGGTTGAATTGTGATGTTAGGTGTTATCACGTCTTTAATGTTTTGTAGGCCTTTTGTGTGCCAGTCTTTGAAAATCAAGCTGTTCAGGCCCGGAGAAAAGGCTTTGTTGTTGAGCCAGGTGAGGTTTAGCGAGTTAAAGGGAGATAGGGTTGCTTTTTTCCGAATAGAGTGCCAGGTTTTATATGTGTGGATGAATAGGGGATTTTCCTGCATATTTTTGGGGATTTCCTGTAGTGGTGTATGTAGTAGTGAATTAAGTGATATCCCTTCCTACAGGGCGGCATCTAGCGATATTGTGGTGTAGATGTTCCTGTGGTGGAGCCAGTCACCTGCGTATCTAAGAAGAGCAGTGTCATTCTATTCCATTACGTTTGGTAGATTAAGTCCCCCGTTTTGTTTTTGGTATATAAATGTCCTAAGAATGTGTTGAAGTCTTTTGTTGTCAGTGGTGGAGATACGGTAGGGTAGCATCTGTAGTTTGTAGAACAATTTAGGGAATAATGTCATTTTTATCAAATGAGTTCTTCCTGAGAACGTTATGTTCATGTTCATCCATTTCTGAGTGTCTTGTTCAATTTGGTCTATAATGTGTCTGATGTTTGATTTGTATATGTCTTATGGTGTTTTGTCAGATAGATTCCCAGGAATTTTATGTGAGTTTTAGCTTTCTTAAATGGGAATGTATTGGTCCAGTCTGATGGGGTGGTGTTCTGTAGGCGTAAGGCTTTCCCTAAATTGATTTTAAATCCAGCTATAGTGCCAAATGTATAAATTTTTTGCAGGATTTTTGGTAGCTCTGTGTTTGGTTTATTTAGGAAAAGGAGAATATCATCTGCGTATGTTTTAATTAATTTAATCTGTTGTGAGGCTATTTTAATGCCTTGAAAGGTAGTATCGTTAAGTAGATGTCTCAGCAAGGGGTCTAAAGCTAGGTTAAAAAGTAGTGGCGAGAGAGGGCAGCCTTGTCTGGTCCCTCTCCGTATTGGAAATCTAGATGAATTTAGTCAGTTTGCCGTGATATGAGTATAGGATTGTGAGTATAGGGTTCTAAATAGATTGAGCATTTGGATGCCGAAGTGTTGAAATTTAAGAAGTCTTTTAATGTGGGTGTGTGTAATTCTGTTGAAGGCTTTATCAGCGTCCAAGTTAATTAATATGCCATGCTTCCTCTTTTCTAGGTTACATTGGTATATAGCCGCTATTGCTGTCCGTAGAGCTTGGACTGGGTATCGCCCTTTTAGGAATCCTACTTTTTGATTGGTGAGTATGTGTGGGAGAATGTGTTGTAACCTATCCGCCATGATTTTAGTCAGGATTTTTAAATCCTGATTTAATAGAGAGATGGGTCTGTAGGAGGATGGGAGGTTGGGGTCTTTGTTCTCTTTTGGGATTAAAATGATCCGTGCTTCATTTGCCTCTTTCCATAGGGGTTTTCGTTGTAAAATATCGTTAAAAAATGTGGTGAGTAGTGGAGTTAGTTCTGGAAGGAGGATTTTATAGTATTCTGCACTGAGGCCATCAGGACCTGGGGATTTTCTGTTTTTTATATGTTTTATTGTTGACATGATTTCTTGTTCCGTAATAGGTGCATCTAAAATTTCCCTATCCTGCACTGAAAGCTTTGAGAGTTGGGCATCTCGTAGGAAAGAAAGACCTTCCTCCTGATGATCCTGGTTTTCTTCGTAAAATTGTTTGAAGTAAGATTCAAGTTCCGCTACAATGGTTTCAGTGTCTCGAGCCCAGCCCTCCTTTGTTTTTAGTTTCTTGATAAAGTGTGGGTTAGTATTAAATTTAGTTAATCGGGCTAAGAGCCTACCCGGTTTATTTCCCCATCTATAAAACCTGTTTTTAGTGTGGGAGGTTTTGTAATGTGCACTGTCATGTAATAAAGTGTTAAATAAAGCTTTTGTGTCTGTGTATTTTTTCCTGTCTGTTTCGGAGTTTTTGTAATGTGTCGTGAGTTCCTTTTGTAAGTGTGTGTACCTGTCTTTGAAGCTTTTTTTCTGTTTTATTAGATACGCCGTAATATGGCCCCTTAAAACAGGTTTGGATGCAGTGGCATATTGCATCTTTTCTCAACTTAATTTTGTGCTCAAAGTTCTTCACAGCCCAGTGAACTGTTGTTTTGTGGTACAATTTTAGACACAGGCTGTGTGGCAGGCACTGGTGCTGTAGTAATGAGACCAACCACTAACTGTAGTTTTAATGCAGCAAAGAGATCCCTTCCAAGTATAGCAGCACCATTCTTCACAATGTAAAAGTCACATTTTGCAGTATTTGATTCAAATTGTACATTCAATGGCAAGCAGCCAAGCACAGGGATTGGATCCTTTAAGTAACTAACCAGTCTCAGGGCAGGTGCAACAAGCATCTCTTTTGCAAAGTTTTCCAAGAAAATATCCTTTGGTAGTATAGAAACAGTTGAACCTGTATCAAGCATCAGGTTAATGGAGCTTCCCTTGTCAGCAGAAGCAGTATTGACACTGATGCATATAAAATTGTCTGGAATAAATCACCAGCTTTATACACACTTAATACTGTAACATTTGTAGTAGCGAGTTCATGAACATCTTTAGCAGAACTACAGCAGACCTTAGCAAAGTGACCTACCTTTGAGCATTTGTGGCACTGTACAGCTTTTGCAGGTCATGTAGCATAGTTTGCAGTGTGTTGTGTTGAACCACAGCAGAATCAGTATTTTTTATTTGTATTTGCTCCATGGTTTTGCAGTGAATCCCTTTCCTTCGCACTGTATTTTGCCTGTGACTGTGCATTATTAGGCCACAGTACTTGATTCACAGTCTGTACATTCCCAGCAGTTCCCTGACTGAGAGTTTTAGCCTCTGCCAGTGCAACTGCTGTTTCAATTTGACTAGCAATTGTAATAGCCTTTGCAAGGGTTAAATCCTGCTCTAGGAGCAGTCTCTCTAATGCGATGTGAGTTTGTTTTTTTCCAATCTTAGCATTTCATCTGTTAGATTCCAAAACTCACAGGTAACAACCAGCTCTCTCAAAGCTGCTACAAATTGTTCTGTGGATTTGCCATTATGCTGTCCACATTGGCAGAATTTATATCTTTCAACAATCACATTTGGCATGAAAAAGTTCTTTATAGCAGTAAGAGCAGTTTCATAAGTTTCCACCAGGCAGTAAATAAGTAAAGCACGCTTTCTAGCAGCAGAAATCTCCCCTTGGTCAGCAGCAATAATCATGGCAGGGCCAAGGTAGTTTGGCACCCTAGGCAAGGGGTTCAATAAGCGCCACACCCACCCCCGTTATATATGACCATTCCCACCTATTCCCTTTTTCTTAAATAAAGAAACCTTATAACACATTAATGCAGCCTAATCTGTACCTGTGCCAGCAAGCCTAAATATTGCCCCAAGTCTGAACCTGTGCCACCAGCCATTGCCCCCAAGTCTGTATCTGTGCCACCAGCCATGACCCCCTCCCCCAAGTCTGTAGCTCTGTCACCAGCCAATATTTCCCTAGATCTGTACCAGGCAAAGGGCAAGTAAGAGGGAGGTGGGGACTGAAGTAGAGCAGAACGCTGCTGCTGGAGACAGGGGCGAAGTTAAAACATAAAGAAATTAAAAAAAAATTCCCTTCTAAAGTGCGCCCCCCCCCTATGACTGCGCCCTAGGCGGACACCTACTCTGCCTACCCCTAGTTCCGGCCCTGGCAATTATGTAATTTTCAAACATACGGATCCAAGAAGTAAAAGGTATGGTAGGCTCTGCAGGGTTTGGAAGAGAAGCTGCAGGCTGCTGCAGAGGTAGTAGAGACATCTCATTGCCAATTTGTTGTGTTTTGATAACCGAGGATGAGCATAGTATAACAGGGCTTTATTAGCAGTTTTATGCAAACATTAAACAACATCAATTCTATCCTTCTTAAACGGTATAGACCACGGGTCCCCAACCTTTTTTGCCCGTGAGCCACATTTAAAAAAGAGTTGGAGAGCTACACAAGCATGAAAAAGTCCATGTGGATTTCAAATAATCCCTTTATGGACTGGCAGCCTACAGGCAGTATATCTGTTTTTTATGCAACCAAAACTTGCCTCTAAGCCAGTAATTCAAAAATAAGCACCTGCTTTGAGGCCACTGGGAGCAACCTCCAAGGGGTTGGAGAGCAACATGTTGCTCGTGAGCTACTGGTTGGGGCTCACTGGTATAGACAGTACTGTTTATACACAGCATAACTCGTGCTCAGTGACTTCTTCAGGCCATTTGTATAAAGACCACAGGCACATAATGAGCAGTCAGGACTTTGTTCACAGAAGGTGATTTGGCAGCCAAGAAAATTAATTTACACTATTTTCATTTGGGGTCCACACATGCCAGCTGCTTTGATATATCTATGCATATTGGGCATCAAACTGTTCAGTAACCCTTGGCGTCAATATTTAGAGTATTTTACAATTGTATGCAAGAAATTGGGTGAGATAAATGTGGCCAATTGCAATATGTTTAGTTGATTTTCAGAAATTTCTTAAAACTGGTGCCGTTAGCATAGCTTTGCAGTTGAGTAATTTGGAGTATAAAGATATAATTAACCATTTAAGATTCATCATAATGTGTACTTTCCAAAGATACATGCCATGTACTTCGAAAAAACGATGTACATTCGGCATCAAACTGTTCTGCGCACCTCAGTCTTTCATATTTAGGGTGGTTTTTCTTGATACCTATAGTATGTCAGAAATAAGATGCTGCAGGGTGGAAGTTTTGAGGTGATTTTTGGAAATATCACCTAAATTGCCACATTTAGGAAAGGTTTGTGGCTTTGTGCTTTGGAGTAGAAAGACATGCATACCCAATTTGGATTCGGGGGAATGTTTTCTTTCCGAAAATATATAGTTTTCTGGGGTAAACTTAAATTTTTCTAACTCTGCCTCCTTCAAAATTATGTAAATGTGTTGATTTTGCAGTACCTGAAATGGCAGACCATATGGGGGTTCTTTGTTTTGGGGCTCCTATATGCCACGTGCTTGGGTACACCTATACATATAGGAAACTTTTAAAATCATTTAAAAAATTTACCCTTTTGACGAGGAAGACTTCAAATTCTGGTAGACTGCCCTGAAAGTCGAAACGGCTATAACCAGAGTTGCAAGATGTACCACACTACCCGTGGATGAAGGGGTATCACTGAAGGATGCCATGGAGAGAAGACATGACTCTAAAGAAATACTACCTAGTGAATGGCATAACCAATCAAGACTCTGTTGCTGTTACCACCTTAGCACAAGCTAATCACATGTGGATTGAAGACCTTGAACAATCCATAAGGAATGGAACTGACAGAAAGAGAAATCGATAGATATGGTTCAAGACATTAAAATAGTAAACAAGTTCACTATTGAAGCATCTATTGCTTTGGTCAAATTCTCTGCCAAAGCCATGGGACTTAGTGTGGCGGGCACGCACAGCCCTCTGGTTGTGCCACCTGCCGATCCCCAAAGCAAGCACGCCCTATGCTCATTCCTTTTTGAAGGGTCCCTACTCTTTGGGGAAAGACTTGATAACATTATATCTAAAGCTTCGGCAGGAAAATCTGCTTTTCTCCCGCAAGACAAAAGGGAGAAGAAACCCTTGATGAAAAATCCCTTTCATGAGGCCAAACAATACAGACCAGGTAAGCCCTCCTCCAGACAACCCTAGAGGGCAAGAGGTCAGGACCAATCCTGGCCAAGAAAAAAGGGATTTAAGTCCAACAAGAAATCAGCATGAGGCTGCACAAGCCCAGCTGTCATGCCTTGGAGGAAGAAAAAAGATATTCAAGATAGTGTAAGCTCAACACAAATCGGATTCTTGGGTCCTGAAGATCCTAAGCGAAGGTTACAGATTAAATCTTCACACATTCCAATCTACACATTCCAATCCTGGAAGCTCACAAAAAATTCCTGAGATTTATTATCCTGGGCAAACACTACAAACTCCAAGCCCTACCGTTTGGTTTAGCAACCAGCCCAAGGGTCTTTACGAAGATACTAGCCCCTATAATTGCCTTCCTAAGACTCAAGGGAATTCAAATATTTGCATACCTCGACAATATGCTAATAAAGGCACCCTCGAGACAACTCCTGCTACAACACATACAAATTGTCCTGGACACCATGGAACAATGGGGTTGGCTAGCTATGGAGAAAAATCCAAACTAGAACCTTCACAAGAGATCTTATTCCTAGGAGCTTTAATCAACTCCATGAAACTTAATGTCAGACTCCCACCAGGAGAAAGGTTCTCAGACATAATCCACCAAGTGGAAAACTTGTCTCATCACCCCAACACAACGGCCAGAGTATGTCAACAAATCATAGGGAAACTAATGTCTACAATAGACTCTGTAAAATGGACCAGAATTCATGAGAGACCTCTCCAGGCAGAATTCCTCAATCAGTGGGACAGAAACCACGAGAGAGACTATCAATTGATATGCATTTCCCCAGCCACCATCTCTCAACCTGGAAACCCCAGTATGCTTAGTTTCCACAAATGGGAAATTGTAACAATGGATGCAAGCCAGACAGGCTGGGGAGCCAATTACAAACAATTACAGATTCAGGGGAAATGGACATCCTCAAAAAGCAAAAAGTCCTCCAACTGGAGAGAACTGAAGGCAGTGACAACAGTGAGATATATAAACAATCAGGGAGGAACCAAATCCAGACCGCTGTCTTGACCACAACTATTTTTCAAATGGGCACAAAAGAATGCGGAAACCATCGAAGCTTCCTGGATTCCGCGACCCTCCAATTCCTTGGTGGACCGACTCAGCAGGAAGTTTCCGACAATAGGCAACTGGGAATTAAGCCATGTCTATAGATTTAATGGCAAATTTCCAGAACAAAAAGAACAGTGTGTTCTGCTCCTGGCAGAAGGACCCCAGAGCAACTTTATTGGATGCATTCTCAATCCAGTGGAATTTCCACCAAGCCTACATTTTTTCCCCCAATCTCAATGATAGGGAGAACCATAAGGAAAATACAGGAGGACAAAGCCCATGTGATCCTCATTACACCCTGGTGGCCTCTCCTCCTCCAAATATCCCAAAAGGAGCCATTCCGACTCCCAATGATTCCAAACCTACATCAGGGATACATTTTACACCCATACATAGAAAGCTGGGCTCTGACTGCTTGACACCTGAAAGGATAAAGCTGAAGGAAATGGGTCTTTCTGAAGAAGCTATCAAGACCCTAACAGCATCAAGAAAAATATCCACATCTTCTCCCCTGATAAAAAAAAAAGTGCTTCAAGGCTCTTGCCAGAATCCGGCCCCAAGTAAGAGACACAGTTCCCCCATGGGACCTCTCTCTAGTTCTGGATGCATTGACCAAAGTACCTTTTGAACCTATTGAGGATATACCACTTAAGATCCTCACACTAAAAACAGTGTTTCTACTTGCCATATCATCAGCCAGAAGAGTAGGAGAACTATACACACTCTCTGCCAAGGAGAACAAGATACAATTTGTTCATGTTGAAATCATCTTAAAAACGCAAGACAACTTCATTCCAAAGGTAATCACAAAATGTCCCAAGATACAGTACTTCCGACATTCTTTGATAGCACAAAAAATGAAGAAAAAAAACTCCATCTCTTTGGAGGTCCTAGAAGAGGATATGAAGCTTCCAAAAAAGTAATCTCCCTGTGGATCAGAGACTGCATACAAATGGCTCACTCCTACCAGACAGTACCTGGGCCATCTTCCTTAAGAGCACACTTAACAGAGGCTTCTTGGGCCCTCCATGCCTAAGTATCTGCAGATGACATATGCAGAGCAGCTACCTGGAAAAATCTTTTTCTAAACACTACAGCTTTAACGTTTACTCAAATGGCTTAGCTGAATTTGGGCGTAGTGTCCTCTCAGCAGCTGCAATAAAAGCTTCTCATTAATCGATCCCTAAGTGTATTGCTTTTGTACATTCCTTTATTGCCCACTGCCCTGTGTAAGTACAGGAAAACAGAAAATCTATACATACTTACCGTGATTTTTGTTTCCTGGACTGGAACATGGCAGAGGGCAGGGGTTCAAGGGCAGGGTTCCCTCTCTTTGGGGGTATTGTCTCTAGTCGATGAGATGGGCGCGGGCAGGGACCCAGAAGTGCACTTATTCTCTAATCCCTGTGCCTTCCTACATCAAGGGGGATTTAACCCTTTATTGCCCACTGCCATGTTCCAGTCCAGGAAATGAAAATCACAGTAAGTATGTATAGATTTTCTGTTTTTTCTCCCTCTCTGTCCTGTTCCTTTCCCCCTCCCCTCCCTGTTCCTTTCTCTCCCTCTCTTATCTATTTCTTTAGCCCCCTCTCTGTCTTGCTCGTTTTCCTCCCCCCTCCCTTCCCTGTTTGTTCCTTTCTCTTGCCCTGCAATAATTGTGGAAAAAAGGAACAGCAAACTTCTGTATAAATAAAACATAATCTGCTACTAAAAGTATGTTATTCTTTTCTGGTGCAATGTGTATCAGCAGTTAGTGTAACTAACATAGTCATTTTCTACACAGTATTATGTTGTATACCAGGGGTGTCCAAACTGCGGCCCGGGATGGATATGAAAGCGGCCCAGCTTGAAATGCTTGGTTCCCAAGGAAACTTAATGTTGCAAAGGATATAGGAGGGGGGAGGGGACAGTTAGTGATAATAAAACAGTATAATAATGTCTATTTAAAGGGGAAATTTTGCATAACAGTTTGCCTGTTTTTTCTTTAATTTTAGACAAAATGCCAGATTAAAACTTTATTTGTCTCAACCTAGGTTCCAGGGCTTCTGATGTATTAATTTGCCTTCTATATTGTTTTTCCTCATTAATTAAGAATGAGGGCAACACACGAGGTGACAAGGGCAAATATATTGTACCCTCCATAGCCCCACACAGCTGATTAACAGCAGCATGCCAATTAAATAATACTGTTAATGGTTCAAAGAATGTCAGGCTAAGGGCTAAACTCCACAGACGCATGTGTTTTTGCTCAGCGTGTTGGATTGCGTGCAAAACGTCTGTGAAGTTCAGTCCTGAATTGTCCCAGAACCACTGCATTTTACCTTGCAACTCCCTGCACCTGATCATAAACTGTTCCACACTGCTGCATTTCCTCTTACAACTCACTACACCTGAACATAAATTGTTCCAGAACAGCTGCATTTTACCTTGCAACTCCCTGAACCTGATCATAAATTGTTCCAGAACCGCTGCATTTTAACTTGCAACTCCCCGAACCTGATCATAAATTGTTCCAGAACCGCTGCATTTTACCTTCATAAATTGTCCCAGAACCGCTGCATTTTACCCTGCAACTCCCTGCACCTGATCATAAACTGTTCCACAACAGCTGCATTCCCCCTTGCAACTCCCTGCACCTGATCATACATTGTTCCAGAACAGCTGCATTTACCTTCCAACTCCTTGCACCTGATCATAAATTGTTCCAGAACAGCTGCATTTCCCTTTTCAACTACCTGCACCTGATCATAAATTGTCCCAGAAAAGCTGCATGTATTCCCTTGCAACTCCCTGCACCAGACCATAAGCTGTTTCACAACAGCTGCATGTCCACTTACAGCTCCCTACACCTGATCAGAAATTGTTCCAGAACAGCTGCATTTTACCTTGCAGCTCCCTGCACCTGATCATAAATTGTTCCAGAAGAGTTGCATTTATTCCCTTGCAACTCCCTGCACCTGACCATCGGCTGTTCCACAACAACTGCATTTCCCCCTACAACTCCCTGCACCTGATCTTAAATTGTTCCGGAACAGATACATTTTACCTTGCAACTCCCTGCACCTGATCATAAACTGATCCACAACAGCTATATTTCCCCTTGCAACTTCCTGCACCTGATCAAAAACTGCTCCACAACAACTGTATTTCCCTTGCAACTCCCTGAACCTGTTCATAAACTATTCCACAACAGCTGCATTTCCCCTTGAAACTCCCTGCACCTGATCTTAAATTGTTCCTGAATAGCTGCATTTTACCTTGCAACTCCCTGCACCTGATCATAAATTGTTCCAGAACAGCTGCATTTTTCCTTGCAGCTCCCTGCACCAGATCATAAACTGCTCCACAACAACTGCATTTCCCTGGCAACTCCCTGCACCTGATCATAAATTGTACCAGAACAGCTGCATTTCCACCTGCACCTCCCTGCACCTGATCATAAACTGCTCCACAACAGCTGCATTTCCCTTGCAACTCCCTGCACCTGATCATAAATTGTTCCAGAACAGCTACGTTTCCCTTGCAACTCCCTGCACCTGATCTTAAATTGTTCCAGAATAGCTGCATATTACCTTGCAACTCCCTGCACCTGATCATAAATTGTTACAGAACAGCTGCATCCCCCTTACAACTCCCTGCACCTGCTCATAAACTGTTCAACAGCTACATTTCCCCTTGCAACTCACTGCACCTGATCATAAATTGTTCCACAACCGCTGCATTTCCCCTTGCAACTCCCTTCACCTGATCATACATTGTCCCAGAACAGCTGCATTTTACATTGCACCCTGTACCTGATCATAAATTGTTACAGAACAGCTGCATCCCCCTTACAACTCCCTGCACCTGCTCATAAACTGTTCAACAGCTACATTTCCCCTTGCAACTCCCTGCACCTGATCATAAATTGTTCCACAACCGCTGCATTTCCCCTTGCAACTCCCTTCACCTGATCATACATTGTTCCAGAACAGCTGCATTTTACATTGCACCCTGTACCTGATCATAAATTGTTTCACAACAACTGCATTGGCCCTTACAACTCCATGCACCTGATCATAAATTGTTCTAGAACAGCTGCATTTTACCTTGCAACTCCCTGCACCTGATCATAAATTGTCCCAGAACCGCTGACTTTCCCCTTGCAACTCTCTGCACCTGATAAAAAACTGCTCCGCAACAACTGCATTTCCCTTGCAACTCACTGCACCTGATCATAAACTATTCCACAACAGCTGCATTTCCCTTTGCAACTCCCTGCACCTGATCTTAAATTGTTCCCGAATAGCTGCATTTTACCTTGCAACTCCCTGCACCTGATCATATATTGTTCCAAAACAGCTGCATTTATTACCTTGGAACTCCCTGCACCTGATCATATATCAATATGAAGGAAAACAAACCTACAGCTGCTGTTCTGGAATATCATAACAGTAAATACTAATGTACATTGTTTGTATAACTGTTATACAGGGCCGCTCCTGCACATACTGGCGCTCAGGAGCAAAAAAAAGAATAGGAATTGCAGAGAGTCGGCTAGAGAGGGGACCGGACTGGGCGTAGGTGACAGAGGAGGTACGTGCCTGGTGCCCCCCCCCCCCAGCTTTGCTCCCTAGGCACGTGCCTACTCTGCCTACCCCTTGGCTCGGCCCTGCTTGTATAATGTAATAGAGGTAGGGAGTTTGTCAGGATTTACCAACTGTGTGTGGTAAGCAGATGGGAGCTGAAATGCATGGTAACTTGGTGACACCATGTTTGGTGTTAGAACAACCAGGATATGGGAAATGTGCTCAGAACAAAGTTTAATGGGTAACTAGAAACAGTTGGTGCAGGAGTGACAGAAGACAAATGAGAAGGCATATAATGCGAAGATAAGTCAATATAACAAAACGAAGGTTGGGGACAGGCTGCAGGCTGATGCAAATCCGTGTCCACAGGCAAGAGGTCTTTGGCAGGTGGCAGGCAACACAAGTGCATCAAACAAGCTAAGGGTCAAAGGCAGGAGATCAGATCAAGTATGGGAGCAGAAACAAGGTATTAACAGGACAATGGAACACACAGGAACAGGGCAAATCAGGAACAAGGCAGATCAAGAATCAGGAACAGGGCAGATTAGGAACACTGGCACAAAGGGGCTAAAATACAAATATAGGTTAATGATCCAGCACTAGCTGGCAGGAAGGTAAAGCTTATTTAGGGCCTAGATGATATGATTACCGACACCTGTCCTTAATGATATTAGGGGTGGAGACAATGAATAGCAGTAGTCTATACGGATAGTCCAAAGTGTTAACTCCAACTGCCTCCAGTGGCTCAGCAGGAGAGTGCACTGTCCAATAACATGCGGACCAGGGATTGAATCCCCAAAAGTCCTGACAGAGTTGCACAGTGTATGACAATGTATTATGGATATAAATTATGTCCAGCTGGGCAGGTACATTTGTGACTGATGTCTATTTGCTGTGGGACACAAGTTCATATTGTTTATATATAAGAAAATATTACTATTATATTACTATTACAGTTTGTATTAACCTTCACATCTATTGCTTTATGTTGAGCATGTAAGGTATATTGTTAGTAGTGAATGATCAGGCAGCAGCATAAGACAGCTTTGTGCAGGCTGTAAACACACAGGACAGAGGGTGGGAGGGGAGGAGTTTGGATGCTACAGCTACAGAGTAGGCCTGTCATTCAGTGCTGTGACCACTTCCTGTGAGAAAATGAAAAGACACTCCCACTCTTCATTTCAGCCTAGAGGTTCTCTCTGCAGCTCTGATATAATAACAGTTTTAGGTGGTAAAATGCTTTCAAAAGGTTTTTCTTTCTGCACCATTACATGTTTTGAGGAAGGAGGTGTAACATATCTGATTATGAAGGTTATATGAAATGTCCCCTATAATGAAGATAATTACTCAATGAATGTGTTTGTACTGCCTTTAGGGGATCTAAACCTACAAAAATGTAATGATTTTAACTGGTTCAAGGTAGTCCACCTTAACTGTCTATTAATTTTCTTTGCAGTTCCTGAGCAAAATTTTTGGGTTGTTGACTGTCAGTTGAGCCAAAAGTCTGGTATTCATAGTCTAAAAATGCAAATATCTAAATACTGCTCAAAATAGAAAATTAATATAAATTACAAAAGTGTGCAGATTATCACCCAGATAAAGGTTGCATTAATTTTTTTTTTTTGGTTTAGATCACCTTTAAGAATAATGTGGTCAGCAATTGTGGTTAATTATAACCATGGACCTTTTATAGGAATTATGTGCTTGTTCAGCCAAAAAACTATCCACTTTGATAATAGGACTTCTGATATCTGATTATCCACTGTAACAGGTGGAGGGGTCAGGGTATTCCTAAATCTTCCCTTGGGTTGCTATCCACTGGTTTTTGGTATCTGTGTAAGGGGTCCAACTCCTGGTAGGCACAATATAATTAGACTCTTTATCCTCAGGTGGGGTCCCCACTTATGGTATGGAGGAAGTGATTACCATGCTGGTATAAGCACACATCAATCACTCTTGATCAAATAAACTTTGGGGGCTAGTGGTTCTTTAAAACAGCAGAACATTTATTAAACTGATGGTACATTTATCAAAACTCAGTCAAATATTGAAGATGTATGCTCAGATGGTATACTTCACAAGCAAGTATTGCAGCAGGTCATTTATACACAATTTTACTCTTTACTTTATGGAAACTGTCTGATCCTTGATTAGTCAGCTTTGTAAATTCAGCAGCCTTACCTGCCTCTGGTGTACAGTCCCCATTGAAGGCAACCGCACTGCTGGTTGGACACTCCAAGGTCCTCTCTATCCCTGCCACATGAGTCCATAACCTTGCAAACTTGTCACATTGCAGGGTGCTAACCCTTCACTAAACTCCTCATTGGAGCCTTTGCTGCTCACTAATGTTCCTGAACTCATCTCGCTCCTATAGTTGCCTATTATAGTTTCTGACCTAACACTCACTTGCTTCTTTACTGAGACCTACCTCCATATCATGCCCTAGAAGCACACACTCCACTTGCAATGGGTGCACTGAAAAGAGACAGCTCACATGGCAACTACTCCCTCTCTCCTATGGGAAAAAGGACCCAGTCTAGCTGACTAACACATTCACTGGGGCATAGACAAACCTTTACCCTTTTACATAGTGACATCTACAGGCCAGTCACTGAACTGCCAGCAGAATATGTTCACATAGGACAAAGGAAATCACTTCCCTTGTATAACTAAGGACCCAATCTAGGTGTCTAAATTATGCCAAGGGGTACAAAGGACCTAAAGGTTAGCAAAACCTTTACCCTCCTACATTACTATAGTGAGATATTGTAATAGAGGTCCTGTATCCCAACTGTTGTCTTATTTAGGACAAACTAATGCTGATAAACTACCCCCCTCAGTAATGAATGGTTGTTTTCACTGACAACTGAAATTAAAAACACTATCCCTGGACAGTTTTGGTATCAATACTATGTTCAAACAGGCTGTTGACTGGAAAAAGCAACTAAAAGCAAACAAATCAAACGAAAAGGATAAGTATTTGTTATTAACTGTTATTTTATAGTAAGGTTTTATATTTAAACACTGTGATTTAATTTTTTATAATTTTTTTCTGTCTTGGGTGCTAAATAGCAAAGGTTGGCATGCTATTGTGCTTACAGCAAGTTTGTCACAACCTGCTTTACTTTGTGGCTAGTTTTCCCTCAGTTTGGTGGGGTTTGATTTGTTACACCTGTATAACAGACTATATAAATAAAACCTGAGGGACTCCAGTGGAGCTTTCTCTAGTGTTTAGCTGCTCTTAAAGGAATTGTTCAGTATAAAAATAAAAACTGGGTAAACAGATAGGCTGTGCAAAATAAAACATGTTTTCAATATAGTTAGTTAGGCAAAAATGTAATGTATAAAGGCCGGAGCGACTGTAAGTCTAACCTAGCTTTTCAGCTCTCTTTTGTTTACACTGACTGGTTACCCTGGTTACCAGGCAGTAACCAATCAATGACTTGAGGGAGGGCCACATGGGACATAACTGTTACTTTTGAATCTGAGCTGAATGCTGAGGATCAATGGCAAACTCACTGAACAGTTATGTCCCATGTGGCCCCCCCTCAAGTCGCTGACTTACTCAGACTTAGAGAGCTGAAAAGCAGGATGTTGTGTTGTATTATGTTATGTTAGACATCAACTCACTCCAGCTTTTATATATTACATTTTTGGCTAACTAACTATATTAGAAACATTTTTTATTTTGCACAGCCTATCTATTTACCCGGTTTTTATTTTTACCCTGAACTGTTCCTTTAAGTGTTTGCTCTTTAAGTGAGGGATCTGTAAGTGGAGTTATAAACTTGTCAGGATCGCGGCCCCCTGGAGCTCTGGGCGGCATGTCCTTCTCTTCTAGTGCTGTTCCCAAGATGGCAGCACCCATAACTGCCATGTGGGTAGCGGCACTGGTGCAATGACATCATCACTTCAACTTGGATGTGACGAGCTGCGTCACATGTATGCATCGGTTTTGTCACCAAACAGCATCATAAAAGGGAGCCCAGGATGCCAGTATGGCGCCTCATTATATTACCCATTAGTTAAAGCATTCCTGGATGTTATTTTTTTTTGCCTTGTGATTCCTGGACTTTGCCTTTGCTGCCTGCCTATAGAATTATTGTCTGTACTTTGACCACGATATTTGCCTTATTAAACTGGGATAATGAGCACAAGCAAGATTGAAGGTCTGACCCAGTGCACAGTCTGTCATATGTATGCAGATTTGGAACAAGAGATACAAATTGCTTACTTCTGTGGTGTTTGTGAGCAAATTGGAACAAATTGCAACACTGCAGTCGATTGACAATCTTGAAAGGAGTCTCTTCCTCACTGAGCAGGACCTAGTGGGGTCAGATAGTTTGGGGGGTGGAACAAAAGAAATAACCAAAGCTTGCACTGGTGAGAGTGTAGAATCCCTCATTATTATTGGTGTGTGCTGTGTGCTATGAACAGGGCCGCATACAACAAAATTTTCGGGGCCCCCTGGTCCCTGCCCACCCTAGCACCCAAGCCCCGCCCCTAAACCCTGCCCACTCCACATCAAAGTTAAAAGACCACACAGACACCAGCTAAAAACGTAACCCCCCCAAGGCTCCCTTATAAGTTATAAAAAAAAATTTGCCGCCAGGCCCCCACATTAAAAAAAAACGTTTTTTTTTAAAAATTGGTGGTCAGAGCCCCCGACAAGGTAAAAAGAAAATTGGGGCCCCATAAAATATTTTTTTTTTTAAATTAGTGGTCAGGCCCCCGGACAAGTTAAAAAAAATTGGGCCCCATAAAATATATTTTTTTAAAAAGCCCAGCTACTCTTACAAATAGAAGCGGCTTAACAACTAGGTCAAGTTATTACTATGGGTGACTTCAGTTATACAGACATTGACTGGGGTAATGGGGTTGCCATGATAGAAAAGGCTAGTAGGTTTGCAAATATGCTGAATGACTTTTTATTCAAGCTTGTTCAAGAACCTACTAGGAATAACTCTCTTTTGCATCTTGTAATAACTAATAATACTGAACTCTAGCATTTGTGTGGGTGAGCATTTAGGGAAAAGTGATCATAATATGGTCTCCTTTGAAATTCTGTTGCAGAGGTAAATAAGGGAGTAACTAAAACACAAAATTTCAGGTGTTCAGTATAAGGGCATCTCTGCAACATATTAAGTGGGAAATACTTTTCACAGGGTTAAACACTGAACAAAAATGGGGAGTCTTTAAAATGTTGCTAAATAAATATGCATTAGTGTATTCCCTTTGTAAGCAAGGAATGTTGTGCAAAGCAAAATATGTTTGGCTCAATAGAAATGTTGGTGTTGAGGTGGGTAAGAAAAGTCGTGCTTTTAAGGCTTCCAAGTTACATAGTTAAATTGGGTTGAAAAAAGACAAAGTCCATCAAGTTCAATCCCTCCAAATTAAAACCCAGCATACACACACACACCCCTCCACTCTTTTCACACAAACCATATATGCCAATAGCTATACTAACTGTAGAGTTTAGTATCAAAATAGCTTTTGATATTATGTCTGTCCAAAAAATCATCCAAGCCCCTTTTGAAAGCATCAACGGAATCAGCCATCACAACATCACCCTGCAGTGCATTCCACAACCTCACTGTCCTCACTGTGAAGAACCAACAACGCTGCTTCAAATGAAAGTCCTTTTCTTCTAGTCTGAAGGGGTAGCCTCTGGTGTGGTGATCCACTTTATAAGTAAAAAGGTCCCCTGATATTTGTCCATAATGTCCTTTAATGTATTTGTAAAGTATAATCATGTCCCCTCGCAAGTGCCTTTTTTCCAGAGAAAACAACCCCAACCTTGACAGTCTACCCTCATAATTTAAGTCTTCCATTCCTTTAACCAGTTTAGTTGCACATCTCTGCACTCTCTCCAGCTCAGTTACATCCCTCACAAGGACTGGAGTCCAAAACTGCACTGCATATTCCAGATGAGGTCTTACTAGGGATCTATAAAGAGGCATAATTATGTTTTCATCCCTTGAGTTTATGCCCTTTTTTATGCAGGACAGAACCCTATTTGCTTAAGTAGCTACAGAATGACACTGCCCAGAATTAGACAACTTGTTATCTATAAAAACCCCAAGATACTTCTCACTTAAGGAAACTTCCAACACTTCCATTTAGTGTATAACTTGCATTTATATTATTTTTGCCAAAGTGCATAACCTTGCATTTATCAACATTGAACCTCATTTTCCAGTTTGCTGCCCAGTTTCCCAACTTAGACAAATCACTCTGCAAAGTGGCAGCATCCTGCATGGAACCTATAGTTCTGCACAATTTAGTATCATCTGAAAAAATAGAAACCGTACTTTCAATGCCCACATCCAGGTCTTTAATAAACAAGTTGAAAAGCAAGGGACCCAGTACAGAGCCCTGTGGTACCCCACTAACAACACTGGTCCAATTAGAAAATGTTCCATTTACCATCACTCTTTTTAGCCAGTTCTCTATCCAGTTACAAATACTATGTTTCAGGCCAACATTCCTATCCCAGAATCGAGGTCCCTGCTTACCTTCTCATAAAATTAAATTAAGTTAGTCTGGCAAGATATATTACACATAAAACCATGCTGGCACAAACTCATAGTATTGTTATTTGCTATGAAGTCCAGTTTCCTATCCTTTATTAATCCTTCGAAAAGCTTTCCTACCCCCGACATCAGACTAACTAGCCTATAGTTTTGAGACAGTGGCACCACATTAGCTATTCCCCAGTCTCTCGGCACCATGCCAGACCTCAATGAATCCTAAAAAATAGAGAGGTTTGGCAATCACAGAGCTAAGCTTGTTAATTACCCTGGGATTAATCAAATCTGGTCCTGGACCTTTGTTCTAAGGGGGGGGGTCAGCTGGTTGATGAGAACAAAAAAAAGCTTAAATTCTAAACTCATATTTGTTGTCTGTCTACACAAATGAGGAACCAGCTAAGGAAGGTTTCCTTATTAATAGTCCCAATTCTAATAATAAATCTAATGAAGCATGGTTCACACATGCTGAAATTCAAAAGAGACTAGAACATGTTAAGATAATAAAAGGTCTGGGGCCAGATGGTATTCATCCCAGGATACCAAGCGAGCTTACCTCTGTGATTGCCAAACCTCTTTACTTAATTTTTAATTTTTGTTAGAGCCGGAAAGGCTCAGGAGGAAGCTGTAGACACCAAAACACAGTTTGTGGTAACATGAGGTTAAGAAGAAGAGTATTCAAATCCAGGCAAAAGGTCAGTTCAGGTAGCAAAGGTTCTAAGTCAGGATACGGGCCGAACAATACTGGGTGAGATTACAGGTGTGAACAAAACTGCCCCCCCTGACAAGGAGCAGCACTGCTGAAATGATCCAGTACAACCAGTTTGAAAAGTTCTTTTCCAGTTCTTTGTCAACCAAACCAGAGGCATTAATGAGCTTGCAATACTGCTTGCCTGTCTGCACACAGAGATGTTGTAACTAGAGTGTGAGGGAGGGGAAATGTGACTCAGGGAACATGGGCAGGGCTAAATGAATGCTGCTGAACTGAATGGACCCTCCTACTTTTAGATTCTGAAAGTTTTTGATTTGATGCAGTTGGGTATAGATTTTATTGCACTAATTAATCTTATGTATCAGTGAGAAAAATTGTATCGTTTATATTTCATGACAGTTCTCTTTTAAGAGGGATATAAATGAGCTGGAGTGCTGAGACGTGCAACTAAAATGGTTAGAGGGACGGAAGACTTAAATTATGAGGGTAGACTATCAAGGTTGGGAAAAGAAGAAACAAGAGGGAACATGATTACACTTTACAAGTACATTAGAGGACACTATAGACAAATAGCAGGGGACATTTTTACCCATAAACAGGATCAACGTACCAGAGGCCACTCCTTCAGACTAGAGGAAAAGTACTTTCATTTGAAGCAATGTAGGTGGTTCTTCAAAGTGAGGACAGTGAGGTTATAGAATGCACTGCTGGGTGATGATGTGATGGCTGATTCTGTTAATGCTTTTAACCCTTTCAGTGACAGCCAATTTGTTCCAAAAGTGAACATCTACTGCTAAGAAGTCTTCAGACATTTTTAAGTCATTGCATTTAGTTATGTTTGACAAGAAAACCTACACGAAATATGGCAAATTATATATTAATTTTTTCAGAACAAAAATTTTGTGTGAAATATATAGAAAAAAAATGAAATCTGGAAAGTCTTTTTTACAAGATTGCTTATATATGCTGAGAGAAACGTTACTGTTTGTAAAAGCCCTGATTCTGCTGAATTCAATGATACCAAAAACATATTGATATCCCACTTTTCTTGTCCACAGGACACACCAATAATAAAACAGCATTTTGTACAATTTTACCTCAAAACAAAACAGATAAGTGTATCTCTCTGTTAACATGGTATATCTAATGATAGAAATTTGAGAATACAATCTCCAATAAAAATGTTCAATGAAGCCAGATATGAAAGAAAAAATTGTCCCGAACCAAACAATACACATTCAGGGGTGCACCTAGAGACGCAGCCTCCAAACACCCCAAAACAGGGCCAATACATCCGGCAACATCCTTTTCTTCATATGCAGAGAATTGATGGCGCAGCACTCCATAGAATTTAACAGTTTAAACCTACTAAATTTCAATCTGCAACTTGCACTGAACAAAATGATACCACACATGCAGGGGTGCACTTAGAGATGCGGCTTCTAAACACCCCAAAACAGGGCCAATACACAAAGGCAATTTCAGCTGGAAAATTTGGGGCTGCACTCTAAGTGCAAACCTTGCAGTTTCCTAGCCTAAACACCCCCTTACCTGTGAAATACCCCATAAACCATATATTCCTAGAAATATGGGTTTTCCAGGAATTCCAGGAAAACTTAATATACTAGTAAAATCCAAAATACCAATATATAGCAACTGCACACAGAGGGGAGCTTATGTGGTGTCAGTAAAAAAAAATTTTGTGGCATCAGAGAGATAAAATCATCAGCAGGTGAGATGATATGATCTTATGGAATCGTCACACACCACAAGTTTTTGGAGCTCCCTTGTCCGTCACTGAACACCACATTTGGCTACTAATAGGGTAATGCCTTATCCTATCCTTGGATTTGTAGCTATGAGTGCACTCACTTTAACCGTTACTGTAACCATCTGTACTTGTCTACTTCAGGCATGCAGATATCCGGGAACTTGCACAGAACACACCAAGACAGATATAGGCTTGATACAAGTTCGATTTATTATAGGTGTGCACACAGGTTATATAGTATGATAGACAAAGACATTCCATTATGATGATGAAAAATACATCCTTGTAATGATGAAAAATACATCATAAATATGGGGAAACGGGCTATGTGAAAAAATATAATTGTTTTTTGGCTAGAAAATTGATATCTCATCCAAATGTAGCTTATCAGTGAAATACTCAAGAAGAGGCCTTGGATTCAAGATACACAGGAAAAAGCCTTAGATTCAAGGTTGCTCTGAAACTTTAGAGAACAAACAACTGTTGTGCAAGAGTGTACAGAGGAGCCAACAGCATTAACTACTGTATTTATGGTTCATCAATCCCCCTTTTAGTCACGTATGTGACTATATAGAAATAATTACCGGGGTATATGTTCATGAATTAGTCTGAGCTGAACAGATTCTGATTTGGGCATTAATCATTGGATATTCCGTTTGAAAGTACAAGATAAAGGTTAAACAAAAAAAGCAGTATTAAAACAATAGTGACACAGACTAAAGGATAGAAGATAGTGGTCATAATCTGGGAACCAGTTGGAGACCAACCTGTAAAAACATCATACCAATGGTGTTGTAAGTCATCTTGAAGTTGGGAACCCAAGGATATGAGCTTTTTCTTAGTAGCAATAGTTTTTACTTGTGTGGATACAAAACATAACAGAATAATGATAAGAACCTTCTCAGCAGATGTTACACATAACCTTGAACAGTCTCTAGAAGGGCACTTAGAAATAGTTCACTCCATTAAGGGGCCAAGCAGGGCCAACATAAGTTTTATTTTTTCCACAATTAACCTTTACCAGGTGTTTGATAATAGTGTCTTCTACATAATATGTATCATCAGGATGTCTTTACCACTATAGATAACCCTCCTTGACTAGCTGTATGATAATCGCGCCGCTGTGTGTGAACAAGTGCAGGCGACTTTACGCAGAGCGGGTGAGCAGCGCTAGTTAGCTATTCCGGGAGATTCGGGGGAGATTCGTCGCGGCGAGAAGTCGCCAGGCGACAGATCTCCCCCGAATCTCCCCGTCTGGCCTTGCCCTTAGCTTCCATATACCCGGTGGGAGGAAGCAATCTAGCAATCATACATACCAATTGGGAACCTTTTGGTAGCCAAGCCAATGTTATACAGGAGAAGTGTCAAATTACCTCAAGGCCTGTTAACTATATCCTGACAGGATAGAGATTCTGCTATGTATGGCATACTGCAAGCTGTAAAAGGAGAATGTGTACATATCCAACAAACAGAAATAATGTGTTTGCTGCCATAACATGTATTTTTACCAAGAGCATTATCATTAGGCTCAAACAGTTGTGCCTATAAGTCTCTTTGGACAACTTTAACCTGATCTGGTGATTAAACATTAACCTCAGATGCTGGAGAGGCTGTTGTTGTGTTGACGTGTGACCTGTCATTAACAGCAGGCTTTATGAGTGCTATAATCAGCACAGCAATGAAGATAAAGATGTGTACGGAGACACAGATGATAAGTCTTTTAACTGGCTTTGGACCAAAGCATCTAGCCCACAGAGACATGATGATACTGATGATTTGTCCTGGTGCTTGATCTTCACCTGATGGGGGCCTTCCTCCTAAGCACTGGATGTCCGGGTCCCTGGGACTTAGGTGGTGGTGGGAAAGAGGCGTTATTATGTCCTGCAATTCCCCCACTTGCACAACAAATGGAGGTTCAAGTAACATAGTAACATAGTAACATAGTAAGTTAGGCTAAAAAAAAAAAAGGCAATCGGACTAGTCCCTGGATCAACTTGTATAATGAGCTATCTTCCATA
>CM044437.1:35063207-35091305 GCA_024363595.1 Xenopus borealis
CTTGATGGACGCGAGTCTTTTTTCAGCCTAACTTACTATGTTACTATGTTACTATGTAAGAAAAATCGGGTTATGATTTACATGGCTTCAGTCTCTGGAGAATGTCTCTCAAAAGGCATTTTATATTGATTTCAAGCAAAGACACATTGTTAGAGACACTGTGGGTTTAGTAACAAAGTTTTCAGTAATTTATCTTATAACATCATATCTTATTTGGCACCTCATATATTTTAAAATAATGGCTAATGGCTGGGTAATGGCTCCATGAGAAACTGCTTGTAAGTGAGTTACCTTTCCCTGGTGGTCTAGTGGGGTGGTAAAGCCAGCTGCGCCATTCACAGGGACGCCCACCACGCTGTTTGTGGGGATGCCCATGGCTGTTGAATCTGGCATGCTGATGCGCGCTTTTCCTTTGTGAGTTTGTTTCTGGGTTTGGCGCAAAATTTTTAAATTTAAAGGGCTACTTCCATTGCCCAACGTAAGGTCTATTCACTAGTTCCTGGGTGTGATTTACTGTGTTTCTTCTTTTGTTTGACCCTGCCTGTTCTTCACCAAGTCCTGTCTGCTGCCTGTCTTTGACCCTTGCCTGTATTCTGAACATTCTTTGGGTTCCTGTGATTCTCTGGTGTTTTTATTGATTATCTGGTTTTGACTCCTGTCTGACCTTTGAGTACAAATTCCTCAAATTCCTCGGCTGTTTTTTGACTACGCTTCTTCGAAATCCTTACTGGTACCTCACTTACAGACTTGTCTTTAGCCAAACCCATATCCTTTTTGGTTTTCCACAGCAGAAAGCCCGAGGCCCGAAAGGGCGTCTTCATTTGCTCCATCTGCATCTCCTAAACCGCCCAAAATTCCTGCTCCTGTTCGTTTTGGGGGTGATCCGGATGCTTGCCGAGAATTCATCATGCAATGCAAGATCCAAAGAGATCTAAAGTTGCTTATATTATCGCTCTTCTTCAAGGGAAAGCCCTTGCTTGGGCTTCGCCATTAAAGGAACAGTAACAACAAAAAATGAAAGCGTTTTGAAGTACAGAAAATACCATGTAGTGTTGCCCTGTGCTGTTAAAACAGATCTGTTTGCTTCAGAAACACTACTATAGTTCATATAAAAGCAGAAATTGAAAAATGGCTATATGACACAGGATAAGTAATGGATAACAGATAACATTATGTTCTACTGAGCTTATCTGCTATCTACTGTGTAACTTGAGCCTTTTCTCCTTTGACTAGTTTCCCCCACGGCTACACAATAGCTTATTTATATAAACAATAGTAGTGCTTCTGAAGCAAACACTGCATTTTTACCAGTACAGGGCAACATTGCATTATATTTTTATTACTTTAAAACATTTAAATTTTTTGATGTTACTGGTCCTTTAATGGATAGAGATGAAACTCTGGTACATGATTCCGCTGCTTTTCTTTCCACCTTTGGGCAAATTTTTGATGTCCCAAGCTGTAAATTGAACACCTCTGACCAGCTCATGAAAATCAATCAACGTCTTTAGCTGCAGAAGCATCTTGTAATAATTAGGCACTCGTCGGAGCTTTCTGGAGGGGCTTCACGAGGACCTCAAGGACAAGCTGGTGACCAGGGATCTGCCTACTTCCATCTGCTGATATCATGTCCCACAAGACCTCAGAATCAGGGAAACATCTCAGCTTAGGTGTGAGAGGGGAGTCTCCCCTAGGTAAGATTTCTGCACACCCAATCTCTGTTAAATCTCATTTGTTTCTCCCTGCTTCCCTGTCCACCTGGTCTGGTACGTTTTCCTGCCAAGCTTTTCTCGATTCCGGAGCAGCAGGAAATTTCACTGATAAGCCCCTTGCCAAGTCCTGTGGTTTGAGTTCCGTTCCTCTCAAGATTCTTCTTTCTGCCCAAGCTGTGGATGGCAGACTAATTTCACCTGGTGCTCTTTCTTCTGCTACTGTCCCAGTCCTGATCCAAGTGGGCAGTCTGCATGTAGAGGAATTATCCTTTTTGCCCACCGATTGTCCCAAAACTCCTATCATTTTGGGGTTTCCTTGGCTTTGACTTCATAATCCGTCCATTGACTGGTCTTCGGGAGAACTTATGGCCTGGAGTTTGTTTTTTTTTCAATCAAACTGCATTTCCTTCTCTGCCTCATCTTTGCTTCCAGTCTCCAGTCCTCTTCTTCCTGATGTCTTGCAGATCTGTTTGAGAAGCATAATTCTGAGAGCCTACCTTCTCATCATCCATATGATTGTCCATTCCCCCTAGAGGAAGATAATATTCATTATCCGTGCATGAGACCTGAGCCATGAAAGAATATGTTCAAGAGAATCTTTCTAAAGGGTTTATCAGGAAGCCCACATCTGGGGCCGGTTTCTTTTTTGTCCAGAAGAAGGATGGCATGCTTAGACTGTGCATTGACTATCATGCCTTGAACAAAATTACGATAAAGAATCGATACCCATTGTCTTTCAAGATTTCATCAATGATGTTCTTTGAGACTTTCTGCAAAACTGTGTCATAGTCTATTTGGACGATATTATAGTTTATATTTCTTCATTGTCCGATCACCTTTGTCAAGTAATACAAGTTTTTCTCAAATTAAGGGAGAATTGTCTATGCCAAGCTTGAAAAGTGTGCGTTCTACATGTCTTCAATCTCTTTCCTGGGATATGTGATTTCTCCTTTCTCCTTCAGGGTTTGAGATGGATGTTTCCGCTGTTCTTGATTGGCCGGTTCCTACGACTTTGAAAGCCATTCAACATTTCCTGGGGTTTTGTAACTTTTATCGCAAGTTGTTTTGTAACTTTTCCCAGTGGCACCCATCACGGTTCTTACGAAGCCTGGTAACATTGTCTTGACCCCCCAAGCACAAGAGGCGTTCGTGACTCTAAAAAGATTGTTTAGTCCTGCTCCAATCCTTCTTCATTCTGATCCCGCTCACCTGTTTATCTTGGAGTTGGTGCCGTCTTATCTCAGCGTGATGAATTTCAAGGGATACAAAAAAAAATTTAGTTTGCCGCACCTTCTAACCAAATGTCGTACCCTAAGGTATTCCCTTAACCGAGGGCTAATGAGCTACTCAGTATAGATGTGCTGACAACTCCTATAATTACACAATTATTATAAAGCTCGAAGAGAGAGACAAAACAGAAGGAGTATATGGCGTTGCACAATCTATTGTAAGTTAAATAAGTGATTGTACTTCCAAAAAAATCTGTGTGATCAAATAGTTCATCGTGAAAAATTGATTATCATAATTGGTGCAATTGACCTTTATAATAAATAAGGTAGTGGGATTGAGAGATGTGGGGAGGTGTAACGGATGACATCGCGACCAAACGTAATTGAGCACACGCTTAGCCACTTTGTCAGGAGAGGTGATGCGTCCTTAGCGTTTAGGGAATAGGCCAATTCTTTTAGGTGCCTCTGAGAGGACATAGAGTCAGGTTCGATTTTCGCACACCCTGCTGTACAGTGGCAATTTATTTTACCAACACAATATACAGGACCTATTTACCCTGTTTACTTATAGCGTAATTTGAACTAATCGTGTGCTCGGTTACGTGACAGCTTGATTCCGAAATTCACCTATAAAAGAGACTTTGATGGTTTGACCTAGAGATCAACTCTCATTATTTAAGTATTCCCCGCCTATCCTCTCACCATACCACGGTTACAATCACTTTCTCCTGTTCTCCATGCGCCCCATCTATTCATTATAGGGCAATCGGGTGATGTATGATCTTGAAGGGAACAGTCTAATGAATTAATTATGCTGTAACCCCTGTATTACACATATCAGATCGAATTCCACCCTTTCTATTAATTGTTTTTAATTGGTTTTATCAGTATTTCCCTTCAATTGATGAATTTTAGGAGATAATAAAAGTTATATTTCAACAGTTTCTCATTTAAGGAATATATGTTGTGGGTCCAATCATGTAATATTAATCACAAGAAGCACTTTGCACTTTAAAGCTTTATTTTTGTAATGAATCACACATGAATTCACATTTTTTTAACCTTATTTATTATAAAGGTCAATTGCACCAATTATGATAATCAATTTTTCACGATGAACTATTTGATCACACAGATTTTTTTGGAAGTACAATCACTTATTTAACTTACAATAGATTGTGCGATGCCATATACTCCTTCTGTTTTGTCTCTCTCTTCGAGCTTTATAATAATTGAATTTCAAGGGACTCTTCATCCTTGTGCCTATTTCTCTCACAAACTGACTCCTGCCAAGATAAATTATTATGTGGTTAATCGTGAGCTTCTGGCCATTAAGCTTGCACTGGAGGAGTGGCGTCATCTGCTTGAGGGAACTGAAAAGCCTATTACTATCTTAACAGATCACAAGAATACATTTCCTTGGCTAGGAGACTTAATCCTCCTGCCTCAGTT
This sequence comes from Xenopus borealis, assembly GCA_024363595.1. Classification (NCBI taxonomy): domain Eukaryota; kingdom Metazoa; phylum Chordata; class Amphibia; order Anura; family Pipidae; genus Xenopus; species Xenopus borealis. Next base: position 35,067,601 of record CM044437.1, read on the forward strand.
GCTCCACCAACCCCAGTTTTGGGTTCGGGTCCATCGCCCAGCGGGGAAAGTTTTACCTGGAGCACCAAGATTTCAGCCCCTTCGCGTTACTCTGGTGATCCTGAGACCTGTCGGGGGTTTCTGAATCAATGTAAAATTAATTTTGAACTCTCTCAGTTTCCGAATGAGAAATCCAAAGTGGCCTACATTATGACCTTACTCCATGGTAAGGCCCTGGCCTGGGTCTCTCCTCTTTGGGAACGGGATGATCCGTTGGTTCACAACTCCATGGCTTTTCTGTCCACCTTCCGAGAGATTTTTGATGCCCCTGGCAGGAAGGAGAATGCCTCTACTCGTCTCCTGAAGATCTCCCAAGGGACACTCTCTGCAGCCGAGTATGCCATAGATTTCTGTACCATTGCCGCAGAAGTATCCTGGAATAATGAGGCCCTTGAAGCAGCCTTCTGGAACAGTCTCAATGTGTCCCTTAAAGACGAGTTGGCTGCCCGAGATCTTCCTCCGCTTTTTGAAGACCTAGTCTCCCTGGTGATCCGAATTGATGTTCGCCTGAAGGAGAGGCTTTCAGCTAAGTCACAAGCTCACAGACTACTCCTCAACTCCAACATCCCAGCTGCTCTCTTCCTGTACTGGAGGAACCCATGCAGCTGGGGGATACCAGACTTACCCCTGAGGAAAGGTCTCATTGTTGTACGGCAGGTCTGTGTCTTTTTATTGTGGCCTGAAGGGTCATTTCATCAAGCCTCAACCTTGGCCGCAGGGAAACTCCAAAGCCTAGGTCGGTGGGTGGAGACCGTCCTGGGTACTGCCACTTCTTCTCCACCAAGAAATTACTCTCGCCTGTTGGTTCCCTGTCGTATAAAGCACTCCTCTATAACAATTTCTTGCCAGGCTTTCATCGACTCCAGTGTTGCTGGGAACTTCATCGATCTCTCTTTTGCCCGAGCTTCTTCCCTGCCCCTTGTTCCTCTTCAAGTACCTCTGGCGGCTCAAGCGATTGATGGTCATCCCGTCTCTCCTGGTCTGATTACCCACTACACCACTCTGCACTTTCAAGTTGGTGTTATCCATAAAGAGGAGATATCGTTTTTGGCCATCTCCTGCCCTTCCACGCCGGTCATCCTAGGGTTGCCCTGGCTACAACAGCATAACCCCGCTATTGATTGGTCTGCTTGGGAACTGTCTGAGGGGAGTTCATGCTGTTCTTCCAATTGTCTGCTTGCCTCCTCTTCTTCTCCAGTCTCCGTTTGTTCCATCTCCACCCTCGAGTCTCTTCCTTCCTGTTACAGAGACTTTTCTGATGTTTTTGAGACGAAGAGTGTCGAAGTCATACCCCCCCATAGACCCTATGACTGTCCCATTGGCTTGATCTCTGGAACCGTCCCTCCTAGGGGAAGAACTTATCCTTTATCTGTACCTGAAACCCAGGCTATAAAGGACTACATCCAGGAAAATTTGTCTAGGGGCTTCCTCAGGAAGTCTAGTTCACCTGATGGTGCCGGATTTTTCTTTGTACAGAAGAAGAATGGGGGTCTTCGACCATGGATTGATTATCGTGGTCTCAACAGGATAACTATCAAGAACAGGTATCCTCTCCCTCTCATTCCTGAACTTTTTGACAAGCTTAAGGGTGCTTCTGTGCCTGAGAGAATAATTTGTTTGCCAAGATTGACAAATGCGAATTTCACCAGCTTAAGATTTCCTTTCTAGGTTACATCATTTCTGCCTCTGGTTTTGAGATGGATCCAGCTAAGGTCTCTGTGGTCCGGAAATGGGTTCCTCCTTCTAATCTGAAACAACGCTTCCTATAGGAAGTTCATTAGAAATTTTTCCGGCATCGTCCTTCCTTATCACTGCCCTTACTAGGAAGGGTACTAGATTTTGACTCTTGAGGCACAGAGAGCTTTTGATGACCTGAAGCAAGCCTTTTCTTCTGCTCCTGTTTTGATTCATCTGGATGTTTCTCATCCTTTCGTCTTGGAGGTGGATGCTTCTGATTCTGGAGTTGGGGCCTTTCTCTCACAACAGCTCGACTTTCACGGCCCGTTACATCACTGTGCCTTCTTTTCACTGAAATTTTCCTCTGCTGAGAGAAACTATGACGTGGGCAACAGAGAACTTTTGGCAGTTAAACTGGCCTTAGAGGAGTGGCTGAACCTGTCACCATTCTGACGAATCATAAAAATCTCAAATATATCTCTTCTGCCAAGAGACTCAATCCTCGCCAATCACGATGGGCCCTCTTTTTCTCCAGATTTAATTTCATCATTTCTTTTCGCCCTGGTTCTAAAAATTCCAAAGCTGATGCCTTGTCCAGATCATTTTCTTCAGATGAAGACCCTGTTCTCCCTTGCTCCTGTTTCTGTCTCTTCACCAGAGTGTCCTCCTGGGAAGACATTCGTGCCTGCCTCCTCTGTCTCTAAAGTTTTGTTCTCGGCTCATTCCTCTAAGCTGGCGGGACATCCAGGTGTTCATAGAACTACAGACTTGATCTCCAGGTACTTTTGGTGGCCTTCGTTAAGGCAAGATGTTTGTCTTTTTATCACCTCTTGTGTCACCTGTGCTCAGCAGAAGATCCCTTGATCTCTTCCTTGTGGCCTTCTCCAACCTTTGCCCATTCCCACTCTACCCTGGGCTGACATTGCTATGGATTTTGTAGTGGACCTACCTAGATCCTCGGGGATGACTACCACCTGGGTTGTGGTCGAGAGGTTTTTGAAGATGGCTCATTTTGTTCCTCTGAAGAAGTTACCTACTGCTTCTGCATCTAACCTCCTCTTGATTAAGGAAGTTTTCCGTCTCCATGGCATACCTTCTTCCATTGTGTCGGACCGGGGTATTCAATTTGTTTCTAAGTTCTGGAGGGCTTTTTGCAAACTGTTGAATATTCAATTGAATTTTTCTTTGGCCTATCACCCCCAGAGTAACGGACAGACCGAGAGATTGAACCAGACTTTGGAACAGTATCTCTGCTGCTTTATTTCTCAGAATCAGGACAATTGGTCTGACTTGCTTCCATGGGTGAAATTTGCACATAATAATCTCAAACATGACTCTCTGAATTGTTCTCCCTTTTTCTGTGTTTACGGTTAGTGATGGGCGAATTTATTCGCCAGGGGCAAATTCGCGGCGAATTCCCGCGATTCGCCGCTGGCGAATAAATTCGCGAAACTGGCAAAAATATTCGCAAAAAAAAATTCGCCATGCAAAAACGAGTCGCGCGTCGTTTTTGAAGCGACGCACCGAAAACGACGCGACGCGCGCCGAAAATGATGCGACGCGTCGGAAATGACGCAACGCGTGGCAAAAACGACGCGCGACTCGTTTCGTGAATCGGCGAAAAATTCGCGAATTTCTCTGGAAATTCGCGAATTTTTTGGCGAAACGCGGCCGTTTCGCCCATCACTATTTACGGTCTCTCTCCCTCAGCGCTTCCTCCAGCCGTGGTCAAGGTTAATGTTCCTGCTGCGGATTCCTTGTTTCGGGACTTCCAGAGCATTTGGTCGAAGGCTCGTCTTGCTCTTTCCAAGGCCTCCTCCCGTCAAAAAGTAGCTGCTGACAAGCACTGACGCTGCGCTCCCCAGTACAAGCTAGGAGATTTCTCAACCAGAAACATCAGAATTAAGCAGCCTTCTCCTAAGTTGGGTCCCCGTTTAATTGGTCCTTTCAAAGTCAAGAGCATTGATAATCCTGTGACTGTGAAATTGGATCTTCCTCCCAGCATGAAGATCATTGATTCTTTTCATATCTCTCTTCTGAAACCTTTCATTGAGAACACCTTTTCCTCCGCTGATGTTCCTCCTCCTCCTCCCGTCCTTCTGGATGGTCATCAAGAATTCGAGGTACAGGACATCATTGACTCTCACAAGTTCAGGGGAAGAATCCAGTATCTTGTCCATTGGAGAGGTTTCGGTCCTGAGGAGAGATCTTGGGTGAATGCTGCCGATACCCATGCTGATGCTGATACTATGAGTTGTGCCAGCATGGTTTTATGCATAATAGATCTTGACAGACTAAATTAATTTCTTTTCATGACAAGGTAAGCAGGGACCTCGATTCTGGGATGGCAGTGGATGTGATTTACTTAGACTTTGCTAAAGCATTCGATACAGTGCCACACAGAAGGTTACTGGTTAAATTAAGGAATGTTGGCCTGGAACATAGTATTTGTACCTGGATAGAGAACTGGCTAAAAGATAGACTACAAAGAGTGGTGGTAAATGGAACATTTTCTAATTGGACCAGTGTTGTTAGTGGTGTACCGCAGGGATCTGTACTGGGTCCCTTGCTTTTCAACTTGTTTATTAATGACCTGGATGTGGGCATTGAAAGTACGGTTTCTATTTTTGCAGATGATACTAAATTGTGCAGAGCTATAGGTTCCATGCAGGATGCTGCCACTTTGCAGAGTGATTTGTCTAAGTTGGGAAACTGGGCAGCAATCTGGAAAATGAGGTTCAATGTTGATAAATGCAAGGTTATGCACTTTTGCAAAAAGAATATAAATGCAAGTTATGCACTAAATGGCAGTGTGTTGGGAGTTTCCTTAAGTGAGAAGGATCTTGGGGTTTTTATAGATAACAAGTTGTCTAATTCTGGGCAGTGGCATTCTTTAGCTACTAAAGCAAATAAGGTTCTGTCTTGCATAAAAAAGGGCACAAACTCAAAGGATGAAAACAATGATAACTCTTTATAGATCCCTAGTAAGGCCTCATCTGGAGTATGCAGTGCAGTTTTGGACTCCAGTCCTTAGGAGGGATGTAAATGAGCTGGAGAGAGTGCAGAGACATGCAACTAAACTGGTTAGAGGGATGGAAGACATATTATGAGGGGAGACTGTCCAGGTTGGGGTTGTTTTCTCTGGAAAAAAGGTGCTTGCGAGGGGACATGATTACACTTTACAAATATATTCGAGGACATTATAGACAAATATCAGGGGACCTTTTTACCCATAAAGAGGATCACCGCACTAGAGGCCACCCCTTCAGACTAGAAGAAAAGGACTTTCATTTGAAGCAGCGTAGGTGGTTCTTCACAGTGAGGACAGTGCGGTTGTGGAATGCACTGCCCGGTGATGTTGTGATGGCGGATTCTGTTGATGCTTTCAAAAGGGGCTTGGATGATTTTTTTGGACAGAAATAATATCAAAGGCTATTTTGATATTAAATGCTACAGTTAGTATAGCTATGGGCACATACGGTTTGTGTGAAAGAGTGGAGGTATGTGTGTGTGTATACTGGGTTTTAATTTGGAGGGGTTGAACTTGATGGACTTTTTCCCGTAGGAACAATATTCGAATACGTGGCCTACCAGACACGGTTCTCAACCACCACGAGGAAATCCCGGCCATGTTAGTGGACTTAGTACCTGACATCCCGAAAGAGAAAATATTGCTGGACAGAGTACACCGTGCATTGGGGGTGTTGTGTTTGGTAGCCGAGGACGAGGAGCAGGGGACCGCCTTAAGATGTAATCGCTCGCCTTCATTATTACAACACCAAGGAAACTATTATGCAAACTGCCAGATCAACACCTTCATTGGAATACAAAGGCAACAAATATACTTTATTTATGGATATTTCAGGTATTACATTGCAACGAAGGAAGGAAATGAAACCAGTGACTTCAATACTATCAGCAAACCGCCTAAAATATAAATGGGGATTCCCATTTAAGCTGACTTTTTCATACAACAACAGATCCTACAACATCTGCTCCTTGGCAGAAGGCATGGACTTGTTGGCCCAACTCCGAACAACTCTCCACGCTCCACACCCTCGCATCCTACTGCTAGACAAGGCTCAGTCTCCCCGATGTGGCAAAAGCGAACAAAGCCGTAACGTATAATTGATGTGATTGTTATGTGATGGTTGACATGATTGTTTGCCTTTAAGTAGGTCATGGAACACTTTCTCTTGTCCCCCCTGGGGGAGCCCCCCCACGTAGCCGACATATTGTTTCGGCTCTCCCCTGCTAGACAGGGGCATACGGCTAATCCCGATAGAATTGTGGCCGAGTTTGCAGCATTTTATAAATCACTATACGAACAAAAGGCGGCCCCACCATCTGAGCTTGTCAACAAATTAGTCGATAGTATCCCCATCCCCAAACTAACGCAAACCCAACGGGAAAGCCCATCTAACCCAATAGATATAGAAGAAATGACAAAGGCCATTAAAGAACTTAAATTATCTAAAGCTCCCGGACCAGATGGTTTCTCGGCTAAGTACTATAGACTATATTCCCCATGATTACCCCTATCTTGGTTGGCCTTTTCAATGATATCATGAAGGGAGATGAATCCTTTGATATGGAATCGCAATTAGCCTATATCGCAGTAATACCCAAGCCCGACAGAGACAAGACACAATTTTAAAAAAAGGCCTTTTCTGTCATTAGACCTAGAAAAGGCCTTCTCTTCGACACTGTATCTTGGCAGTATTTATGGATAACCTTAAAAGCATTTGATTTCCCCCCCACATTCCTATGTGTGCTCAAAGCACTATGCCAAAAACCAAGTGCACGGGTCCGACACATAGGATTCACCTCTGAAAGGTTTCAGATTAACAGAGGCACTGCCCGCTTTCTCCCTTGCTGTTCGCCCTAATAATGGAACCCTTGGCAATACAAATCCGCTTGCATAAAGAGATACATGGTATTCAAACTGGAGATACTATTCATAAATGTGTACTATAAGCAGACTATATACTATTAATAATCAATAAACCCATGACTTCACTACCACACTTATTTAAATTACTTACTGACTTTGTGCAATTTCTGGCTTGAAGATCAATCCCCAAAAGTCAGCCTTGAATATCAATCTTCCCACTCAAGTAAAAAAGCTATTGGAAATAAATTTTGAGTTTCAATGGCAGCCCAAAAGTATTAAATATCTAGGAGTGATGATAACCCCTGAATACAACTCCATTTCTGCTGCTAATTACCCCAAGGTTTTTAAAAAAAAATTCTCCACTCTTAGAAACTGGGAATCTATGAAACTATCCTGGTTAGGTAAGGTCCAAGCCTTAAAAATGGCAATCCTTCCACAGCTACTATATTTATTCCGTACACTACCTGTCAATCCCCCTATGTCTACTCTATCCAAACTCCAATCCCAATGTCAGAGATTTGTTTGGGGCAGTAAACGAGCAAGATTGAAAGCAAGCCTAACGTACAGAAGCAGACATAAAGAAGGTCTAGGTACCCCAAACTTCCATGCCTATTATCAAGCAGCACAATTGGCACAGATGACAGAATGGCATGTCACAAATAAATCGCCTCTCTGGATGACAATAGAACAGTTTGCAGTAGGAAAGCCCCTGCTTAGCAATCTTATTTGGTCTAAAGGAGTTAATCACTTCTCCCTACCTCCAACCGTGAGCCACTCTCTATCAGTATGGAAGACTATCCAGGGCCAATACTCCTTTATCTCTTACTATAGACCAGCATTATCCATAAAAAATAACCCAGAGTTCCTTCCAGGTCAAGTAAGTGGAGCCTTCTCCTGGTGGTGAGCAAACAGCCTTACTACAATTTTCCAGTTAACGCAAGGGCTTAAATTTATTAGCATGGGCACCTTACAAGAAAAATATCAAATGCCTGTTTCTGAATTATTCAGATATGCCCAAATAAGACACTACTATATGTCGATAATAGGGAACAAGTCTTGTACCTTACCTCCACCCACACTATATGAGCGTCTATGTCTGCATTCTATCCCACTTAAAGGGGCTATTTCCAGATTTTATGAACAGCTGGTACACCAACAACCATTAAAGGACTTAACATTTGTAAGACAATGGGAGCAGGAACTACATATTACCCTTGAAGAAAAAGACTGGTTGGATAGGTTCCTGGAAATGACAAAATGTTCCCCTAGTATACTAGTTCAGGAAACTTCCCAAAAGGTTATGACAAGGTGGTATTTGACCCCAGAGAAAATCCCACCTCGTCACCCTTGTGTTTCCGAGGCTGCGGACAAAATGGCTCCTTCCTACATACCTGGTGATCGTGCCCCAAATCTCTTAGATTCTGGACTAGAATCTATACAATGATCAATAGCGTAACAGGTTTAAATATAAGCAAAAACCCAGCAGATGCCCTACTGCATGGTAGAAAGAAAGGCTGCAATAGAGACGGGAGAAAGCTAATTAACAAAATACTGAAAAAACTGCAGCTAAGCAAACCATTGCTAAGGCCTGGAAAACAACTTCCCTTGATGTTCAGCAAGTTAAGACAAGAGTAGATACTGTAATTACATGGTGATGGAGAAATTAATTATGACCGCCAGGTGGGACTTGGAAGCTTTTCACAAGTCTTGGGATCCTTGGATCCAATATAGAGGGTTCACAATATGACATACGCGGTTTAAGTGATAGCATAACGTAAATAAGGTTAATACTACCTTAAGGGATGCAAATCCACCATATTGGAAAACCAGACGTTACTCTTGTTGTAATATAAAATTAATTTTATCTCTGTTTTCCTTTACCTTTGTTACACTATACATTGGTCTTTCTTAAATTATAGTACGGGAAATATACAGTTCCATAAGATTGGCTAAACAACAACAATGTAATGCAGTTATGATGTAATGTGAACATTTGATAATTTCTGTATGCACAGAAATGCAATATTACCTCAATAATTGTCATTACACTAACCATACCCCTTTTATTTTCTGTACCCCCATGAAAACGAAATAAAGACTATGTAAAAAAAAATGTTTCCTGTAGACTTTCCTTTATGCATTTAGTGGGCAAATTGTTTTGAAAAACTATACTTCATAATATTAAGTAGTTACAGTCAGTAATCAGTTTTGGGGAATGGGGATATTGGTATTTTTCCTAGGAAGAAGAAAATGTTTTTGGGCACTGGCTGATGGGTCCTTGGTGCACAGTCCAACACTGATGGCAGGAACCATTTCGCCCATTGTAAGCTTTTTTCTCGTTATGGTAAAATAAGAAGACTGAACGGTTTTACGTGTTTTTGGATCATGAAAGAAAACGTGAGGAGAATAAAGCCTAGGTACTTTTTTTTTTAATATGTGTTTTTATTTATTTTTCATAACAGTATAAAATAAACAGTCATAAAGGAGTTTTGAGGTACAAAAATAGATTCCATTGTCAATTATGTCTTAGCAGTCAATAACAATATTCACAATTATGAGTTTCACTTAGCTGTCCCTAGTAGAACAGTAATTTGCACATCAATATTTCCCACATACAAGGCTTAGCGGTAATTATAAATACTTGTAGATAACATCCGATTACTTTGGTGACTCCTGGGGGGTCATCTTGGGTTCTGCTCCTGTAGTCGGTGAAGATTTTGAATATATTGGTCTGTTTCTTGTACTAATTACGTTGTTGGATATTAGTTCCATGTCATACCAAGAGGTGTGTCTGAATGCATAGATTGTGAGATGTCTGATATGTGTAGGAAGTGAGAATTTGTAACCCATCCAAGTTGAGAAGAACATTTCTGTGTATTTGTCTTTATTTGTGGTAGATTCCAACCAGTCCATGTGAAAAATATAATGGGGTTTCTGTTTAACTAGTGTGAGTGGAGATGGAGACGAGGAGAGCCAGTGATGGAGGATTGCTTTCCTAGTCACCGCCGTTAGTCTTTCAGCTAGGTGTCTCTAAGAAAGTGCGAGTTTTAGTTGTGGGGGGGGGTTTCCAAAAAGTGCCCATGGATGGGTAAAGGAACTTGTCTGTTGTGTTAAAGATTTCCAATATTCCTGAATTTCTCCCCCAAATTGTTGAATATATGGACAGAGCCAAAAGCAGTGCACAAGGTCAGCTTGGGGTTGGTGGTATCTCAAACAGTTATCCGTGTTTAGGGTGCCCATATCATGCCTCCTGAGTGGTGTAAGGTATGAGTGATGTAATATCTGTAGAATGTAGAAAAAACACACCGGCACACAGGAATTGAAGTGCAGGGGCAACCCTTGCAACTACTTTTTACTGCGGAAGTGCCACTTCCGCAGTAAAAAGTAGTTGCAAGGGTTGCCCCTGCACTTCAATTCCTGTGTGCCGGTGTGTTTTTTCTACATTGGACTGTTATAGAGGGTGCCGCATCCTCTAACCACAAGGCACCAGGTTATCTGTTTTACTTTTCCGAAGGGTGTGCGAAAGCTTTCCTTGTACGTAATATCTGTAGAGACATTTCCTGATATTTACTGGCAGATAAAGTCTGCATGTTTTTAGCATGGTACCAGAGTATTTGAGTAGCATCTGTTTGCGGAATTGCAAAGGTCCGTTTAGTTAAAAAGGTGTCCGATATGTCTGTTGATAATGTGGTCCCAATTATACAATAAAAAATTTGGGATGTTTTTCCTGTGTTGCAACTGGGCCATAGTGTATTTATCGGGTTATCTTTGTCTACCTTGGGAAAAAGTTGTAAAACTTTTGTAGCATAATGAGTAATTTGGATAGCAGGCATGTAGTCATTGGTCAAAAATGGGAATTTCCAGAAAAGATTTTCCTTGGTTAAAATAGTGGCTGTATCACTGATGATGTCTTTAGGAAAGGAAAACTATACCCCCAAAATGAATAATTGAGCAACAGATAGTTTATATCAAATTAAGTGGCATATTAAAGAATTTTATCAAACTGGAATAAATATTTAAGTAAATATTGTCCTTTTACATCTCTTGTCTTGAACTACCATTTCGTGATGGTCTGTGTGCTGCCTCGTAGATCACCTGACCAGAAATATTTCAACTCTAACAGTAACAGGAAGAAGTGTTAGATGTTAAGAAGTGTAGAAGGAAGAAGCAAAGGACACAACTCTGTCTGTTAATTGGCTCATGTGACCTAACTTTATAGTTTGTTTGGTATTTTTGTGTGCACCGTTGAATCATACGATCCAAGGAGGCTGTCCTTATTTTTTAAAATAGCCATTTTCTATTTAGGATGACCCAATGGCACATACTACTAAAAAGTATATTATTATGAAAATGGTTTATTTACATGAAGCAGGGTTTTACATATGATCTGTTTTATGCAATATCTGTTTATACATTGTTCAGGGGTTTAGCTTTCCTTTAACTAGTCTTAGATTTTGACAGAGTTTTTTTGTTTTTTCACCATTGGAAACATAGAATTAACAAGCCATGTAAGATGGAGTGATCGGGTGTCAGTTTATATCTGCGCCTTACTGCATTCCAAGTTTTGTAAGTATCTATAAATAAAGGGTGTTTGTGCATATCTTGGGTAATCTCTTTTAATGGAGAATGAAGAAGAAAATTAAGCGAGAGACCTCTTGTCAAGAGTTGGTCGAGTTCTGTTGAAGTGTATATGTTTCTATTATATAACCAGTCACCTGTGAAAGGTAATAATGATGCTTCATTATATTCCCGTATATTTGGAAAATTGACCCACCCAGGCATTTACTTTGTTGCAGCTTAAACATAGTTATCCTTGAAATTTTTTGTTTCCAGATGAAGTTACAAAACATTTTAAGTAGTCTTTTATAATCTAAAGGTTTTATGCTAAAAGGAAGCATCTGTAGTTGATTTTAATTTGGGAATTTTATTAGATAAATTCTACCCAAAAAGTTTAACGTTAATGTATCGCATTTTTGCTGAATACTGTCTATGATATGTTACATAGTTACATAGTTAAATTGGGTTGAAAAAAGACCGAGTCCATCAAGTTCAACCCCTCCAAATTAAAAACCCAGCATACATACACACATCTGCACTCTTTCAAACACAAACCATATATGCCCATAGCTATACTAACTGTAGAGTTTAGTATCAAAATAGCCTTTGATATTATGTCTGTCCAAAAAATCACCCAAACCCCTCTTAAAAGCATCAACAGAATGAGCCATCACAACATCACCCGGCAGGGCATTCCACAACCTCAACGTCCTGACTGTGAAGAACCACCTACGCTGCTTCAAATGAAAGTCCTTTTCTTCTAGTCTGAAGGGGTGGCCTCTGGTGCGGTGATCCTCTTTATGGGTAAAAAGGTCCCCTGATATTTGTCTATAATGTCCTCGAATATATTTGTAAAGTGTAATCATGTCCCCTCGCAAGCGCCTTTTTTCCAGAGAAAACAACCCCAACCTGGACAGTCTCCCCTCATAATTTAAGTCTTCCATCCCTCTAACCAGTTTAGTTGCACATCTCAGCACTCTCTCCAGCTCATTTACATCCCTCCTAAGGACTGGAGTCCAAAACTGCACTGCATACTCCAGATGAGGCCTTACTAGGGATCTATAAAGAGGTATAATTATGTTATCCCTTGAGTTAAGTGAATATATCTCTGTGTGGCTTTTTTTGATAGTTTAATTCCCAGATATGTTATGTAGGATTGTGCTATCTTAGAGGGGGAGTCAATATTTCCAACAGTTTTTCCCCTGTTTTTTTTTGTAATTTAACTTTTTTTATTACATGTTACAATACACATAACATAGTCTTTATGCTGTTTACAAAGTGTAAAAAATTAAACATAGGCAAAGCTTAACTTCTATAGTATGTGTATGGCAAGGTTACAGGGGGGAAGAATGTTGGCTGAAAATATCAGTTTCATTGTTGGGTTCTCTCTATTTGTCCTTAGTAACTATATCTTTAGTTTTTAAGCATGAGTCCAGTTTTGTTGACTGGTGTTTCTTGTGTGGGACCCCAAATTTTGTTATTTTTGTTTACGTCATCAATCGATGTTGCAGCCATTCTCTCCATGGTTGCCCTGATGTTCATTTGTTGATTTAAGTGTTGTATACTTGGAGTACCCGGTTGTTTCCAAGTTCTAGCTATAAGGTTGGCAGCTGAATTAAAGACATGCAATAATATTTTTTTCGTTGGTTGTAGAATTGTTTGCGGGAAGATTTGTAGGAGTGCTATTTGAGGTTGCATTAGTAGTTCACAGTGTAGTCTTTCTTGGAGTAGTTTAAAGACTTCAGTCCAAAATGGTTGTATAGTAGGGCATTGCCACCACATATGTAAAAGTGTTCCCTCTTGGCTGCATTGTCTCCAGCAATGTGTTGGATAGGAGGGGTTTAATTTTGCTATGGATTTTGCTATTCCTAGTCCCCCCTGAGTTCTTGTGTATTGAGCATATTTAAAGGCTATCCTTGGGGATTTATTCGCCCATATAAATCTATCAATAATATGTCGTAAATTAGTACAGAAGTGTGGGGGCAATGTTATGGATAGAGTTCTGAATAGGTAAAGTATCTTTGGTAGAATATTCATTTTTGGCCTAACCAGGATATAGACTCTGTTTTCCATTTTATACATTCAGTTTCAATTAGTTTAAGTAGGGGTTGATAATTTAGACTGTATATTTAGATGATATATAGCTGCCAGATATTTAGTAAACTTAAGTCACAAATATGTGATATAGTTTTCTCTCCACTCAAATTTATATGAGTGTTTGTGTCCCTGGAGCGTCTGTTGGGGGATATTTACCGGTAATGCTTGTGTTTTAGCCTGATTTACTTTGTACCATAAGAGTTTTTGGAAGTCTGCTAACTCTTTAAATAAATTTGGAAGGGATATTGTAACATTAGTTAATACCAGTAATATATCATCGGCAAAAAGTCCTATTTTTTTATGTTGGCCTGTTGGTGTAGCTAAGCCTGTTATGTTTGGATTGTTTCTGATTTTTTGGGCTAGGGGCTCCACCATTAATGCAAATCAAGGGCGACAATGGGCACCCTTGTCTATTGTTGTTTGTGATTGAGAAAGCGTCTGATAGGGCCCCTGCTGTTCTCTGGTTTGGTATATAATGGGTGTATTGCTTTTAGAAAAGTTGACCCCAGGTTATATTGTTTTAATGTTTCTTCCATGTATTTCCAGTTAACCCTATAAAAGCTTTCTCGGCGTCTAGAGACAGCAGTAGGGCTGGAGATGGTCTTTCTTTCAATATATGTATGATATTCTGGAACCTACGTGTACTGTCTGATCCTTGTCTATGCATAATGAAGCCTACTTGGTCAGGGTCAATGAGGTATGGAAGGATTTTACTTAATCTCTGAGCTAGTAGCTTTGAATCTGTATTTAGTAATGCTATGGGATGATAATTTTGCCAATTATCTTGTGATTTTCCAGGTTTGGCAATAGTAACTATATGTGCTTGTAAATATTCTTGGTTAATTTCTCCAGTATCCATGATATTTTGGAACAGCTTGAGTAAATATGGGGCGAGTAAATTTGAGTATGTTTTATAATATATGTTGGTGAACCCATCTGGGTCTGGAGCTTTATTTAATTTAAGATTTTTTATAACAGCTATGATTTCCTCTTCCTGTATTGGCTGATTTAACATTTCTATTTGCATCTGCGAGGACTGGGGAAGTGTTTATTTTGTTAAGTAACTTCTGATAGCTGCTATTGTTGGATGTGTTCTTGTCCCGTCCATTGTGAGATTATACAAGGTTGTATAATATTTAGCAAATTCATTTGCTATTTGTTAGGATCAGTTAGTTTCCCTTTAGGTTTCGAGATCTAACTTACCCTATTCTGTGCCTGTTGTTTTCTTAGATGAGTAGCTAATAATTTTTCACCTTTATTTCCTTTAGTATAAAAATTTTTTGGAGGGGCGTTCCGGGGGGCAGACCCACAAGATGGCCGCATTTTACTGATCTCCTGAGCCAGTGCTTGAAACTAAAAGCTTTAAGCTTACCGACAGCTTCAAAACCAAGCAATTATATCGGTACCTGGCAGAGGATAAACAGAGGACAAAAGACCAAGCATTCAACGGTCGGCTCGCTCCAGATTGCATCCCCGGAACCAATCGCGCCATTAGCACAGACTCGCGCTGAAACGCTGCTCCCACCGCCAACACCACATACCCGTGCAAGGCAGAAGTGGCAGAACCGCTAAGACGAGGTTGGTAGAGGAGGAATAAAAGGCTCACTGAAGCCAACCCCACCCAACCACAGCCCGACAGTAAGCCACCTAGGCAGTGAAGCGGGAGACACAGACCCGCGCACTAGGCCCAAAGCACGCCACTGCAGAATATACTTATTACCATCACTGTGGAGTGGTGGAGGCTAAGGGGGATCACAGAGAGGAGGGTGGCACATCAAAGCTAACCTACACCCCTAAGACTTTAATAAGGGCCAAGGAAAATGCACAAGCCACAAATATATGGGCATATAGCTAACACAGCAGGCCTACACCACGCCACTGAGTTTCCATATCCAGAGGCACACCAAACTAAATACTGGGGAATGAAACATCAGCGCATAAGGGCCACGATTCCTGGGGGAAATACCAACCACATTAAAACCCAGTGGTGCGGATTACCCAAACTGCAACACACAGGCCACAAACCAACGGGCGCCAAGGACTCTCTGCGGCCTATATCTTCCCCCGTAAAAGGCTCTACCACCCAACACCTAAATACCCATATTCATGGACACACTCTACTAAATACCAAGGAATTCGAAACATCAGTATTTGAAAGTCATCATATGCGGAACACTTACGACAATACAACATCAGAGGATGCTAAAAGATATCGATGAAGACAAGCAGACTAGCTCAAAACAAATCATACTTACCTAATATGTAAAACCTCTATAAACTCCCTACCTACCAGTCGAACCATACAAGGTGGAACACACCAGCACCATATACTGAACTTTCATGAAAAACAAAAGGAGATACCATCCTGAGCAACCTACTACTAACAATTTCATTCCACAGATATTATGGAAAAATTCCTGGGACAAAACCCCACAATGCCACAAAACGCCACTAAAACCAAACCTAAGGACAAAAAGCAACAAGAATCCATTATGACCACTGTTGAACCGGAGTCACCAAACTCCCCCCTGGTTTTACAAACCCAAACACAAGAATTACTCCAAGCTCTAGGACCCCTGCTAGACCAAAAACTCACAGGAATAAAAGAATCCATCACAGAAATATTACAGCAAATTACAAACCAATCTGAACGAATGACCGAAGCTGAACAGAGAATCTCGGATCTGGAGGAAAACCTAGATAAAGCACAAACGACCATAGAGGTACAACAACGTGAAATCACAATTTTAGCCGAAAAAATAAGATTACTTGGAAAACAGGAGCAGGAGGAACAACCTACGTCTGGTAGGGGTACCAGAAACCATAAAGGGACCTGAACTAGAACTGTTACTAACGAACAAACTACCAAACCTCCTAAAAATGCTTCTACCTCATCATACCAAATCGAACGATTTCACCGCATTGGACCTTCACCCACCAATGGATCAACCAGACCAAGACAAGTAATATTCAAACTTTTAAACTATGCAGACAAAATGAACATTTTAGCAGCATATAGAAAGATTAGAAACCTACACTATGAAAGCCATAAACTGCTATTATTCCAAGACTTCTCTGCTTCAGTATCAGTAAAGAATTTGGCCCAATCTGCAAATTTCTCTTCTCATCTGAATTTAAATTTGCCCTACTGTTTCCAGACAAACTTAAAATCCTAACCAAAGAAAATGGTAAACCTGTCTTTTTTGAAGACCCAAAAACAGCTATGGATTACTATACGACCTCCAACGCGCAGCCAGAACACTGAACCTTAACACATAAAAACTGCACCAGAAAAACTCACGAAACAAGAGACAATAATCTCCTTACAGATTTCTCCACCATATAAAGCCCACCTACAACTATGATGTTTACAAATAGGTAGAGGGTACTTTATCTGTTGTCAATGCTGACAAAAAAAGTTCTTTTGTTTATTATACAGTTATTGATATTGTTAAAAATTAAGATATGCATTCCAAGTACTAATACACAAACCCGGATTAACTGGGATAACAACCATCACAAGCAAATCAAGGATGGGGGCTGCTCACTGGTACAGCCTAATCCCCAAAAATAACCATCAACTCGAACTAGCTCACCCCCGGAAAGGTATAGGTTAGTTACATATGGCGGATCTTAGCCAAGACAAAAACAAACCTAACACTCTATTGACACACCTTAAAATCGTCTCTTGGAATGTGGGGGGTTTAAATACCCCATTAAAGAGGCGGAAGATAATCTGCCCAGGGAAAAATCCCATATTATATTACTTCAAGAGACTCATTGGAGTACCAAGGATAGCCAAAAACTCACAGCTAGATGGATCCAGACAGTCTTAACTGTACCTTATAAAAATAAATCTAGAGGTGTAGCGATACTAATCAACTACAATGTTCAATTCTAAAAACCTATAAGGATAAAAATGGACGATACTTGATAGCAGATATAGAAATCCAAAATGTAAAATATACAGTGGTAAACATATATGCTCCAAATAATGAAAATAAGTGTTTTTTCACAGATATTCTGCAACGGCTTGACTCCTGGGAGGCGACAAACATCATACTTGGGGGAGATACAAATGCGGTTTGGGACAATCACATGGACAAGTCAGGTAAACCCACTTCACACTCTCAGACCAGAGCAAAACCTTTACATACACTATGTGACATGCTACATATATATGATACTTATAGATACATGCAACCAACTACCAAAGACTACACATTTTACTCTGGAGTCCACAGTGCACACTCTAGAATCGACTACATATTTGTCTCACAGATGATGCTGCCTAACCTACATACAGCCAAAATACTCCCCATAGATATCTCAGATCATGCGATAATATCGATAGAGTTGAAACTACCAAAATCCCAAATACGATCATCCAATTGGAGGTTTCCAGCATATTTAGTTACTAGTGATGACTTTTTCTAAAATCCAGTTGGGCCAATTATATAGATGACAATATTGCACATTGGGAAGACCCCCATCTGCTTTGGGCTACTTCAAAACCTGTTCTGAGGGGACACATCATATCCTATCTAACTCAAAAAAAGAAAAAGTTTTCAGAGAAATACTTTCTCCTACAAAAAGAGCTAACCAAACACTACTCAGCATTCAAAATCTCCAACTCGTTAGGAGATAAAAAGAAATACAATGAGACAAAACAACTTTTGGACACTTTATTAACAGATAAAGCATAAAACTCGCTAAGTCACACAACAAACAGGCTTTATAGATGGGGAAACAAATCGGGCAAACTTCTGGCCAAAATTGCGATGAAAAAAGCAATTAACCCATATATCCAAAAACTCAAAACTCCACAAGGTTGGGCTAAAGATCCAGAACACATAAAAGACATTCTAACATCCCATTTTAAAAACCTATGCAACACACCCAAAGATGATCCAGTAGACGGTCTTAAGTTCATACAGGAAGCAGGTCTCCAAAAGCTATCAGTCCAAGACAGGGAAATCCTAGACACTCCTGTAACAATAGAAGAAATCGTAAGAACAATTAAACAATTAAAAAATAACAAAACACCCGGGCCTCATGGCTTATCGGCAGAATATTACAAACTACTCACCCCCCAAATTTTTCCTATCTTAACCAACCTTTACAACAAAGTCCTACAAGGCTCCCCACTATGGCACAAATCAAACATAGCAAGGATCATATTAATCCCAAAAGAAGGTAGAGACCCAACAGACCAAATATCATATCGCCCCATATCATTAATGAAAAAAGACAAAAAGATCTTGACTAAAATCATGGCAGACAGACTACAACTAATTCTCCCAAAAATACTTACCGAACATCAAGTAGGATTTCTCAAACATAGACAGCCTGTACAAGCTCTCCGTAAAATACTCACTGCTGCAAACCATTGTAATCTGGAAAAAAGGGAAAATGGAGTATTACTAAATTTAGATGTAGACAAAGCCTTCGACAGGATTTCACACATCCACATTAAACGATTATTAAAATTTCAACATTTTGGCATCCACATGCTTAATCTGTTTAAAAACCTATACTCCAATCCAAGCACATTCATTACAGTTAACAATCTAAACTCAGACAGATTCATTATGAATAGTGGAACAAGACAGGGCTGCCCACTCTCTCCACTGTTATTCAACCTCGCTATTGATCCCCTACTAAGACATTTCTTACAAAACCCAAACCTGGGTATTCAAATTAACCACACAAAACTGTGGTCACAGCTTTTGCTGATGACATATTACTCTTTATACAAAAACCCCAAATTGAAATCCCAATTATATTATCAATCATATACAGGTTTGGACAAATAGCTGGCTTCCAAATCAATGCCGAAAAATCAGAGGCACTCTTATTTCAAGACACCTCCCCACAGGACTGGCCTAAAGACACCCCCTTCAAAAAAGCAAAACAGCACATTAAATATCTAGGCATAAGGATACCAAAACATCACAAAGACACCTATAAACTCAACATCAGATCAATTATTGACAAGATACAACTACAAACGCAACAATGGAAACACATTCACTTAACCTTCTTGGGTAGAATCCATTTTATTAAAATGATTCTATTCCCAAAGCTACTGTATCCCATACAAATGTTACCATACCGCATAACAACAACTGACCTGAAACGCATAGACAAAATATTTCGTACCTTTATCTGGCAGAACAAACACCCTAGAATCAGCATGTATAAACTACAACAGCCAAAAACACTAGGCGGAGTTAATATGCCAAACATCAAGGAATATCATGAAGCTGCATTACTAAGGTATGCTGGGGACTGGTTAGTAAACAAAAATCGGTTTACAACCATAGACCTCGATCAATACCATTCAGAAAATCTTACACAAAATTTCCTTTTACACTCACCTCCAGCAACCATCCCCAACAGTTAAAAGACAATCCATTATTCTTTGACACATATAAAACTTGGCAATCCCTACGATCAAACATCACCTCCCTCTATGTCATTCACCATATTTAACATGGTTAGGAAACACAGAATTCCCCACAGGAATCTCAAACTTGCTTTTACAAACTTGGCAAGACAAAGGACTCTATAATGTACAAAATGTGATCAAAAAAGGTAATGAACTGCTCTCATTACCTGAACTAAGAGAAAAATTCCCTTTTACAAGCCCACACTCCTTTCTCAGCATACAGATATCACACTTTGCAAAAGCCACTATCCACAGAATGAAAGACACAAGAACCAATAATGAAATAGATACTCTCTGGAAAGATAAAAATATAACACGTACAACCGCACAAATATACCATAAAATACGCACAACTATAAACATAGACACAGCTCAAAATACTATATTCACATGGAATACACATATGACACAATTATCCATCACAGACATTCTAAAAGCACACACATATATTACAAGATTATTACCAACCAGCAGGTATCAAGAAATGGCCCTACAACTTCTCCACAACTATCTCACGCCCGAAAGACGCTTCAAAATGGGAAACCTCTGCTCAGACAAGTGTACACGATGCTTGACCCCAAATGCAGACCTCCTCCACATGTTGTGGTGGTGTCCAAAGGTACAGAACTTTTGGCTGGAAGTAACCTCCTACTGGATGCAGATAGTAAATAAACCCATTCAACCAACTATTGACTGGGTGGTATTTGGTATTGTTAAAACTTACTCTATCACATTCACCAAAGAAAAACTACACCATATCTTTCATATGGACTAGTTGGAAGCCATGACAAAAAAGGAACAACACGTTAAAAAATTCTTCTCTGTTTGGACCACATATATTAATAATCTCCCACAACAACTCAGATACCTAACCACTCATACCTTTCAAAACACAACATGGTACGATTCAGAAACCTTAAAGGGCACCAATCATACCTAAAATGATTTACAATATGTGAAAGTTCAAGAAATCCGATTTTTAAAACAGTTAGAATTGTTTGAAAAATGTAAATCATCAGCTCACTATACCTTCTGCAAAATCTCCCCTATCTCCACTGCAGTTCTAGCTGAGGCAAGCATCTTGGATTTCACTGACTCCTCCTAACTATATCTTCACAGCCAACTGTAGCTCTGAAATCTCGCACATGCTCAGTTGAAATTCCTTGCTTGCCTTATAAACCTTCTAAGCTATTTTGAAATCTGCCAAACTTCTGTGTTAGTGCTGCCACCTTGTGGAAGTTGCTGTGTGCACTTCTCTTGATACTTCTAGAGTTTACTAAAGCTAGGCATTCTGGGTAGAATACTCAGACAGTGCTACAATCTGAGCATGCTCGTGAACTCATTTGCATGTTGTAGTCAGTGACAAATTGTCAGCGGGGGCCAGCGGCACACACAGGGGGGTAGTCGGGATCAATGAGGAAGCCCCTTCCAGAGAGTCCAGGCAAAGTACAGTTCAAGGTGAAATCCAATAGAGAGGTCAAAGTCCAGGCAAGGGTTCAAGTTGGCAGGCAGCAAAGGTTCAAGGTCAGGAAACAGGCTGTAGATCAATATCAGGAATATCAGGATAACAGGGAGACCCAATTTAAGATTTGAGATTTCCAGATCCATGGAAAAGGTGGTGTATAATCTTTGTTCCAACATGACTTTCATGTCTCTCCAAAATGATAAATCTGTATCTTAAGGTCCATTGGTAATAAGCTGGGGTGACCAATTCCATTGTTCATCATGTGATAAGTTAGTTTTGGTCCTTGTAGTAAGTTTCAGATTTAACTTGTCGGTTTTGGAGTATTTGGAAAGTCCGTTGGTGTTGTGAAGATGTCTATAGCTAGATGAAGCAAAGGGGGTTCGTGGCATGAGGGGATGTCTTCGTCTGCAGTGGAGCAGATATCTGGGGTTAATTGTGATAGTGTTGCGGTTTTGCCGGAATTTATCAGCCCATGTATTTATCAGCCCCAAGCCTTAGGCCAGTGGTTCTCAACCTGGGGGTCGGGACCCCTTTCACAGGGGTCCCTTAAGGGGTTCCAGGAGCAGGTTCATATCTCTCCCCACTAGCCCTGGGGCAAGGTTGTAGCTCTCCGGGTGTTGGTGCTGGGAGTTGTAGTTCAGTAACATGTGTAGGGAAGCCAGTTGCACTACAACCTTCTATATCCCCTTAGTAGGCACTGCCATACAGCTCTCCCTGCCCATTTAAAATTTGTAAAATTAACATGGTAATTGGTGTGTGGCAAAATTTTTTGCTGCACTACACATGGAAAACAGCCGTCTCCTGTACTTTCCTAACATTCCACTCTTGTCTGGCAACGAAAATATTTTAATATTTTATGGTTAGGGGTCACCACAACATGAGGAACTGTATTAAAGGGTCACAGCATTAGAAACGTTGAGAACCACTGCCTTAGGCACAGTAGGACTAGTGCCTCCTGTGATCAGGAATGTGCAGATTCTAAAGTGATGTGAAATTTACCTGTGTTGAGTGTGTCGGGTATGTATCGCTAGACTGCGTCACCAGGTAGCTTGTGCCGTGTGATCAGGGTCCGCATGAGAAGAGTGCTGGCTTCCAGGGATACAACTTGCTGGCTCCGAATTGGTCATTATTTGTTCCCTGTCGGTAGCTGGCCTGCTCCCGAAGCTGTGAGGTCTGCCCCCCGGAAGTCCAAGCCTGGGTACTTTTACAAATGGAGGAGGCTTTACAACTAGGTCAGGTTTTAGTAAAGGGTAACTTCAGTAATCCAGTTTTCTACAATGGAGTACAGGTGTGGAAAACTGGGTAACTGAAAATGATGTGTGGCACGGTGTGCGCCAGCTTTTGTGCTAGGGTCCAGTTTATCCTAGCAACCAGGCAGTTGTTTGAACAAGATACTTAAATATGAACAGCAGAGGGAATAAAAAGAAAGGTAAGTAATAAAAACCAATGACAATAAAACTGCTTACAGAGCAATAGTTTTTTGGCTAATGGGGTCAGCGACCTCCCATTTAAAATCTGGAAAGAAATAAAAATAATTTGAGACCATTAGAAATAAATTATGAAGATCAATTGCAAAGTTGCTAGTAATATGACATTCTGTAGCATATTTAAAGTTAACGGGTGGTTTAAGTTCACCTCTTCCTGCCTGTCTGCTATCCCTACTTGCATGTCCCAACGCTACCTTAAATTATAATGAATTATTATTATACTAGACATTAAGCCCGTTAAATTAACGGGGGCTAGAACATATGTAGTCAAACATTTATAAAAACAGACTTGTTCCAGTCCAAAAAAAGTGGACAACCATGGTGGACACCTAGAGTGCTTCTCAGTAGTTTTAAAAATACTACTGCTTCCTAAAGAGTTTGGGCAATGTTTCTTTATGGTATAGATCACACCAGTTTTTTTTTTCCACAAAAAAATGTTTGTCCTACAGAATTTCAGAGGCGACTCTGCCTCAATGTTACTTTTAGAAAAAGAGCCGCCTGACTTTGGCAGCTCAGCATCCCTGTTGCCGTAGCAACGTCAGGGACATGCGCTGAGTGAGCGGGTCTTGCTTCTAACAACGCGAGATTAAAGATAGGAACAGTTGGCACCGCCCCCGCCTCTTGATCATTCGCTCTTCAGGTGCACATGCCCATTTTCTGCCAATCATATTTTTTCCATGGTGTCCTGTAGGCGGAGTTGAGTGAGTCAGAGAGCGGGAGGTACTTTCACAGCTATGGGAGGCCAGACAGTAGCTGCTTCTCTGTCACCCGCTGGCCAGCAACGCTCTATCCCTCTGCCATTGGGCAGCACAACAAAGAGGGGCGGGGCAGCACACTGGGATTGGCTGCGGCTCTCCCATGAGGGTGGGGCTTTTAGGCAATAAATAAAGAGGCAAGACGCTCTGTGAGGAGCTGGTGTAAGTCTCTCTCTACCCCAACCCCCCATTTACCTTTACTGACTGCGCCGCGGACTCCCCGGATCACACATCCCACAGCTGGAGCTGATCCTCTGTCACATGGTGCTTGGGCATGTGTACA
>CM044437.1:35100011-35122867 GCA_024363595.1 Xenopus borealis
TACAAAATACAGCAATTCTAGCCTTATTCTATTTTACACTTTCCTTGCCCTTTAAGATTTTTCATTGATACTTGTCATTTAGAACGCCAAGAAGCAGAAAACAAGATTCTGAGCTTAGTTGTTACCTTTTCTTCTCTTATAACTGCAGGATGAGGTAAGCAATACTTAATCTTACCCTTTGAAGGGGTTGTTCACATTTGAGTTAACTTTTAGTATGATGTAGAGAGTGATATTCTAAGAAAATGAGCAATTGGTTTTCCAATTGGGTCCAAATGACTAGCAAATATGCATTTATTTGAATAAAAGACTGAATATGAATAGGGATGGGTCTGACAAGAAAGAGGAGTAATGAAAAGTAGCAATAACAATACAATTGTAGCCTTACAAAGCATTTGTTTTTTAGATTGGGTCTGTCGCCTGGCGACAAATCGCAGCGACAAATCTCCCCGAATAGCTTGGTAGCAGTGCGCACCCGCTACACGTAGTTGCCTGCTCCTATTCACACACGGCAATGTGATTTTAAAAGTCGCTCAAAATTGCCTCACTAGGCAATTTTGAGCGACTTAAAAAATCTTGTGTGGCCTTACCCTAAAGATTCAAAAGAAGGCAGCAAATAAAACTATAAAAAATAAATTAAGGCCAATTGACAAGTTGCTTAGAATTAGCCATTCTATAACATACTAAACATTAACTTGGGTGAGGTGTAGTTTCACTTATGTTAACATCCTTAACAATATCCTTTTGGTGGCATTTTTGGATTATACGGATGTTCCTGTGATAAGACAAGGAAATCTGTTGAAAGCCTTCTCCTCAAGCAATCAAACCTTTAGCCACAGTAAGTTGTTTGCCTAGTATGGTTGATAGGGTAAACTAGGCAGTTCTGTCACATAATTCCTGCAACATACTTAACTGTTGATGAAACCCACTGCAGAATTTCTAAACACTGACAAGAGCTTGAACTGCAACAATTATAGTATATATCACGCTAACACTTGTGATGCCAGTTTACACTGGATGTCTGCACTGGCCCTTATAGAGACTACAGAAACAATATAGACACCAGGACTCAGAAGGCCAATTCAAGCAGGGCGAACCCCTGCAACTTTATTAGTCAGATGTAACGTTTTGGGGGCAACTCCCATTGTAAAGTGTTAGTCTAAAACATCCAAAGATTATTTTGGTAACTCCACCCACTAATTAAGTAATTAAATATTTAAATACCTAGTATAAGAAGAGAATAAAAACATTTTAATATACACATCTTTGTAGTATAAAAATCTTTTTAGTTTAAAAATGCAATAGTCCAAGTTCCCCACAACACTGTGTGACATGAACATGATGGTTGGTATAAATCCCAATGCTTGATATCCAAAGAGCAAAGTCCATCCAAATTGTGTGCAAAATGTTCAATTTTTTGTCAGTTGCTAGGCAAAAATTACCTAGCAACAGGAGTGAATTTTATTTGAATTCATTTTTTTGTTTTTCTTTTCGGTTCCTTTCTAGCAGTACATTGGTCACACAATGTGGTTGGATATTAATTTTTTCCATTATTCGAAATGACTTGAGTTGGCCTATACTCCAATAGTACAACTAAAAAAAATAAATTACACATGCTGGTTCAGGAATTTAATTTTATTTGGTAGAGTGAATTATTTAGAGTGTAAACAGTGTAATTTAGACAGAATCCATGACAGAATCTCTTTAACATTCAATAGAAACTCATGCTGGTCTTTGTGTCTTATCCTCTGAAAGATTTGTATATTCACCCATGTATTAATATATATTATATATAAAATTGAGTTCTGAATAAACACATCTAGGCAATTTATACTTCTGTCCACTGGTGAGAATATCTCATACATGCTTTTGCCAAAGTTATTTAATATATATGCTTCTGTTGCCAAGATATATAGACTATGCTCGTTTATTATTGTATCATACTGATCACTATTTTTTATTGGATTGTTACTTTACACACTGCCACTAAATTGCACTAAATGGTGTGATATGTTGCTAATTTTAGTAGTTCCTAAAAATTGTATTTTGTCTCACTGTGCACTTATATATAGTTAAGATGACAATAAATCTGACATAACATGATTTGCACGGCTGGTTCTAATTAAGGTCTTGTGGTTTTGGAATTAAAAGATATTCTGTGCAAAAAGCAAGGCAGAATTTAATTCCATTGGGGAAGAGAGAATGTGTGAGACTTTGTTTATCTAACATAATTTTTTAGACATGTATGATAAAGTATGAAATGTAAGCATAAGCAAAACCCTTAAGGCTAATACCATGGAGGGCTGATTCTCAGCTTTTGGTTAAACGTAGGCTGAAAATCAGCCCCCTCCACTGGCATTAGCCATCTCCTGTGACTGCACCTGGAACCATTGCATTGACTCGGGTGCAGGCACACGGAGATGATCAGTGGGGAAACATGCGAGTACAGGTATGGGACCTGTTATCCAGAATGCTCGGGACCTGGGGTCCTCCGGACAATGGATCTTTCCATAATTTGGATCTTCATACATTAGGTCTACTAGAAAATGCTTAAAACATTAAACCCAATAGGCTGGCTTTGCTTCCAATAAGGATTAATTATATCCTAGTTTATATCAAGTACAATTTGGCTATGGGAGACAAGCATTTGGAGTTTTTCTGGATAACGGGTTTCCGGATAACGGATACTATACCTGTATTAATTTCAGAACCAAAATCTGCTCCATGCTCCTGTGCCCAGCTGTATAGTGGTTGTGGGTGCAGTCACAAGAGAAGACTGATGCCACTAGAGAGGCAAATTCTGTGCCTGCATTTTTGCCAAATAATTGTAGTTGAAAATAGTCATAAAATATACATCAAACATCAGCCATTACAAAGTTTACAATCTGCTTTTATAATCAAAATGTACAAATATTTGTTACCTGTTATTCACAAAAGGAACATAACAAAAAACACACCAAGGTATTGTTAAACTAAATTTGTATTCTCTGAGAAAAGAAAATTACAAACACAAAAAAGCCCTAAACAAACAAGGGACAGCCATTCTATAATACAATACTTAATTCTCATGTTAATTTCATACTTAATTCTCATTTTGTCAATGTAATCAAAAAGGTGTGCCTCTAGCAGGAAAAGGTTTTATAAAGGGCAGTAACCAAAAACAAAAAAAAAAAACCCTTAATGGAACAGTTCAGGGTAAAAATAAAAACTGGGTAGGTAAATAGATACTAGAAAATAATGTCCCCCTTACGGCAGGGCACGAAACGCGTTAGTTGTTGCACATACCCACTGCCATGTACATGAATCCTGCATTTGGAATAAAGCCGCATTTTTAAAACACAATATAGCGACTCCGCTCGATGTTTGGATCAGGGGCCGATTGAAGCGGGACATTATTTTCTAGTTTCCATGTACCAGATGGAGGTTGCCGGGTTTTCCCGCGAGAGCTGCGACCAAGGAGGAACGCTGTACCAGCAAGGGTGAGCTCCGCTGATTTACTACACTACTACTTTTGTCTATTCTGGGTAAATAGATAGGCTGTGCAAAATAAAAAGGTTTCTAATATAGTTAGTTAGCCATAAATGTAATGTATAAAGCCTGAAGTGACTGGATGTGTAACATAACAGAGCACAACACGACTTAGTGCTTTTCAGCTCTCTAAATCTGAATTATTCAACGACTTGAAGGAGGGCCACACGGGACATAACTGTTCAGTGAGTTTGCCATTGATCCTCAGCATTCAGCTCAGATTCAAAAGCAACAGTTATGACCCATGTAGCCCTCCCTCAATTCACTGATTGGTTGCTGCCTGGTAACCAGGGTAACCAGTCAGTGTAAACATTGAGCTGAAAAGCTGGAAGTAGTGTTCTGTTCTGTTAGAATTACAGTCACTCCAGCCTTTATACATTACATTTTTGGCTAACTAACTATATTAGAAAATTTTTTTATTTGCACAGCCTATCTATGTACCCAGTTTTTATTTTTATACCAAACAATTCCTTTAAGGAATGAGGGGATTTTTCCTAAACTGTCCCAATTCTCCAGCCTTGCTCCATTTTGGACTAAGTTATACATAGTAGAGGCTTCAGGTGGAGCCTGCAGGAGCTTTTCCCCTCAACTGAGCAATGGTTTCGGTTTAGATGACCAGTGGTGGGGGACACCAGAAACACCTGGAAAAAAGAACAGTTAAAATGTGTTTGTTATTTTAAAAGTATCTGCTTTTGTTGCTTAAACTACCTCATGTACCACCGAAAATTATTCTTTCAGGTTTACTAAAGTTTTATTTAAAAAAAGGTGGGATACATATGTGGGTCAGTCAATTTAGGCATCGTACACCATGTGGCTGGAGGCAATGGGCCAAATAGGCAGGGGCGATCCTGCCCATTTTGCCGCCCAAGGCAGCTTTCATTTTGCAGCCCTCCGCTTCCCCACGGCACTCACTCACTCCACGGGGGTGGGTCCATGTTGCAATTGCACTCTCTGCAGTAGAAGAGCCGAATTTCCAGGTTGAAAACTGGACATTCGGCTCTTAAAATTAACAGGAATGGCATTTTTGCCGCCCCTGGCAACCAGGGGGCGCTGACGCCTGGGAGTTTTTTTGCTGTGGATACAAAAGTACATAGCGTGTTTACAAAAACTATTAAATATTGTGTTTTGATGCAAGTTTAATGTATTTTTCATTACCAAATTTCTCCACAAGAATTTTTATACTGCTGTGACAAAATCTCACCTTGATGGAGAACTGGACTGGCTTTTCTACCAGCCTATTGTTAAAACTCAGTCAACTTAGAACAAGTGACCTCTGGGGTACAATCAAAAGATGTCCCTGCCACCCCACACTGATCCGGGAACATCATGCCAGCATGTTCTGGTATGGGTATTTCCTCATCTGCTAGGCTGTCTTACTGGTACCCAGTTTTTTACCCAGGAGCAGTAACATGATCAATGTGCTCCCAGGCCTTACAGCTGAGGGAAGTGATAAGGCAATCATAGATTCTCAGCTTTAGGTGCCATGGAGCTGCAACAAAACTGATGGCTTGAAAGAATGGAAAAGCCAATCCAGTGTGCAAATCATACACAGTGCTGCTAAGCTGTCTTACTGGTACCCAGTTTTTTTACCCAGGAGCAGTAACATGATCAATGTGCTCCCAGGCCTTACAGCTGAGGGAAGTGATAAGGCAACCATAGATTTTCAGCTTTAGGTGCCATGGAGCTGCAACCAAACGAATGGCTTGAAAGAATGGAAAAGCCAATCCGGTGGGCAAATCATACACAGTGTAGTAAGGCACGTGAGGGACAGTAGTAGCAAAGATAGTTTAAAGGAGACATTTTATACAATATTTATACAATATTCATCTTGAGTTATATTATTCATCCTTAATCAAAACATGCGATGATGCAGAGAAAATGTTTTTTTAAAGCATTTTGCCTCCTAAAATTTTTATCATAACGGAGTTGCAGAAAGAACCATTCTAAAATGAGGAGTGGGAGTGTTTCCCCATAGATGCCCAAATGGACATAATCTATAGCCCATAATACATTGTTATACACTATGCAACTCCCTGTCTCTATTCAATTCTAAAGATATTAAAAGTGTACAGTAGTATGTACGGTTATCCAATTCAAACAAAGCAGCTGTAGGTTTGTTTTCCCTGCTCTGGATCATATACTGTTCTGTATTGATACAAGATCAGGCGCAGGGAATTGCAGAGAAAACAAACCGGCAACTGTTGATATGGAATGATTTATGATGAGGTGCAGGGGTTGCAAGGGAAAAATGCTTGCCCTCACTTTGAGGCAATAAATATCTCTTCAGATCAATAGAAAGGATGGGTAGAATGTAGATCAAGAAAATGCAAAATAAAACCATGTGAAGAGTTTTGGAGAAACTGATTATCCCTGAGCAATAAGTGAGTTAATGCTAGCTGCAGGTGAAACTCTGTAGGGAATATTGAAATAATTTGCTTTAGGCAGCAATACACATTTCTAACCAAACAGTCTCAGGGGAAAGCAAACTCACTTAGCAGTCTGGCTCCCTCCACATCTCACCACTTACTAGTTCCCACATCACCACAAAAGAGTGAATGGGAAGATGGAGAAGCCCCCAAGCTGCCATCTGGAGTTTTTACAGGTAATGAAAATAGGGATTACATACATAATCATACCTTTGAAGGTGTTTTTCAATAGACTCAGAAAGAGTCTGGTGCACAAAGCAAATACAATAGGGAAGAGGTTAACTAGAGTAATCTTAACATCCAACATCTCGTATGCTGCGTTTTAGATATTTTAGAAGCCTACTAAAACACACACACACACACAAACACACCTGACATATTCACACTCTGTGTTCCCACACATTTTAGTCACTAAAATGGCAGAAATATACTCACCAGGAGTTGGAAGGAGACCAGGCTTTTCACCAAGCAGAGGGCGTTTTGGAGGGTGTGGAGAAAATCCAAGGAGACCTGGCCTTTTAGCGGATACAGCTAAGAGAGGTGGTGGTTTACCTTTTGGACCGCATAATCCTGCACAAAAAATGGATGCAAGTACATAATATCCCAGTGTCCAGTCCATTTAGATGTAAATAAACAATGTGATATTAGTACACATCTTACAAAGTACAGTTTTCAAAATATGAAAGATTTAAGTGAGGCACAAGCGGCAATGGACCAACATAATCAGTAGGAACCTTTACGTAATTAAGCAGATTTATCACATTTATTGCATTTAAGTATATAGCTGTTGGTCTTAGCAGCGCAACTTTTTTTTTTTTACAATAATATGAAGCATACTGCAATGCAAATAAACAGTAAAAACCTGCTGAAGCTCCTGTTTTTCTTAACAGATTTAGATGTGCACAAACATCTAAATGTTATATATCTCAATATGATTTGTAAAAGAACAGCAAAGAAAAACAGGGGTAAATAAAACAGGTGAGAAGAACAATAGATACTTACAGCACATTTGTTGGGAACCTACCAGTGAATATAATTCCTAACCCAGACTAGTTCTATTATTGGCAGAAAAAAAACATCACCCATCAGGGGTACCCTTAATGAGCCCTCACATTAAATATTTGATCCCCGGGGATTATATAGGATGCAAATAAATAAATACCGCTATGCTTCCCTTTAATCTGTTTCAGTGGTAGGTACCAGCATGTGAATAACACAGTTAAGTGTCCAACTTCAAAAGACCCAGTCCTGGATCTAAACAAGGAACCCCAGGGAAATTCCAAGGCAGAGGTATGGGAGCTCAAACAAAAAGCACAGAGCACTATCTCAGCGTCCCAAATCATCACTTCTATTCACAGAGGTGTGCCTAACAAATCTCCTTTAAAGAGATATTTTACATTTAAGTTTCTTTTAGTATGTAATAGCTATCCTTTTTGTAACATCTCAATTGATATTTAATTTTTTCTTGCAGTTTTTTGGATTTGCTTTCCTCTTTTGCCGCTTATTCCTCTGTGAGACTACAATTTTATTAATGCTACCTTGCATTACTTATTTATTAAGAACCTCTTTTATTAATATTCTTGGGTTGACAGACCCATTTAGTTTTGTTCTTTGTGAATTCATCTGCTATCACTTAGAAACAATACTTACCTGGTGTTGGGAGAAGACCAGGTGTAGGACGTTCACGAAGAGATGGCTTGCCAAGACTCAACAGGGGGATCCTTCCAGGAGTAGGAAGAAGTGGAGGTGGCTTGGCCAAGATATCCTTAGCAGAGCTGCTGTTCGATATAATACTGGCTTTATACATGGCATTGACATCTTCTTCTGTGGGGTCAGTCTGCTCAAACCCTAAATGTATATGGACAGTGTAGAATGTTTCATGAATGTACACCATTATTTATAGTTTTATCAGACTGAGTCTGTAAATGCAGACACAGAAACTTCATATACATAATGCTTATATTTGTCATCTCCCCACATGTTGGGAGATATTACGTTTCTACCCAACCAATGCTGTATTTCATACTCCGCAAAATCTATATAATCAAAGTTCAAAAGCAGAATTATACTATACAATTACCAAATCTTGCAAAAGAAACAAAAGTCAAACATATTTAAGCAAATCTTTCTGCCCACAGAGAAATTGGGAATAAGAGGGCAACACACTACAAAGCACTCCTCACCTGGAGTTGGAAGGAGTCCAGCTGAAGGTCTATCCCCGAGCAGGGAAGTTTTAGATGGTGTTTTGAAAGTGTTCATGGCTGGGGTGGGAAGAAGAGGTGGAGGCTTGTCCAACAGGTGTGTGGAGGTGGCAGCATGATTTTCATAGAGTTGCTTTGCTTCATTGCTGTTGTCTGCTTCCTCAAAGCCTGAAGTTTATCAACATGTTAGATACAAATAAAAACATCACATAATAAAGGACTCTGTCAACTTATGAGCAAAGAACATTTCAAAAAATTGCTTACACATGGTCATCTGTTGGCATACAACATGATTTGGACAAATAAAGATTTGATTAAACCAGTTATTATATTTGATATAATCTAGAACAATCTAAAATATTTGTAGGCCTGGCCAAGTCTTTAATAAATTAAAAGTAGATTGGTCAATGGTAACTTTAATTAAGGAGAAAGCAGACTAGGTTCATTTTTTGTTTATAGATTGATTTTGGCACATTTGGCACTTTATTTAAATATATAATCTTCTGCTTACCATTGACAAAGGTTGAATCTATCTAATAGCAAGTACAGGCAGGTCTCAGCCCAAAAACACAGCCATTTTGACCACCATTAGTGTTTCTGGTACACCAGAAGTAAATGTGCTGTAGCCCTAACAGCAAATGGGAACCAGCAAGGACAGTTATTCTGGTATCAGACAACTGTTTTAAATCCAGACTGAACAAAGTTATGCAAAAAGCTGGTAGGGTAGGAATAAGGGCATCTTATCAAAGCACAATTCAGGAGTTATTTTTTGATATAATTGTGGGTTATAACTAAAATGGCTTGCCAGATATGCTTGAGGAATACTATACATTGATGGGTTTTAAAAACTGTACGTTTTCCCAATGTCTTTATTCCTTTAAAGAAATAACAGTTACTATGGGTCTGGCAGTTTGCCCAATTACCTTGTCTCACTGGTTAACTATGAATGGAACTATCCATACTGTTTAAATGGGTTGTTCACCCCTTAGTATGATGAAAAGGGCTTTATTCGGAGATAATTTTCATTGGTTTTTATTTTTTATTATTTGTTTTTTTATTCAGAAGCTCTCCAGTTTGCGATTTCAGTAATCTGGTTCCTAGTTCCAAATTACCCTAGCAACCATGCATTGATTTGAATAGAATACTGTAATATGAATAGAAAAGGACCTGAATAGAAAGTTCCAAACAATAAAAATGAAGGTCAGTTGAAGCATTGCTAGAGAATTTTATTTTACCACTACGTCCGCGTTTCAGCATTTCCCTTCTGACGTGCTTGTGTCTTTAAGACATGGGAGCAAGCACAGGTCTGCTCAGTGTTGACTGGACAGAGTGACATCACTGGAAGGTGATTAGCTGAACAGGGAAGTTAGATTTTTTATCTCCGCGCTCATGGAGGCCGCAGATTTTTATGCTGCTACAAACTCCATGGCGCAGAAGGAAACTGAGGTGTTCCTTCCAAATATCATAAAAAACAGAAGGTGCAATCTCCTTTCTATTCTGGTAACCCTGGACACTGTTTCTACAGTAATTATTCCCTGGAGTGTGACGCAGGCTCCACTCCAAATTATTGTCTGGGGATCTGTAATGTTATGTGAATGGATAAATTGCAAATGTCCACAGAAAATTTGCAGTGAAAAGTAAACTCTCTGAAATCTTTCACATAAGTGTCCAGCCAATGACAGGATGTGAATGGTTCAAGTGAACAAAGTAAACTGCTTATCTGCATGAGTTCACAGGACAAAGAACATTCCTCTTAACACTAATGTAGGATGTTATATGCTTTATTTATGACAAATCCATTAGCATTTCATGTCTCCTTGATAAAGGAAGATGATTTAATGTACACATGCATTTTTTGCATATTTTCCTGATATGCTAAAATGAATTGCACTTTACATTTACCCACCTCAGTTGCCATTTAGGTTATTAGATCTAACCAAAAAATATAATGGCTCAATCTCTTTCAACCATCCTCCACTTCAAAGTGACGAAAGCTATTGGAACAAGAAGGCCTAGATAAATTCTTGCCATGAAATAATTCCGAACTGTCAATTTGTGGATTCTGGTAGATGCCAGATGGGCTGCTATAATATGTCATAGACAGTCACTATTGACTGGGCATGTAAGGGCTGTTTGGGCCTCTGTATACGTAAAATGGCAGGGCCTTTTTAACTCCCAGTCCAGACCTGCTTGTAATTCATTACTTCATAATTAGCTCTAGCGACCAGCTCTATTTATTGGAAAAACCTTTAACCATGTGATCAGCCTAAGAGGGTTTTACCACAGCTGTGCTAGTTGGCCTAGCCTGCAAATCTGCCTTAATGCTACATCCTCCTACAAGTTTGTGTCAAATTTCATTCATGAAGTCTGGACTGGATATAAGGCTAACAAATCCTTTGTGGACATTAATACTAAACCTCACTTTATGTAGTACTATGTAGTAAACAAGTCCAAGACAAAATACACAACTTCCGTTCTGCCATTGTCACCTTCTGTAAGAATAGATCAGGGAAGGCTATGCATTGGTTAATCATAACATCAAATCCCCGATTAATCAGTATAGTAAAACATGGGTCTGTCCCCTTTTTTTTTTACTGATATTTCCTGTAAATCGATCTGTATTGCACTCCTCTTGTGCAAAAGTTCTAGACAAAATCTTATTAAATGAGGTAACTTTAAGAGATCCCACAAAAGAGATCTCTTAAACTCAAGTTAAATAGGATATCGTGCCCAACCTAACCAGTTGATCTTACCTTATTATTTAACTTGGGTCTTGCATTTCTACCCTGAAACATATCATTCGACAAAGGCTCTATTATATCAGCAAACATTGCTTGTAACTTGAACTGTAAAAAATCTCTACATAGGCTTGTCAATCCTCGCTATGGATACATATAGGACTTAAGCTCTCTCTCCTATAAAAGGTGTTTAAAGGGCAAGGAAAGTCTAAAATAGAATAAGGCTAGAAATGCTGTATTTTGGAAACTAAAAATAAACATGAACTTACTGCACCACAAAGTCTAATCAAACAAATTATTTATGCTTTCAAAGTTGGCCACAGGGGGCTGTCATCTTATAACTTTGTTATACATCTTTGCAAAACTAGACTACATACACATGCTCAGTGTGGTCTGGGCTTCTTAGGGATTGTCATAAATGATCAAAAACAAAGCTGCTTGAGTTCTGCATGGCTGGTAAGGCAGGGCTCCCCCTGCTGTTCATAAGTACAATTGTTTCCCTGCCAGAAGTTAGGGACCGTCTGACAATTCCTATCCACAGAAGTACAGTAAATGAAGGGAGAATTTCACTGCATACAGTCAGGTTTCTTATAAAAACGGTATATATTTTTTAATTAAAGCATATTGGAGATAGGGTTCTTTTTCATTAAAAAAGTAAAAATGGGATTTTATTTCTTTGCCTTTCCTTGCCCTTTAATAACCCTACAGATTTGAGGTAATTGTTCATTAAATTTGCTTGTCTTCTAGCCATAGTTTGTCAGCAATAAAAACAGTACTCTAATTTCTGCCCCTTTGTTATGAGGGATCACATTTGTTATGAGTTATTGCATTATCCTTACAAGCTCACGCTGATTTTTGCAGAGTGGTTGAATTAGACATATTTAAGACTCCGATTATTGCCTTGCTGTATTTAGAGGCCTCTTAATTTATATACACAACATATTAACCAAATAATATCAGAAGATTATTAATTTTTGTCCAATCTAAAATGTTGATACATTCCATTCAAGGAAAATTCCTTTTGAAGATCCACAACAACCAAGGCTACCCTGAGATGTCTCTACCTTCTTATTCTAATATAGTAGCATTGTGGCATGCTTGACATAACAAGACATTCATAAAACTACTAGGTGGTATGCTACGATCAGCTGTTGCTTGGTGACAATATTTTGTAGACCAAAGTAGTGTTTGCAGGAATCTATGACCTGCAAACAACATTTGTTCAAGGGATAAGATTTCCACCTAGCAACAGTTCCCACCCGTGTCCCACACTTAAACTGCAACATGCAATTCCTTCTGGAATCCCTAGTAGTTGTGATTATTTAGTGGATTTTTCTTCCTTTCCCTCTTGTCGTAAAACAAAACATTGGGAACAAGTTGGATTGTCGATCCAAACTCAAACAGGACAAGAAAAGAGGTTACTTTCATCACTCTGTACCTAATGTGTCTATCCAAATTGATTGGGTAAGTTACATAGTGAATGTTACAATACATGTTATAAATTATTTAGTTCTAGAAACTATAGCCTTACTGCCGGATACTTCCACCATGAGACAATGTATTTATTTCTCAATGACATTTATTGTAACAACGTTCATTCTTAGTTTATTAGACAACTACATCTTGTCACTTAATATTTTTTATTATCTCTGCTTTAAGCAAAGAGCATTCCCTTATCCTTAGGATTGTCATCCGCAGACTCCAGTTAAATGTCACACTGATCCACACTGTCCATTCAGCATCGGGCAGACCTGTGCTTGCTCCCACATCTTAAAGGCACAAGCAGATCAGAAGGGAAATGCTGAAACGTGGATGAAGTGGTAAAAATTTTTCCAGCGTATCTTTGGGAGGCTACCGCTTAACCCATCAGCTGTTGCTAGGTGGCAATCTTATCCCTTGAACAAATGTTGTTTGCAGGTCAGATTACTGCCTTGTAACCAATAAGTGGAAACAATAGAGCTGAACAGCGGTAAGTAGTGTTCTGGTTTTTATGTTAGACATCAAGTCGCTACAGCCTTAACAGATTGCATTTTTGTTTACCTGTATTAGAAACATTTTTTTATTTTGTAGAGAGTGTTTACCCAGTTTTTATTTTTACACTAAAACTTTCATTGTGAATATTAGGTGGATTTTGCCCAAAAAATGCACAGGCACAAGTGATTGCTTTCTGGCTGAAATGTGTGCACAGTGAAATGCAAATGCAAGTCATATAAGTTATTGCACGCACAAATATGTACTAGACCACAGAAATGGTTTCCCAGCTCTTCTCTGTAGTAGAAAACACATTGCATACCATAAGGCTAAGAAGCATATCCAGGCATTCTATATCAAAGTGATGTAGGTCTTTCAGGTATGAAGAAAGCTAGTTTGATTAAGATCTAAATAATCTGCAGCAGTGTAATTTAAGGGGCAGAATTTCGAAGTGCTAAAACTTCTAAATTCGACCATCAAATTAAAAAATTTGACTACGTTTTTTTTTTAACTTGCCCATTTTCGAAGTAAAATTGTACAATCGATCATAGAAATACTTTGAAACGATCGATTCGACTGATTTTTTTTTTTTTAAAGTTATGTTTATTAGTTTGAACAATAACAATTTTACTGAAGCATACAATAAAACATTGCTACATTGTACATGTATTTGAGTCATCATTTATACATAATCCCCGGAGAGCCGGGGTATATCTGAGTGAACAAACGTGGTATGTTCTGTGTATAGCACGGTATTGTATCAGTATATCGTTGCTACTAATTAGCGAGGGTAGGTATGAATGGGTAACATCTTCCCAATCTTCTGGGTTTAGCTGTGGCATATCAGATGCCCATTTAGTGTAACTTTGTGCAAAGGGGTTACCCCTCTGTTTATTAAGTATAGAATATATCTGGGAAGTTAACCCTTTCCTGGTAGATTTCCTAAGCCTTTCCTCAAGGACTGATAAGGAGATTACAGGGGGAGCAGGAAACTGACTATTTGCTGCATGCCTGAGTTGGAGATATCTAAACCACATAGTTCTGGTGAGGTTGAATTCAGTTGCCAATTTTTCAAAGGATTTCAAGTTCTGATTTTCGTATATTTGTCCCAAGTATTTGATTTTATGCTTTGACCACAATGCTGGTTCTGGGATCGACAAAGTGTTTCATATGTGGGTTGCACCATAAGGGTGTGAAGGGGGAAGTAGTGTTTTGTGCCTCTTTGTCATATTTGAGGGTTTTTGCCCATATCCCAGGTAACATGCTGAGGGTAGATGGGGGACAGCAGCTTCTGTGGATATAGGAAAGGCAGCAGTCAGATGGAGAAGAAAACCACCACGCAACATATACGAACTGGGTGGCTAAATAGTACAAGTAGAAGTGTGGCATTGATAGTCCACCTCTGCTTTTTGGGGCCGTTAATGTCTTAAGACTTATGCGTGGTTGTTTATTGGCCCATATGAAGGGGCGAGTTAGGGAGTCTAGTTTGTCAAACATATTTCCCCCCCGAATTGGTTCACTATCCTAAGTAGTTCCATAATGGATTGCCCATGATCTGCCAGGTATACCAGTGCGTCATCTGCATACAAGGATATACGTTCCTCTACTTCTCCAAAACGCAGGCCCTTAATCAGTAGGTTTGTTTGAATCGCTGTTGCCAGTGGTTCTATGGCCATCGCGAATAGATAAGGGGAGAGTGGGCACCCTTGTCTTGTTCCCCTCCCCAATGTGAGGGGGCTCGACACCAGTTTGTTAGTACGAATTCTTGCTATGGGTTGGCATAGAGTAGCTGAACCCACTGTGTAAACCTGGGCCCAAATCCCATAGCTGCCATTACCTCCCACATATAACTCCATTCTACTGAATCGAATGCCTTCCTTATGTCCAGGGAGACCACTGCCCCAGGGTAACCTCCCAACCTGGCTAGATCCAAATTGGTATAAAGTCTACGTATGTTAATGTCTGTCGTCCGGCCTGGCATAAAACCCAACTGGTCAGGGTGTATCACTGTCAGTATTAACTTGGTAAGACGGTTGGCTAAAACCTTTGCCAGTATCTTAGCATCATTGGAGAGAAGTGAAATAGGCCGGTAGTCAGCACATTCTGTTGGATCACCCCCTTTCTTAGGTATTAGAACTATTAAGGCTTCTCTTAGAGATGGTGGGAGAGGATTCGACCGATTTAATAGAATGATTTTAAAATAACAAAAATTCTTAAAACTAAGCCAAATTTTGCCTATAGGTTCTAGGAGGTCCCCATTGGCTAACATAGTAATTCGGCAGGTTTAAGGTGGAGAATGGCTGAAGTTTTTTAATGGGACAGTACTTCGAAATTCAAACTTTTTCAATTCAAATCGAATTTTGGGCTATTCAATGGTCGAAGTAGCCCAAAATTACGTTGAAATTTAAAAATTTTAATTCTATTTGAAAATTCACTTCAACCTTTACTAAATGTGCCCCTTAGTGAACAGCATTCATTATTTTTAATGTATGATCCACAAAACGGCTTAACCAGTCACTTGGTACGTTACAATTCAGTGCCTTGCAAAAGTATGCATACCTTTAATAAATTCTCTTAAGAGCATCTATAAGATTGTGTATATGACCTGACAAACAGCATCAAAAGTGGAAAAATTACCAAAAAAAGTGTAAATCTATAAAACAGATTTAAAGGAATTGTTCGGTATAAAAGTAAAAACTGGGTAAATAGATAGGCTGGGCAAAATAAAAAATATTTTTAATAGTTAGGCAAAAATGTAATGTATAAAGGCTGGAGTGACTAAGTCTAACCTTACAGAACAGAATACTATTTCTTGCTTTTCAGCTCTTCGGTTTACACTGCCTGGTTACCCTGGTTACCAAGCAGTATCCAATCAGTGACTTGAGGGGGCAATACGAGTAAAAACTGTTGCTTTTGAATCTGAGCTGCAAGCTGAGGATCAATTGCAAACTCACTGAACAGTTATGTCCCATGTGGCCCCCCTTCAAATTTACACCATTTCATTTTTTTCAGTTTTGTTTCCTTCAGTCAGATGGTGAAGGGGGTAGAGTGAGGAGCAGTAACTGAAAGTGCTCTATGGAAAATGAAAGTAACCGACTTCCCCCAGGCAATATATAAATAAAGGCTCAGATTTTTTTATTGTCTCAACAGTGGCGTAACTACCAGGGGTGCAATTGTACCAGGGCCCCAACCCACTTGGGGCCCATCGGAGCCACTAAAATAGTTATGGCAGAGGGGTTATCTTGGGAGACATTTTACAGCGGTAGAGGTACGGGCCCAACAGGGGGGCCCAGGTGCCTATCCTGTACCGGAGCCCACCAGGGAGTAGTTACGCCACTGTGTCTCAATAAGAAATATATGTAAGAAATTGGGATTCATGCTTTTTGCAAAGGACTGTTACTATGCAACTTTTTATATGTGGGTGAGAGGTCCCCTGTAAGAAGGAAAAAAAAGTTTTTAATAAAAAATTATCTTTAAAATTTATATCTGTTCATAGTCTGTGAAAAAGTATACTGTGCCTTGTAAACATAAAACTGTGTGAATTAAAGACTGCTCATCATCCAAACAGTTCAGTTGTTTTCAGATTTTCACCAGAAATAGAGAGGCTGATTTAGAAAGACATAAGGTGAAAAATTAAAAAAGCGTCACAAATAGAAAGTAATTGAAAACAGTTGATTTCTGTGTGAACTATCTGAAACCAACTGAACTGAAAAGTGCTGGAAGGTGAACAACCCATTTTAAAAAAGTTGAAAAAACAAAACAACCCATTTACCTTAGAGAGGACACAAATATAGCAGATCTATTTCAAAATTTCCTCCAGGAAATACTGCTGGCTTCCATATCATTTCTCATGTTTGATATACTAATAAAGTATTGGTTGAGGAGAGACGTCCTCAAAGCAAAGCCAAAAGGAATTCTGGGAAAAAAAAGCCCCAGGATACTATATTATGGTTGCTATAGTAAGGCTAATATCTATTAAAACAGTATATAGAATAAAATGTTTTCGGCGTGCCAGAAAAGCTTGGAAAAGTTCATACTTAAAAAAGGCATATTGTTTAAAAAAAAAAACTAAGAATGTGCATTATACTCCTGCCCCTCCTTTCCTAGACTGTGCAAAGGAGCCAGCAGCACTCCGCACACTGCACTGTAGGAAAGGAACCATTAGCAGCTAGGCTGACCTCATAGGGAACTGAAGCCTTGCTTGTGTATGTGTGTGTATATATATATATATATATACACAAGGAAGGCTTCAGTTCCCTATCAGGTCAGCCTAGCTGCTAACTAGCATGTATATGTGCACTAAATATGTGCACTTTTACACACACCTTCAAAATTATAAGTAGTGTTTGGGCCTTGAAGGTCAACACACACACCTTCAAAACTATAAGTAGTGTTTGGGCCAGGAAGGTCAACACACACACCTTCAAAACTATAAGTAGTGTTTGGGCCTTGAAGGTCAACACACACCCCTTCAAATTATGATATTAGTGTTTGGGCCTTGAAGGTAACAACAAACAAAAAAATTTGTTTGATGTTTCTATTAAGGCAACAATGTCTGGGGAACTTATAATTTTACTACAACTGTAGCTACTGGAGGAAATGGTAGCAAAAGTGTTAACATAGTGATGGAGACTGATTTGAACACCATTAAAATTGTGGGAGAAATATAAGGTATGTTGGGTTAAAATGCTATGGAGAGAAAGCGTACTGGGGGGGAGGGAGTGGATCTGTACATCTGTAGCGACGGCAGACATTAAGTATACCTTCTAGTTTAGTTATCCTGGTTGTCACGTAGTCACTGATTGCTTGCAGCTCTTCAGAATATAAATATTTGCCATCACTTAAAAGGAAGAGGAGATGTCTAATGTCCAGTGGGACAGAATAAGATTCATAGAGCTCCCTCTCCAGATAGTCATCCGCCAGATCAGCTGCTTTGTGTGAAATTTCATTACGCTCCTGCTGTTCACGCTCGCCAAAAATTTTCCCGAAAGCCTTAACTACCAAAGCCAAGGCATCCTCCATGGGCATATTACGATGTACTACAGAGGAGAAATACAACTTACTGTGTCAGTTTGGAGCTCATATCGAAGAAAAGCATTTTTAGAAATGAAATGGGGCTTAGAAGCAATGTATATGAAGTAACTGTATACAAAGGGGGAAAGTAATTAAAGTCACAAAGAGCAAAACATTGCACACCAATAAGAGTAAAAATCTACATCTCGCAATGTAATATTGTTCCTTAAACGGTTATTGCATTGCGAATCATTATTGTGCATTGCGAATTGTAATTGCGCACTCTTAAGAAGTGCTTGAAGGTGTCGTAATCTTTTGGCGCAAACTTTGCAAATTTTTCAGTAAAAAGTTTTATTACATTGACAGCGCATTAGCGCAAAGTGTAAAATTCGCAAACGGCCTTCCATTGGCAGAAATGGTAGCTAAACAGTTTCCGGGTTCGCAAAAGGTATATTGCATTCATGCAAAGCAAAATTTGTTCGCGCAAAGGCTTAACTATTTGCATTGCAAATAGTTTTTACGTTACCGACTTATATTACATTTCCCTAAAAGTGTTTAAGATTGGGAAATTTACAGCTTTCATTGAGTAAAACAAATTGTGTGTATGTATAAGTTTAATCTTTATGGCAGTGTGTGCGTAAATTTAAGCTGGGGACATACACAATACAGTAAATGTGGAAATATCACTATATTGCCTATGAACCAAATTTAGGGATGATTAGAGGATAATTGGGGGGGAAGGAAACGAAACATGGTGACATGGAGGTTCACTAAATTAAAGCCACAGGATCAAGAAGGTTTTTTTGCTTGCTACAGCAGGTGGTTTATTCACTCAGGGCTGCCTAACAAAATGGCATTGCCCTTCAGTGCACTCTGCCTTTCATTAAAACTTTTTCGCACAGCACATGGTCAGAAATTGACCATTCCTACCAGAGATCAGAGGTACATGCTAGTTGTAGTTCCACTGCAGCTTAAAGGAAAAGTAAATGTTTTTCTTTTTCTTTCTGTAAATTTGCTCTAAACAGCCCCCCAGATTAATGTACCTTAGTCCCTGCTGCAAGTCTGCTCTGGTTTCTGTGTTATCAGCAGCTTGTTTCCCCTTCTTCCTGGTGCAGAGTGAAGCCCAGCCCCTTAGTTTACTGAGCAGTCCGTTTGCTGCTGTTCCACAATAGAGAGGAAGAGGGAGCCAGTGTTTCATTAGTAAGCTAGTTTCCCCAAGCAAAAGGTGCTAAACACACTGCTCTCTGCTATGTCATAGTATGCAAATGATAAACTGGACTAGTCCAAGATATAAGGTCAGCTCAGTAAGCTAAGGGGCGGGGCTTCACTCTGCACCAGGAAGAAGGTGAAACAAGCTGCTGATAACACAGAAACCAGAGCAGACTTGCAGCAGGGACTAAGGTACATTAATTTGAGGGGCTGTTTAGAGCAAATTTAGAGATAGAAAAAAAAAACGTTTACTTGTTCTTTAACCGATAAAGGCCACATTTTACCTGCAAGCTATTAACCAATATAATTTTTGGGCTGTTATTTTTTAAAAAAAAAGTGGTCAACATTTTGATTGCTTTCAGGGACAAAAAGCAAATAAATATATATGGTATGTGTGTATTTAGATAACATATGCTTTGGTAATAAATACTCAACTCCATTAAAAAGCTGCATTTGAGACAATGCAGTAATAATGAGCAATTTCTGAGCCAGCTATTCATGTGGGTTGGAACATATTGGTGGTGATTAAAAATCACTAACTGGGCTGCTTGCAATAGAATTTGCAAAGTGATATGGTTAGAAATTTGGGAATGGTGTTTACAAATTGTGAGAATGTTATAAGGGGACATGTTTTTCCTTGAGTGAGCAGAAATAACGTTACTACTACATTGCAAACAAGCTGTTTATTGTACTTTATTCTGTCATGTCAATAATATGTACCTTAATAGGATTTAAGCTTATGAGTGCCAGCTAAAGCTACAATATACTTGGGATAGCAGACTAGCATTAACCAGTCTTGTAAGATTTAGATGTTTTCCAATGTAAAAGCAAACTTGCTTTAAAAGTAACAGAATGCCCTCCCAAAGTCCAGAGTGATTTGTGAATGTGTTTACATTTTTCTCCCTTCATGAAGTTTCTGTTTATGGCTACACTTACTTTTGATAGAATCGTGAAGAATGATTGCGGTGCAAGAGGACAAAGCTACATTTGTCTGTTCAACTAGAATGCAAAACGGGGACCCATCATTTTTAACTTCTTGTAGGGCACGTGTAAGACCAGATTCTGATGTCAAGTAAATCATCTCCACCACAAGGCCATGATCCTGTAATCGATGGCCTATGGCAGTGGCGTACTCCCTTTAAAGAAAGAAAATTATGGTTATTTGCAAAAGACAGAAGGTATATTTGTAGCAGAGAGACT
This sequence comes from Xenopus borealis, assembly GCA_024363595.1. Classification (NCBI taxonomy): domain Eukaryota; kingdom Metazoa; phylum Chordata; class Amphibia; order Anura; family Pipidae; genus Xenopus; species Xenopus borealis. The sequence goes on from CM044437.1 coordinate 35,120,295, forward strand.
ATGAAGTTTAGGTTTTGCTTTTTTTTTTTTTACAGAAAGGGGCAGTTAATTTTATGGCTGCATAAAAACCAAACAGCAGTTTCAACAAACGCTTTACAATTTTGCATGTGACTTTATAACCATAAAGTTGAAAAGCTAATTTAAAAGAGGACTAAGTACAAAACTGAAAGCTTAAAATTTATACTGCATGTCAATATATCATTTTATGATGTTATGTACAGTATAACAACCCTAATTTGATTTTAATATGTAGTATTAAGCATGACATAAAAGATGGAAAGTTGTGTTCTCAAACAATATCAGTGTGAAGTGCTTTCCACTAATGTACTTCAAAACATTTTCCATATTAAATGTTACATGTTCAGACGCTTTAAAATGAATCCAGGGTAAAATTATTATGCATATGCAAAAGATGTGAAGGAAGGCCAAAAAAGTTTCAATGGAAGGACTCAAACAATTATAAATCCGAGCATAGTTAAATGTGTATGAGTAATGTATGTGTATGAGTAAACACCTATATGAGAGCTTGAATGCTTTCCACCTATGTGTAAAAAAATGTGCATCCTATGACTGAGGTTATACTGAAAGCTGTTTCATTGACAGCAACAGAGGGGGTACTAAATTATCAATGCACATAGTTGTGAAATGTTTTGGGATTTTGAGCAGTAAATTAAAGGAATACTGCAGTAGTATTATTTTGTCCCACCTTACTTTATAAAGTGAAATGAAGCATTATTTTTAAGAGGTCTAATTTAGTAGTAGTGTCTACTATTTTATTGAAGTAACGGGAGAAGTGTAAAGCTGTTTGTGTGTGTGTTTGGTTTATTAAAAAATTACATAATATTTTATAGCCTTAAAACAAATTAACCAACATTTAAAGACAATATGCAATACATGAAATAAAGCAATATTAAGTAAGTCAAATAAATCACAGTCTGAAGAAATCAATCAAAATTGTATGGCATACAGCGGCAGTCAAACAATTTAAATGAGAAGCTGTAAAAGCAACTAAACAACAAATTGTGAAATGCAGAACCTTGATTTTGTGTCACATATCCTATTGTGCACTTTGTAGTAAATTATAGACTTTTCTACAGAATACTCACCTTTTTGTTTCAAGTCTAACCCCCCTTTAGCTCCATAGCCAAGTTAGGTCTTGAATGCATTACAGTATAAGTTTTAAAAATATACTGGCAGTCAGAATAACAGAACTCAACCAAAGCTTAATTTGATCAATTCACATTAGTGAAGTTAAGAGGACTTAATAAAAATTGATTGGTGGGGGTGTAACACTTTAATTACATCCAATAATTCTTATAGGGGGGTGGGGGGGGGAGTTCCTTTTGCCTAGAAGATGCATTAGAGCTCACTCTATTAAAATCACCAGACGTCTCAGTTATTTTATTAGATACTGTTTTTACTGGAATCCGTTATTTGAATGACCTCCAATTCATCAGCTAGGAAAGGAAGCCCCCTATAAGATATATTGGATTGAACGGTCAATGACTGACACCAAACTGCTGCAAGAAAACAGAATGAAGAGAAACAGATGCGGAGAAAGGGATAGTGAACATAAACTTGATTATTTCAGAAAAAATTCAGAATATTTAATTGATTGTATTAACGTTTCTTATTTTAGTATACTGAAAGCTTATACAAAAATCTATATATGTGTGTGAGTGTGTGTCTCAAAAAGACAACTTGCTAGAAAACGGAACAAAGTACACAAGATGGAATATATGAGAAACCACAGTGTTTCAGAGCATACAAGTGTGTAGATACAATTTGAAAGTGAGAATTTACCACACTTCGTTCATGGAAACAGTCCTAATTCGAATGTTCGCTACCTAGAACCTGTCAATGGCAGAGGTCCATTGAGCCATTTGGATAGGTTAATAGCATCTCAGGTTTTTTTGGGTAGAAAAACTAGATTTGTACACATCAAATAGAATTATAATTTTTGGGTTGAAACCATTATCAATCAAATATTAAGACATTAAATGTTTTTATTAAAGGGATACTGTCATGGGAAAAAATGTTTTTTGACCAGGGGCAGCTGGGAAAATGACAAAATGTTAGTCCCATGCCAGATTTCAAAATTGAATATAAAAAAAATCTGTTTGCTCTTTTGAGAAATGGATTTCATTGCAGAAGTCTGCTGGAGTAGCACTATTAACCATTGGCGTAACTAGCGAGGAAGCAGACCCCGCAGCTGCGGGGGGGCCCGGCCGAAATTGATGACCACAGCTGCGGGGTCTGCTTCCTCGCTACTTACGCCAGTGCGCCACTGTACTGTACACAGTCCTCCTGTCCGTCCTGCTCCTTGCAAGTTGCAACGTCCGTGAGGAGGAAGGAATGCAGCCAGCCAGCATCGCATCGGGTCAGTTGTTTTAGTGTCACACATCCCGCCGCCCACATTATTACACTTCCAGTCTGACTTCTGCCCTCCGTGGCTGGCTGGCTGCTCTGTACTCGCTCTCGCTCAGTCGCTGTCTCTCAGCCGCCCGGTGCCCGCCCTCCCTCTTCCTGTGAGTGACGTGCAGGCGAGGGAGAGCGGCCGGAAGAAGCAAGGT
>CM044437.1:35128810-35153280 GCA_024363595.1 Xenopus borealis
AACACTTTTCTTCAAATAATGATTATTTTACCTGACAGGGCCACTTATATTAATACACAAATCTGCACCATTTGCAGGTTTTTTAAAGTATCTCTAAGAAGCCACGGGATGCTAATTTACATTCACTGCCTATCAGAGATTGTAATGAATGTGGTACATAATATAATAAGCTTCTAAAATACCAAACTTGGCAAGTATATTTAGCTGTTTAAACCTGTATGGATGTGTTCCTTTCTACACACTATATGCTTGTGGCTATAGCAGGGCATTGTGGCCTTTGTGTTGCATCGATCAGGATAAGTTGGGGGGCCCATCATTTTTTCTTGCAGGGGGGCCCCGTGACTTCTTGTTACGCCACTGCTATTAACTGATGCGTTTTGAAAAAAAACATGTTTTCCCATGACATTATACCTTTAAATAACTTCACAATCCAATTGTGAGTATATCTGAATTAAAAAAAAATAAAATGAATTCTTCTAAGTGATGATGACAAACAAAGGAACCTCAGGAAACCTCAAGGTATTCTGGTATCTTTTGAAACTGCTGGCATCTCCAATATGAGATAATATATGCAAGCAGTATAACTAATATAACTAAGAGCCAGATAATTTCTACAGATCCCTAATTTTGCAAAATAAAGTTATGAAAGTTATGTTTTAATTGTACTACTTCAAGAATAGATTCAGACAAATTATGCTGGTTAATAGCCATCTGATTGCAGAAGGGGGAAAATCCTTATTGCCTAATTGTTAGTTTACTTGTTGACTAAACTGAAGTATCTTTAATGTGGACCCGTCACTCAGACATAAAAATCTGTATAATAAAAGTCCTTTTCAAATTAAACATATAATACAATTTCAAATTTTTATTAAAGCATTCATAGCTGTTTTAAGCTCATTTACTACAGAGATTAACTGGCCCCTGCTTTGTTTAAACCTCAAATTCAGACTAATCCCCTGTATTGTTCACACCTGTGATCTCTCTTAAAGTGGCCATACATGGACAGATCTGCTCGTTTGGCGATTTTGCCAAACAAGCGGATCTGTCCTTGATATGCCCACCTTGAGGTGGGCGATATCGGTGTGATCCGATTGTGGGCCCTAGGGCCCAACGATCGGATCACAATAGAGAAGATACGGGCGGTCGCCAGGCACCTAATCTCCCTGGATCTTCCTGTGTGGCATAAGCCAGAGTGGTCCTGACCTGCTCTGCCTGTGTGTGCGACATACACTGCCTGTATGTGCCCTGCTCTGTCAGTGGAACATAAGCCTAGTATTTGTTCTGGGGGTTTGTTAGCATTTGAAAATAAATTATTGGTAGGGACCCCTAAGGTATTTACTCGTGCTGGGGGTGCTGTGTTATCCACAGGGGACGAGGAGGCATATGGATTTAAGTGTATGTCTTAATATGACAACTTTTTTCACATATGAGTGATAAGTGATATCCCTGCAGTGAGCACCAACCATTTAGTTTTTTGGTGTGCTACCTCTATTAAAGGGATACTGTAGTGCTGTTCTAGATCTACCAGGCAGCCGTTATCTTGTGTAAGGAAATTTTATAATCAATAACATCCAAATATCAGTAAAAAATGTACAGACTTTCCCACATTTTTTATATTGTTCAGAGTATTTACTTTTTTTTGTTTTAATAAAGCTTATTTCTCTACATATGATGCCAGTTGTGATTTCAATTGATGTATTCAATTGGCCCATAGTCATCCTATATCTCATGTGCCATAAGTAATACCGTTTGAGGGAAATGATGTACAGAATAATTTTATTTTTACTACCAGCTCTATGACTTCTTATTATGCCACAAGCGAATTACAGTTTTAATCAAGTTAAAATGAAGACAGTTTGCCACTTTTGCTCTTAAAGCAAAAAATGCTCTACATCCAACAAAAAAATGTTCCTGTGATTCCTTCACTCCACACCCCCACGGACACACTCTGTCTACAATACCTCACTCCACACCACAACGGACACTCTCTGTCTACAATATAAGTCAAGCCTACTGCTCCTTGTTCCACACCTGTATGTGTGTCAAACTTCTCTCCCATCATAAGTTTCAAGATCTTTCAAACCAGCATCTTCAATTACATTTTTGAAAATAAACATTTATACTTATTTATTTTCCTAGTTCTGTCACAAAAAATGTGATTAAAATCTCGTGTAAAAATGATGGGAATTGAGGAGAAAAGAAAAGGCTTAAAGTCACTTAACAATGACCTCCTATCTCAGATTGCCTCAGGCCCATAAGTCTCAATAAATCCTTCTATAGACACATCTAATAGACATCTTCCCATTAATACATCTACCACCTTCTTAAAGGAACAGTAACATCAAAAAATGTAATTGTTTTAAAGTAATTAAAATATAATGCAGTGTTGCCCTGCACTGGTAAAACTGCAGTGTTTGCTTCAGAAGCATTACTATTGTTTATATAAATAAGCTGCTGTGTAGCCATGGGGGCAGCCATTCAAAGGAGAAAAGGCTCAAGTTACACAGCAGATAGCAGATACGCTCTGTAGAACATAATGTTATCTGTGATCCATTACTTATCCTGTGGCATATATCCATTTTTCAATTTCCACCATTGCTACTTAGCAGCTTGTTATATGAACTATAGTAGTGTTTCTGAAGAAAACAGATCAGTTTTAACAGCGCAGGGCAACACTACATGATATTTTCTTTACTTTAAAACACTCATTTGTTGATGTTACTGTTCCTTTAACTACAACATGTTTGTCCCCTTTAAACAAGATGCCCACACCTCCTTGCTGGTTCTGTGGCTAAGGACCAATAAGATAAACCTTCTCTCCAATCCCTTTTGGCCATTTTAATCTCATTTGAAGATGTTAATCTTGTTTCCTGAAGAAACATAATATCAGCTGTTGTCTCCAAGATATTCATAAGCTATAAACCTTGTTTTCCTATTCTTAATACTACACATATTAAGTTATTTTTTTTTCTTTTTAGTGGGGACCTTACTTCTCAATGATCATCTTACCAACCACAGTTTTCATTTTTACTATTCCTATCTACATTTGTCCCTTTCTTCCATCCCCCCCCTTCTGTCCCTTATTATTAACGGTTATTTTTTCCTGAGTTGTTAAATGTTTGATTGTCCAACTGTATTTGCAATTCAGTTTCACCACTAGTCATATTCTCTCTTAATTGTTCCTCAATACTGGGAACAGATTTTTTTTATATTGCGCCAGGACTCTGGGCAATTTCTGTAGGCATGTCCAGTTTTGAGACAAAGGCTGCACCTTATTTGCTTGTCACATTCTTTACCTGTGTGGCCTGTCTCTCTGCAGGAAGCACATTTTTTAAAACTGCATTTACCTGCCAAATGAGTTCTTGCTCCCCACTTAAAGCAAAGCCGAGGCTGCCCAACATAAAAGCAAACCCCCCTGTCTCTACCAATAAAGAAAGATGTAGCTAGGTGATTTTGTGAGTAACCTTCAGCATGTAACTTAACTTTACTTTATACCCACCTACCCACAAATTTCATCATAAATCTTAACCAGGGATGACATTACCGTACACGGTCTTTTAAGCCAAACTAAAATATCCTCTGGGTGTAGAGTTTAATTTTTCATTATTATTGTTATGTTTTTAAGTTCTGGCTTGGATATGGGAATAACCTTAAAGTTCTACCATTCCTTAACATTTTTTTTAATTATAAGGACTCCAAAACTCCTCCAAACCTTGTGATAATTTAAAACTCAAATCAAACTCTGTATCCATTATATGGATAATTGCATACACATCTTCAGCAGTAAAACTTAGAACTTGCTTTAACCGGTTTCTAGCTACAAATCTTCTACCTGGGAATTCCCATTTGATTTTTACCGCATTCTTTCTTTTACCAAAATCCTCCTCCTCCTGAAACAATTTCTCTTTCCCCCAAACACTTTCTCCTGTAGAGAGATTTACATTACCATGTCCTACTCCATTATCATATCATTCAGGTTGTTTGGAATTAATCTCACCCCTAGAAATATTTTCATTCACACAAAAAACAAAGGTTTTGTCAGTAACAGACACAATGTCATTTCCCCCTGAAAGAATTATGGTCACATTTTCATTTGATACCGGACTGTTATCAACCTGTTTTGAAGAAAGATTAGAATATTTTCCTATAAACACATCACCAATTTGCCTAGGGGAAGAAATCAAAGCTTTAGCAAAGGATAGCCTTGCGTTATTGGCCTTTTTAGGATTACTGGTTTGATTTTGTTCAGGAACAATAACCCCATAATCTGTTACTACTGTATTTGTATCACATTTACTTATATCAACAGCATCAGTCACAATTTCCTTCAAAAGTTCAGAAATATAACTTTTTGCTGCCACATCACCTCCCCCACTCAGTTCCTTCCACGGTTCAATAACATTAAGAATAGTTTTGACCTGTTCATCCACATCCTCTAAATCTTTATTCAAAAAAGCCAGTTCTTGTATAGCCTCTGTTCTCCTTTTAGCAACTTAAAATCCCTTACCAGTAAATCACTTCCTTTAGGCTGGGGACAGACAGGGAGATTCGGGGAGATTCAGTCACCTGGCATTTAATAGCAGGCGACAATCTCCCCGAACTTCCTTCTCCCTGTCCGTCGCTAGTTGAAATGTAAAAGCGCCGGCTCTGTGCACACGCGGTGCGGCAATTTCCGGAATCGCCTGAAGTCACTTTGTGAGGAAACTTCGGGCAATTCCGGAAATCGCCACACCGCGTGTGCACAGAGCCGGCGCTTTTACATTTCAACTAGCGACGGACAGGGAGAAGGACGTTCGGGGAGATTGTCGCCTGCTATTAAACGCCAGGCGACTGAATCTCCCTGAATCTACCTGTCTGTCCCTAGCCTTAGTAAGAGTGGATTGCCTTATCTCCAGTCACTTTAAATCATTTAGGGCAGCAATAAACTTGTCATATTCGATCACAGCACTTGCCTCTCCTCCCCCACAGTCATTTTCCATAGCAATTGTATTATATGCTAGTTTTGAAAAAACAGTCTTACGTCTAATTCGAGTATCTTCTAAGAAAGAATTCCCCTCTGCAGTCCTCCTTAACGAGCAAAGTGTGTAGATGCAAAATAAAATCAATACAGTATAAAAAATTATATTGAAGAATAGATTAGTTTGCCCAACCTAGACGTAAAAGGATTTAGATTTTTGAGAGTTCCCATGATGAAGTCCAATATCCTCTTGGAGTCAGTTTTCCTTTTTCCATACATGTGACTGATCAAAAGGTTACTTACGAAAAACCTATGGAACTTCTTGTCTTCTTAGGGCCAGGTTTCCTGTTTGTATACGATTACTAAATCTACATGCTAGAAACTGATTCAGGAAGATTAGGTAACTTATTTGTTGCCAAGGTTCTACAAATTTACCCAACAGCTGCATCAATGTATCATGAATAAAGGGCTGAAGAGCAATTGTACCATTGTAAAGATCAAAGGGCATAAAAAGGTATTCAGAGCGCACATATATATCTTGTTTAAAAATTGGTCTTCATTCCCACCACAAATATTTCACCTAATAAAGAGAAGTTTAGGTTTGTGAATATTTTAGTGCCACAGTCAAGTAGTTGTGGAATTAGGGAAGGGGTAGTTAATGATTCTTGTTTACCTCACATTAATCAATGCAAGGTAGTAATGAACCATCTTTTTTTTCTCAATCAAGAAAATGGACACACCAGATGGGGGAGGTAGAAGGGCATAGGAGTCCTTTTTGCAGATTTTGCTGGAGATGGTCTCAAAGTGCTTAGAGCTCTGGGCTCTGGGCCAGTAATGGATTTGATTCAACCATAGAGAATGTTCTTTTAAAGGGATACTGTTATGGGAAAAAAAAAAAATTTCCCCCCAAAATGCACCAGTTAATAGTGCTGCTTCAGCAGAATTCTGCACTGAAATCCATTTCTCAAAAGAGCAAACAGATTTCTTTATCGATTTCATTTTGAAATTTGACATGGGGCTAGACATAGTCAATTTCCGAGCTGCTCCAAGTCATGTGACTTGTGCTGTGATAAACTTCCTTCACTTTACTGCTGTACAAGTTGGCGTGATATCACCCCTGCCTCCCCCCCCCCCCCCCCCCCCCCCCAGCAGCCTAACAAAAGAACAACAGGAAGGTAACCAGATGCCAGCTCCCTAACACAAGATAATAGCTGTCTGGTACATCTAAGAACAGCACTCAATAGTAAAAACCGATGTCCCACTGTGTTCCATTCAGTTATAGTGCAATATGTGGCAAAGAGGCTTATAATGTATTGATACCTGCCAGAGTTTTTCTGTCTGTTCCCAGATGTGTTAAAACTGCCTCTGGCAACAAAATTATCAATTTAGGGGGAAATCCAAGCCAAAGCCTCTTCTCCCAGGAATGAGAATTAAACAGCATCTATCGTCTGTGAAATAGTGATACTGAAACTGAATGTGGCATTAATTAAGGAATCTCAAGCATTTGCAGTGATCTACCAAAAATCTTTCAGGGGTGGGACAGCAGGTGATAGGAGAAACAGACTCTGCCAAAAACGGGTTGTATTACTTGTGCCTGGAGCGCTTGTAAAACTTGGGCTGCATTGCTGGCTCCTTCATTAGTACATGTTCCTGTGATCTCATCTGCAGTGACTGGATAACACAGACATAGTTCTGTCTCTATTAGTGTTCATCCAAGCTACTCTAAGGGCCCTTACACACGGGCATTTTTACCTGTGGTCCATTGCGTTCTGTTTTGCTGCATTCAGCCGCAGGGGAGCGCAGGTATAGACGCACTCATTTATTGGGGCTGTACTCACACGAATGCATGTAGACGCCAAACGCAGGAAAAATGCAGCACGTTGTGTCTGAACCTGAGTTCGGCGCTTATACGCATCTCGTGGGTACAACCTCATTGAAAAGAATGAGGTGCGTCTAGACCTGCGCTTCCCTGCAGCTGAACGCAGCCAAACGCAACGCAGGGGAGCGCAGGTCCAAAACGCCTGTGTGTAAGGGCCCTAAAAGGCATTAATCGAATCTTCCACCACATCATTCCACAAGTTCACTGTGAAGAATCACCTACGCCGCTTTAAAGCTGCCTCAAGTATAAAGGTATGGCCTCTGGTTCATTTTTATGCATGAAAAAAAGAACCTCCACTACTGCAGTCCTCTATAATGCCTTCTAATGTACTTATAAACTGAAATCATGCTAATTGCAATATCACTTCCTCCAGAGAAAACAAACATTCTTTCTTCATATTTTCATTCTTACATTCCTTTAACCAGTCTAGTTGAACACCTCTCCAACTCATTAATAGCCTTAAGGACTAGGGTTTATTTATACAAATCAGCGGGTTGCCAATTAGTTTATTTGTTTGCTCATTGTAACTTTACCCTTTTTGAATTTTGACCTGTTTATAGCAAGACATAGCAAACCATAGCCCAAGCCATGTTTATTTAACAAATGTTGAATAAGAAAGTATACTCTACCTTTATGGAGGTCCTGAACACACTACCATTTGGTATATAATTGCAAAATAACAGTTAAGGGCTGGTGCAGACAGGGAGATTCGGGGAGATTCTGTGGCCTGGCGATTAATCGCCTCTTCTGCGAGACGACAATCTACCTTCTCCCTGTCCACCGCCTGTTTAAATCAAAAAGCACCAGCGCCAATGCACACGAGGCGCATCGATTTCTGGAGTTGCCTGAAGTTTCCTCATGAAGCAACTTCGTGCGATTTCGGAAATCGCCGCGCCGAGTGTGCATTGGCGCTGTCGCTTTTTGACTTAAACAGGTGGCGGACAGGGAAAAGGCAGTTCGGGGACATTGTTAACTCGCAGAAGCGCCAGGCGACAAACTATCCGAATCTCCCTGTCTGCACCAGCCCTAATTAGCACTGGGTTGCCAATTTAGTCAAATCTCTCTGAAAGTGTCAACATCCTGCTGACAGACCCACCGCTAAAAATTGTCAAATTAGAAAATAATGAATTGACTGAAGGATAGATTGCAAACACAAATATATACTCCTTCATTTAATGCGTTACCTTCTCAGTGGTACTATATCAAATGCTTTAGCTAAGCAAAATCTAAGTAGATCACATCCGCTCACCTGCCTATGGCAGGCAATTACATTTGTCTGGCAAGATCTATTACACATAAAACAATTCTAGCACAAAATTCTAGCACATATGGTGATTGTAGAGTATTAAAGTATTTAATGGCTTATTGACATTTTCAAAAGTTTTCTTACCGCCAATGTCAAACAAACTGACCTATAGTTTTCAGACGGAGAATGGGATCCTTTTTTGAATAGCACCACATTAAAAAGTTGCCAGTCTCTTGGCACTAGACCAAACCTAGTGTTTTAAAAATGAAATCTTCAATAAGTGGTTCCTCTGTTCAGAATCTTTAGTTTTTTTTCCTGTACTCAACTAAATCCCTCTGATTTGCCTTCTTACTTCATTATTCACATATTTATAAATTATGCTCCTACAATTAATTTCTCATTCCATTTTTTTAACCTTTTTATTTGAATTTTGTGCATGCCTTACTGGCCTCTCTGTACCTAATAGTCTTTTTTTTTATATATATTCTTTATTTTCTGTTTTTGAAATGTAAAGTACACACTTATAACAGATTGATATTGAAGAGTTACATGCATAAATAACTTGAGTGTATTAATTATGCATTATCAAATTTTGCAGGGTAAAAATCTAAGTGTAGCCTTGCTAATAAAGTCTTTTATTTCCCAGTTAAAGGAACAGTAACATCAAAAATTTTTACAAAAAAATTAATTAGAATAGAACGATAAAAAAACACCAACACAAATTAAAATTTAAAATAACAAAGCCTTTATTAAGAAATAACTTACAGAAACTCCACTTCCTGTCCTCTACAGAAAAGGCGAAAGGGCGACCATCCTTGCTGGTCGCCCTTTTTCCTTTTCTGTAGAGGACAGGAAGTGGAGTTTTTGTAATTTATTTCTTAATAAAGGGTTTTCTATTTTACATTTTAATTTGTGTTGGTGTTTTTTTTTTGTTCTATTCTAACGAATTGTTTTGTAAAAAATTTTGATGTTACTGTTCCTTTAACTTAATTCCTTTAATGGATCCTTTTTTTTTTTACCAACCTCAAAATTTTTACCAAATCATAAAGGTTTAGCTTTGCAATGTCTTTATTGCCTACTAGGGTACTATACAGACATGTATATTTGTTAAGCAGCATTATAATGACATTCCATTTAACTTGTGTTTAACATTAAAATGTCTTACCCAGTTAATATATTGCAGAGATGCTTTTATACTGCCAATGTTTGCATGTTTAAAATGTAGTGTCTTCGTTATTCTCTTTTAGAATGATCTCTTCAACACCCCTTTAAATTTTAGTAGTCAACTAAAAGCTCTATTACTATGCATGATTGACAGTTGTCTAGGACAGGATAATTCAGAGAAGGCCAATTGAAAGAGGCTTTTGACCACTCCTGGGTTTACATATAAAAGCCAGCAGCAGTCAAAATGCCCATATCCACCTATCACAGATTCCCACACATGGAATTACAGCAATGACCAATTTGCAGGCTTTGCACAGAAGAACTCATTCTTGTGTCACAGGAGTGACTTGACCTCTGTGTTTAAAGCAAGAAACAGAAAAACAGTGTCTTTTAATCAGAATATTTAAAACTGAAGTTTAAAGGGATCCTGTAATGGGAAAAATTTTTTTTTTTCATAATGCATCAGTTAATAGTGCTGTTCCAGAAGAATTCTACACTGAAATCCATTTCTCAAAAGAGCAAACAGATTTTTTTATATTTCATTTTGAAATCTGACATTTTGTCAATTTCCCAGCTGCCCCAAGTCATGTGACTTGTGCTATGATAAACTTCAATCACTCTTTACTGCTGTACTGCAAGTTGGCGTGATCTCACCCACTCCCTTTCCTGCACCCAGCAGCCTAACAAAAGAACAATGGGAAGGTAACCAGATAACAGCTCCCTAACACAAGATAACAGCTGCCTGGTAGATCTAAGAACAGCACTCAATAGTAAAAACCCATGTCCCAATGCGTACTATTCAGTTACATTGAGAAGGAAAAACAACAGCCTGCCAGAAAGCAGTTCCCACCTAAAGTGCTGGCACAAGTCACATGGCCAGGGGCAGCTGGGAAATTGACTAAATGGCTAGCCCCATGTCAGATTTCAAAACTGAAAATAAAAAAAATCTGTTTGCTCTTTTAAGAAATGGATTTCCCATGACAGTTTCCCTTTAAAGTTATGATAGTTTCTAATACACTTTAGAATTAAGAAGTTATATTTCTGTGTGCTTTTTACGGATGTAATATTTAGGTACTATTAAAAAAACATGTTAAAGGGATATTGTTGCGGGAAAACATTTTCAAATCGTATCAGTTAATAGTGAAGCTCCAGCAGGATTATGCACTGAAATCAGTTTTTAAAAGAGCAAACAGATTTTTTTATATTTAATTTTGAAATTTGGCTTGGGCTAGACATACTGTTATTTTTCCATGTGCCCTCAGATCATGTGACATGTAATAAACTTATGTCACTGTTTACAGTTACTCTGCAAGTTGGAGGGATATCAACCCCTCCCTCCCCCTCTGCAGTAGCCCATCAATAGAACAATGGGTAGTTAACCAGATAGCTAACCAGCTGACACCGCTGCTGAAGGATTGTTTTGCATTGCTTAAAGCGATAGACTTGAAAATAGAACCCAAGCAGGAAAACCCATGCTTTTTCCTGCTTGGGTGGTATTCTCATGTCTACCATTAGGTAGGGGGCAATGCAAACACGACCCAGGGTAATAATAATTCATTCTACCATATAAAAATGAATTCCTGAACCAATAAGTGTATTTTTTTTGTTGTAATATCGGTGTGCAGGCAGCCATCTCAGGTAATTTTTCCTGCCTGGTCATGTGCTTTCAGAAAGAAACAGTGCTGCATTATGGGACTGCTTTCTAACAGGCTGTTTCTCCTACTCAATGTAACTGAAGGTATCGCAGATCTTTACTACCGAGTGCTGTTCTAAGATCTACCAGGGAGCTGTTATCTTATATTAGGGAGCTGCTAGTTACCTACCAACTGTTCTGTTAGGCTTCTTGGGGTGGGGGGGGGGGGGGGGGGGGAGTGGGAAAGGGAGGGTGATAACTCAAATTTGCAGTACAGTAAGAAAGATTTACTGAAGTTTATCAGAGCACAAATCACATGAATGGGGGCTTCTGGGAAACAGACAATATGTCAGATTTCAAATCAGTTTGCTATTTTGAAAAATGGATTTCAGTGCAGAAGTCTGCTGGAGCAACACTACAGCACTATTAACTGATGTGTTTTGAAAAAATCACCAGCTGATCCCTATAACCAGAAACCATTTAATGGTGGGGATATAATGTTTTCTTTTATTTTTTTATTATTCTTAAAGGGAAACGGTTATAGGAAAACATGTTTTTTTTAAAAACGCAACAGTTAATAGTGCTGCTCCGGTAGACTTCTGCACTGAAATCAATTTCTCAAAAGAGCAAACAGATTTTTTTATTTTCAGTTTTGAAATCTGACATGGGGCTAGCCATTTTGTCAATTTCCCAGCTGCCCCAGTCATGTGACTTGTGCCAGCACTTTAGGAGGGAACTGCTTTCTGGCAGGCTGTTGTTTTTCCTTCTCAATGTAACTGAATAGTACGCAGTGGGACATGGGTTTTAATACTGAGTGCTGTTCTTAGATCTACCAGCAGCTGTTATCTTGTGTTAGAGAGCGGTTATCTGGTTACCTTTTCATTGTTCTTTTGTTAGGCTGCTGGGTGGGGGAAAGGGAGGGGGTGATATCACTCCAACTTGCAGTACAGCAGTAAAGAGTGATTGAGGTTTATCAGAGCACAAGTTACATGACTTGGGGCAGCTGGGAATTTGACAAAATGTCTAGCCCCATGTCAGATTTCAAAATCAAATATAAAAATATCTGTTTGCTCTTTTGAGAAATGGATTTCAACGCAGAATTCTTATGGAACAGCACTATTAACTGATGCATTATGAAAAAAATTATTTTCCCATGACAGGATCCCTTTAATCTTACGTCTTTATACTATTCACACAACTAGAAAACAGTTTTAAAAACAAAAAACATAATTTAAATAAAATAAAACTGCCTAATGTCTTAGAAGGTCTGTCAACACTAAACTAAATGTTACCAACCATTTTAAACATGCAATGTACACATTAAATGTTATGCATTATTTTTTGTGAGGTTTTAAATACATTCTTCTACATAGCACAAATATTTTTTATTTTCTTACATTTGTTCCTTGCTGATGGCAACAATCACACAATCTGAAGGTCTTTCTTTGTGGTACTCGTTCTGGATTTGCTGGTAAAACTGTAGATAAAACTTCTCTCTACGGTCATCTGTGTTGTACTGTGTATCTACAACAATAACGGAGATCTTTACAGCTGCTATTATATTCCAAATAATTTTTTTCACAACCACCAAAATGTAATGAATAAAGAATACTGTCCTCTTTCATTATGTGACCCATGATTGTTTATTTGTTTTAGTCAGATCTTTGCTTTTGTTTTCTTAAGCTGACCATAGATGCAAAGATCCGCTGGTTTGGCGACATCCCCAAACGAACGGATCTTTCCTCGATATGCCGCTAACTGGCAGGGGTAGTGGTGTGAAAAACTATTTGCCCCCTTCCTGATTTCTTATTCTTTTGCATGTTTGTCACACTTAAATGTTTCTGCTTATCAAAAACCGTTAACTATTAGTCAAAGATAACATAATTGAACACAAAATGCAGTTTTTAAATGAAGGTTTACGTTATTAAGGGAGAAAAAAAACTCCAAATCTACATGGGCCTGTGTGAAAAAGTGATTGCCCCCCTTTTTAAAAATAACTAAGAACAAAAGTAATTGAGATCTATCAGTCTGGTAAAGGTTATAAAGCTATTTCTAAAGCTTTGGGACACCAGCGAACCACAGTGAGAGCCATTATCCACAAATGGCAAAAACATGGAACAGTGGTGAACCTTCCCAGGAGTGGCCGGCCGACCAAAATTACCCTAAGAGCACAGAGACAACTCATCCGAGAGTCCACAAAAGACCCCAGGACAACATCTAAAGATCTGCAGGCCTCACTTGCCTCAATTAAGGTCAGTGTTCACGACTCCACCATAAGAAAGAGACCGGGCAAAAACGGCCTGCATGGCAGATTTCCAAGGCACAAACCACTTTTAAGCAAAAAGAACATTAAGGCTCGTCTCAATTTTGCTAAAAAAAATCTCAATGATTGCCAAGACTTTTGGGAAAATACCTTGTGGACCGACGAGACAAAAGTTGAACTTTTTGGAAGGTGCGCGTCCCGTTACATCTGGCGTAAAAGTAACACAGCATTTCAGAAAAAGAACATCATACCAACAGTAAAATATGGTGGTGGTAGTGTGATGGTCTGGGGTTGTTTTGCTGCTTCAGGGCCTGGAAGGCTTGCTGTGATAGATGGAACCATGAATTCTACTGTCTACCAAAAAATCCTGAAGGAGAATGTCCGGCCATCTGTTCGTCAACTCAAGCTGAAGCGATCTTGGGTGCTGCAGCAGGACAATGACCCAAAACACACCATCCACCTCTGAATGGCTGAAGAAAAACAAAATGAAGACTTTGGAGTGGCCTAGTCAAAGTCCTGACCTGAATCCTATTGAGATGTTGTGGCATGAACTTAAAAAGGCGGTTCATGCTAGAAAACCCTCAAATAAAGCTGAATTACAACAATTCTGCAAAGATGAGTGGGCCAAAATTCCTCCAGAGCGCTGTAAAAGACTTGTTGCAAGTTATCGCAAACGATTGATTACAGTTATTGCTGCTAAGGGTGGCCCAACCAGTTATTAGGTTCAGGGGGCAATTACTTTTTCACACAGGTTTGGATTTTTTTCTCTCCCTAAATAATAAAAACCCTAATTTAAAAACTGCATTTTGTGTTTACTTGTGTTTATTTGTGTTATCTTTGCTAATAGTTAAATGTGTTTGATGATCAGAATCATTTTGTGTGACAAACATGCAAAAGAATAAGAAATCAGGAAGGGGGCAAATAGTTTTTCACACCACTGTATATCGGGGTAATCCGGACGTTTGGCCCCCATGGCCGAAAAAAATCGCATTAAGAGTGCAATGGACTTCCGATGGGTCTGTCGGAAGAAAATACAACCTTCCCGATCGATATCGTTCGGGAAGACCCGTCGGAAGCCGCCATACACCAGCAGATAAGCTGTCAAATCAGTCTAAACGACCGATATCGGCAGCTTTATCTGCCCGTGTATGGCAAGCATTACTTGTAGGTGACTGTCCAAATCTAATTGCTGATTGGTTACTAAGGGCAACATCACTGCTGATGTTTGTCTCCTATATTAATAAACATGCTCCCCTCCAATGTCTTCTACCATATTCCTTCTAGATCGTAAGAGCTTATTAGAAAGGCCCTCTAACTTCTGTACTGGCCAGTATTTGTATGCAATCATAATGTTTGCTTTATACCTTTCTATTGCACAGAGCTGTTGAATATGTGGATGGTTTACCAATAGGTTCAGATAACATGCATACATATATATTTAGGGTAAGGTACCAACAATTGCATATTTGTAGGGGCAAGAATGTAACTTTCTGTAGGCTTTACCATGTAAATGCCCCCCACCCCCCAAAAAAAAATCTAATTTACTGCTTTAGTTCTACAGTTAGAATTTCAGAAAAGTAGACATTTATAACACTGATTCAGAATTGGCTATTTTTAAAAAGTGCATCCTGTGTCCACATGTACATTTTGTATGCTAAAGAGAGTGAAGTTAACTCTTACAAAAGACAAATTATGCTGAATTGCACATTTTACACCAAGTTGGACCACAGGAAAAACTACAGATAAGATTGATAATGCGATGTTGTACGGTTAAAGTAATTTAATTAGAATGGTTAGTATCAAATTTACACTTTCTATTAAAGGGATCCTTTCAAGGGAATTTTTTTCTTCAAAATGCATCCGTTAATAGTGCTGTTTCAGAAGAATTCTGCACTGAAATCCATTTCTCAAAAGAGCAAACAGATTTTTTTATATTTCATTTTGAAATCTGACATGGGGATTCATCACCCTCCCCCATGGGGATATCACCCCCTCCCTTTCCCCCACCCAGCAGCCTAACAAAAGAACAATAGGAAGGTAACCAGATAACAGCTCCCTAAATAGTAAAAAATAGTAAAAACCCATGTCCCACTGCGTACTATTTCAAGATTTCAAAATTTAATATAAAAAAATCTGTTCGCTCTTTTGAGAAATGGATTTCAGTACAGAAGTCTATTGGAGCAGCACTATTAACTGATGCATTTTTCTGAAAACATGTTTTCCCATGACAGTTTCCCTTTAAGGTTTATTGAGCCTTTATAGAGGCAGATATCAAGAGCTGATTCAACTTTCCTGAACTAAATTGACATCCAGCATAGAGGACCAAACCAGCCTTTCAAAGTAGTTATTTTGGACAAATACTACATCACTGTGTACATGTGGTCCAGGACAAGCCCTTTCTGGGTCTGTTTAGCTCGATTGTTGTCCCAAGGGTTAAACACATCGGACATGCACTGTTTGGTATAAAGTTTCTTCTTTAGAAACTTGGTAAATGCAAATAGCTTTATTGCACCAACACATTCTGTAATTTCCTCATTAACACATGTCTGTGTGCTTACCATTTTGGGAATATTGATATCTCTCACAGTATTCTTCTGTTCCTGGGAAATATTGATATTGTTGTCCAAAAAGTTCCTCAAAGCTGCAGAGATAAAAAAAAAATACACAAATACATCTTACAAAGCATTCCAGTTCATAGAATAAAAGTTGTGGTTGTAGCAAAAATACAAAAAGAAGTCTTAAGACCCCTTGTTGCAGATTTAAAATACATAATCAAAATGAATCTTTTTGCAGTTTAAGCCCACTACCTTGAAGGTCCAGCCTTTGTTGAGGACCCCCGCACAAAAATCCCAGCATATTCCATTGGCAGCTACTGCTGCTCTAATGCTCTGCTAACTAGTGGGTTAATTTGCATGACTCTCTCTCATTGGTGGTTGTTGTCTTCTTGTGAGGCTATGAGTCGACGATCCATAGGAGATATAGGATATAGGCAGGGAGGAGAAATAGAGCACCGCATGATGGATCATCGCCGGATATCCTTTTCTGAAGAGGAGCGTAAGAAGATTATCAGAAAGTTATTTCTTAACAAAGACTATGCAAATTTAAACAAATGTTTATTGGTGGTTTTTTTTTCCTTAGGGACAAATTAAAAAAAAAAAAAAATACAATATATTAAAATACAATGGAACTGCACATAAGTAACCTATGCATATTCATTTATTTACAAAGACTGGGGGGGTTTTAGTTACAAAATTATGATCATAACATCGATAAGCCCCCATGCCCCATCAAAGTAAAATCCATATGTTTTCGTATAACAGTGCTTTATTACCAGGTTCATGCAGCCATTACACTTCAACAGTCACTACTAACTCTGCACAATATTCTCTTGTGAACAGTGACACCTACGGGCACCTTGCACAAACACCACATTTTCCCCCAGGAAAGCATTTGGGAAAATGTAATAAACAGAAATCATAAAACTGTATTCAACTTCAAGCAATATTATGCATTCTTCACAACACATAGTCCTTGGTCCATGCAGGTAGTTTTCCGATTCTCTCAGTACGCCTCATATGTTCACTTTCTTCAGGACTAGTGCAGTTGGCATCAGGAGTAGGAAAATGTCCTTCATCAAATGGAACTTCTCCAAAGTCATATCTAGCAGGAGCAAGACGACTTGCATTCCATATGCGTCCATCAGATAGCTCATATGTGTATGGTCCACGCTGGCGTCTCACTTTAAAGGAAAACTATTCCCACAGACAATGTAGGTCTCTATAAAAAGAGATTGCATAAAACAACTCATATGTAAAACCCTGCTTCATGTAAATAAATCATTTTCATAATAATATACTTTTTTAGTAGTATGTGCCATCGGGTAATCATAAATAGAAAATAGCCATTTTAAAAAATAAGGACGGCCTCCTGGGATCGTAGGATTCAACGGTGCACACAAACATACCAAACAAACTATAAAGTTAGGTCACATGTGCCAATTAGACAGATTTCTGTCTTTTACTTCAACACTTCTTCCTGTTGCAATTAAGAGTTGAAATATTTCTGGTCACCAAATTGTGGTTCAAGGCAAGAGACATAAAAGGGCAATATTTACTTAAATAAATATACCAGTTTCGCAAGATTCTTTAAATATGCCACTTAATTTGATAAAAATATCTGTTACTCAAGTATTAATTTTGGAGCTATAGTTTTCCTTTAAGTGGTGTAGTAAATTTAGATTGTCCATGTTTCAGTTGTCCTGGTTTCTTAATTCTGACTAAAGATCCAGGCTGAAAGTGCACTTCTCTTGTACCACGTTTCTGGTCAGTATAAGCCTTGCTTTTGGCTTGTTGACGTTTGAAAGCAGTAGGTGATTTTGTAGGAACAGTATTTGGTGGACATTTGATGTCTGCATTAAGTACCTTAGTGCGCATTGCATGCTTGGGTTGTTGCATTGCATATTGCTCTGTAGTTATGTAGGAACTCTGTTGTAAATACTTTCCAAGATTTCCCAGTAAAGATTGCTGTCTATAGTGCTTCTTTCAGACTTTGGTTGAAAGTCTGAAAGATTTTCTATGCACAATATTCCTCTCTCTCAGAAAGATTTCAAACTCAGATGAGACAAACTGTGGTCCGTTGTCTAATATTAATTCCTTTGGAATACCTTCTCTGACTGTAGACAAATGTTATTACTGTAGCTGATGCTGTATGAGAAACACATTTCATCAAGGTTATAACAAATCTGCAGTTTATAGGAGCATCTGCAAAAGGACCCACAATATCAATAGCAAGTTTTTCCCTTGCTGAATCAGGGCATGGTACTGGTTGAAGTGGTGGTGTATGTGTGATAGCCGATTTTTCATGATTCTGACAAGTAACACAAGAATGAATGGCAGTTATCACATCGGCATCCATTGCTAGCCACCAGTATAATTCTCATAGTCTTTATTTTGTACATACAATTCCTTGATGACTCTCATGTGAAAGTTGTATGAGCTTTTCTCTTAAGGTCTCTGGTACCAACCAGTAAGCGGTGAGCTCCACAGAAAACATAGCCATCTACAAAGGACAGTTCATGTCTAATCCTGTAGTAAGGTTGAAAATCAGGACCAAGTTTCTTCTCAGCATTTGGCCATTCGCTTTGTAAGATGTTCAGTAGTTTTACTTGAATTGGACGTGAGACAAGCTTGCTAAAAATGATAATATATCAGTCAATGCTACAACTTGTATGTCCTTATCCAGTGTATCAGGAGCTGAAAGTAAAGGTAAACAATCAGCAGTAAGAGGTTTCAAACCTGGTTTCTATTGCATTTTGTAGTTGAAATTCAGTAGCCTTGCGGACCCTCTAGCTCAGGGGTCCCCAACCTTTTTCACCTGTGAGCCACATTCAAATGTAAGACGAGTTTCATAAGCATGAAAAATGTTCCTGGGCATGCTGAATAAGGGCTGTGATTGGCTATTTGTTAGCCCCTATATGGACTGGCAGCCTACAGAACATTCTATTTGGAAATACAACTAGTTTTTATGCAACCAAAACTTGCCTCCAAACCTGGAATTCAAAAACAAACACCTAGTTTGAGGCCACTGGGAGCAACATCCAAGGTGTTGGGGAGCAACATGTTGCTCACGAGCTACTGGTTGGGAATCACTGCTCTAGCTAAATGCATTCCATCTCTTCCTAGTCCATTTGTTGTACGCAGTGTAGTTAAAGGGCTATGATCCATGCACAAGGTAAATTCTCTACCCCATAGGTAGGGTCTCCATTTGTATGTTGTCCAAACACATCCTAGAGCTTATTTTTCAACAGCTGAATACTTACGTTCTGCCTCTGTAAGTGTTCTGGATGCAAATTCAACAGTAGTAACCATAGTGGGTAGTGCAGGATCAAATAAAGTTAGCGCTGGACTGTCCACAATTAACTGTTTCACTATTTCAAAGCTATGATGAGCAGTCTCTGACCAAACCAGACTTATGGTAGTGCTTCAGTGGCTCCACAACTGAAGCATAGTTGGATATAAACTTAGAATACCATGAAGTAAGACCTAAGAAAACTCGTAAGGTCTGAAAATCAGATGGAGTAGGTGCTTGTGTAACAGTGTTGACATGGTCAGGCAGTTATCCCTCTTGTGAAATTATATGACCCAGAAAAGACAGCTGAAGGTTCAGTTTCAGTCCTGCAGAATCAATGCATTTCAGAAACTTATTGGAGCATAGACAATTAGCATCCAAGTAGCATTGTACACCAAGTATGTCATGGAGTATAGAAGACATCAGTCTTTGAAAACAACTCAGTGCTGAAGCCAGTCCATAAGGTACACGCTTGAACTGAAACAAACCATCATGGATGATAAATGCAGTCTCTGCTTTCCTCATGCAGGGGCAAGAGATGATTATGCATAACTGCTTTATTAGGTTCACAGTGATCAACACATATCGAATGCCTCTAGTATTCTTCATTGTTACAACAATTGGTGAAACCCACTCTGAGGACTCTGATTTTTCAATCAAATCTTGCTCTACCAGTTTCTTTAGTTTCCGTGAGACATCCTCCCTTAAAGAGTACGGCAATCACCTCAATTTCTCGCATACTGGTTTTACATCTGGTCTCAGCTTAACTTTGTGTCCAAAGTTCTTTACACAACCCAATGAAGCGTTGCTTTGTGGTGAAATTTTAGACACTGGCTGTGTGGCAGGCACTGGTGCTATAGTAATGAGACCATCTACTAATTGTAGGTTTGGTTTAATGCAGCAAAGAGATCCTTTTCCAAGTATAGCAGTACTCTTATTCATAATGTAAAAGTCCCATTTTGCCCTATTTGATTCAAATTGTACAGTCACTGGCAAGCAACCAAGCACAGGGATTGGATCCTTTCAGTCTCAGGGCGGGTTTAACAAGCAGATCTTTTGCAAAGTATTTCAAGAAAATATCCTTTGGTAGTATAGAAACAGCTGAACCCGTACCAAGCATCAGGTTAATGGAGTTTCCCTTGATAGCAGAAGCAGTATTCACATTAAGGGGCAGATTTATCAAATTCACATGAATGATTCAAAATTCGATTGAATTTTCAAAAAGATTCAAATTTTCTTATGTTTTTGAAGGCCACTTCGACCATCGAATTTTGAAAATTGGATTGAATCGAATGATTCGAATAAAAATCTATTCGAATATTCGACAGTCTAATTACTTGCCCTTTAATTTTTTATTAGACAGCCGAGTTTGCCAGATTAAACCTACCGAATTGGTTTTAACTATTTTTGATCGAATAAAAAAATTCGATCGAATGGTTAAAATCCTTCAATGCAAACGATTTATCTTTCGATTGAATATTTACTATTCGATAGTTCGAATTGCAGTAAAAGCCTTAGAATTCGATATTCGAATGATTTTAATTCCCTTAAAATTTGATAGTCGAATTCAAGAGTTTTTTAACCCATGAATTCAACCCTTAGTAAATCTGCCCCTAACAGTGCATATAAACTTGTCTGGAATAAATGCATCAGCTTTTTCCACAATATATAACATTAATGTAACATTTGAAGCAGTGACTTCAAGAACATCTTTAGCAGAACTAGGGCAGACCATGTCCTACTTTTTTGCATTTGCTGCACTGTACAGCTTTTGCAGGACATGTAGCATAATTTGCAGTGCGTTGTGCTGAAACACAGCGGAAGCAGTATTTATCTGTATCTGCTGCACATTTTTTCAGTGTAGGCCATTCCTACAGTTTGTATTTTCCCAGCTGTATTTGTATTTTCCCAGCAGTTCCCTGAAAGAGCCTCTGCCACTGCGGCTTCATTTTGGATAGCAACTGTAATAGCCTTTGCAAGGGTTCAATCCTGCTCGATGAGCAGCCTCTCACTCTCTCTAATGCAAGGTGAATTTGTTTTTTCCACTATTTAGTCTCTGAACATTTCATCTGTTAGATTCCCAAACTCACAGGTAACAACCAGCTCTCTCAAAGCTGCTACAGATTGGCCAAATTTTTATCTTTTAGCAACCACATTTACTCTTGGCACAAAAAAGTTCTTTACAGCAGCAAAAGCAGTTTCAGTTTTATCATCAGGTAATGTATAGAATATACACTGTCCCTCTGCTCCCAGGCAGTGAATAAGTGAAGTAGTTTCTAGCAGCAGAAATCCCCCCTTGGTCAGCAGCAATAATGTCATTTTCATACATATGGATCCAAGCAGTAAAAGGTATGGTAGGCTGACCAGGGTTTGGAAGAAAAACTGCAGGCTGCTTGTCACCAATTTGTTATGTTTTGGTAGCCGAGGATGAGCAGAGTATAACAGTGCTTTATTAACAGGTTCATGAAGCTTTAACAGTCACTACTAACTCTAATGCTTTAAGCAGTCTAGACAGTACGGTGTATGCACAGTATACTCTTGTGCACAGAGAGATAGACTGCCCAGACTGCTGAACTTCCGAACAGAATGGATCTGCTACAATACAAAAAGGAAATGTTGTAGGAGCACTCCATGGCCATGGCCAGGGCCACCATCAGGGGGGCGGACAGGGTGGACAAGTGTCCCGAGCCCGGGGCTGATGGGAGGCCCGGCATTGCTGCACTTTTCGCAGAGCCGGGTCCCCCTTGACCGATCCAAAGCCTTGCCTCACAAAGTCTAGAAGAGGCAGAATGCAAAAGTGCCAAACATACGAAGTCCTAAAGCGGCGAAAAGACCCAAAGTCGCGAAAGGAGCCGACACTGAAGTCCTGAAGCGGCAAAAAGACCTGTCAAGAAAACAGCTGTAATTGTCCTGAAGCCAGGAGTTCTACTGACACCAAGGTTTTTTTTTTAATCCCCTGGCCACCAATGTTTTTAATACTCTATAGGCCCCTGCCACTATTTTTAAAAAAAATATTTTATGGGGCAAAAATTTTTTTTAACTTGTAAGTGGGGCCCTGGCACCAATGTTTTTTTTTTAAACTTATAAGGGGGCCCTGACCAACTATATGTGCGGGGGGTTGTTTTTTTTAGCGCTGATGTGTGTATGGTCTTTTAACTGTGATGTTGAGTGGGTGGGATCACGGGTGGGGCTTGGGCACCAGGGTCCGAAAATTTTGTTGTAGAGAGCCCCGTGATTTCTAATAGTGGCCCTGTCCATGGCTAAATTCCAAATTACAATGGAAGTGCTTCTGATCTGACCAAATTAACAGGGTTTTTTTAGTTACAAATCTCTGTAATTTAGGCAGAAGGCTGGCTCCACAGTCAGTTACTGGAGAGTCGGGAACAGGAAATTGTAAAGGGGGAGGGCTGAGCACAGTTTTCAAGCTAATACAGACATAAGGTATTGAAATAAAAACTATTTCTTCTATTTTACATTATTTTACATGGAGTGATGCATTGTGAAAATGCATGCTGTATGTCCCCTTTAAGGTAGATTATTTAGCTTTATTTTGACAATATTCCTGTCATCTCTAAATATGTTGTGACCAAGTGCCATTGTTGCTTGTTTCAGTCACTTCCCTTTGATAAGTCTGCAAGACAATTTTACAGTTTAGGGACAGATTTTGAAGAGTTAAGAATATTTTTTTCAAAGTTTTGCCCATGTTGTCAATTGCAGGTAAAAAAAAATTCTCCAAGAAAAAATTATTACAACTTTCCCATAAATATCAGACTGGCCCTCAGGTAAAAAAAACTTTTCAATTTCTTTAATGTAAAAAACTGAAGAATGCTGGCAATCTTGTAATTGTATTTTCCAATCAATTAGAATGCTTAATGCCGGCTAAGAGCTTGAAAGCACATAAGTTATGGGATCCGTTATCCGGATACCCATTATCCAAAAAGCTCCAAATTACGGAATGGTCGTCTCCCACAGACTCCATTTCATCCAAATAACCAAATTTTGAAAAATGATTTCCTTTTTCTCTATAATATTTAAACAGTACATTGTACTTGATCCAGACCAAGATATAATTAATCATGGATGTAAAATCATTCTATTGGGTTTATTAAATGTTTACATGATTTTCTAGCAAACTTAAGGTATGAAGATCCAAATTACAGAAATATCTGGAAAATATCCCAGGTCTCAAGCATTCTGGGTAATATGCCCCATACCTGTACAAGGAAATGTATTTAGTCCATTGAGTGAAGACACTCAATGCTTGCACCAATGTCAACTTTTCACAAATAGGTTAAAGGGTAACCATCGCAAAAATGAAAATTTAATATAAGCTTCCTCATACAGAAGTAAGAAGCTTTCAAATACAATAAAAAATTCTGCATTTGTTCGGAAATAATCAAATTTATATTCACTATTCTTTGCTCAGTATCAGTTTCTCCTCATTCTCTCTTCATGCTGCAGTTGGGTGTCAGATACTCATTAACAGTTAGAACCAATATATCTTATGGGGGGCTTCTTTCCTAGCAGATGATTTAGAGCTCTCTCAGATAAAAGATTCCAGTACAAATAGAACTGCCTTTTGCACAAATCATGCATGTAGAGAGACAGGATTTCTGGTGATTTTAATACATCTTCTAGAAAAAAGGCGATAGTTCTCCTTTAAATATTCATATTTGCAAAAAGCCCAGCTATCAAGGCAGAATTTTATGTGCATGAGCTATTATGTGGTTCTGAAAACCCATATGGATTACTGTTCGGTATGGCTCACAAGTACAGTATACAGTACATTACATTGTGTGGACACCTCATATGAATATATAATTTTAGAATTAAATATCATAGACAAGTTAAGCACATAGGATGCTCACTTTCTTCCTCCAAAATCAGCAATAATGATAATTGAGTAATACACCATTTTAAAGGGATTTAAGTTAACAATTATTTGCCGACTTCCGACTTTTTCCAGATTTCAAATGGGGGTCTCTGACCCTCATCTAAAAACAAATGCTCTGTAAGGCTACAAATATAAGGTTATTGCCATTTTCAATTGCTCATCTTTCTATTTAGGCCTCTCCTATTCACATTCCAGTCAGTTATTTAAATCAATGCATGGTTGCTACAGTAATCAGGACCCTAGCAACCAAATTGCTGAAATGGCAAAATGGAGAGCTGCCGAATAAAAATCTAAATCAACAAGGTGAAGAACCCCCCTTAAGGAACTTAAATGAATACCTTAGTACAGGGGTGCCCAGGACATAGATTGCAGTTTAACAGTTGATTGCAGTCCTTCTCCTGGTAGACTGCGACCTGACCCAAGGTTTCCGTTGACGTCAGAAGTCTTGCGACTTCAAACAAGACTTCTTGGTGTGACAAAGCCCAGCAGGCGCCATTTTTATTTTTCCCACAAGGGGAGAGCAGACGCAGCATAAGCTGCTGTGCTGTGTAAATCAGGTAAGTTTCCTGCTCTCCTCTCACCCTGTG
>CM044437.1:35172026-35187199 GCA_024363595.1 Xenopus borealis
GAATAGCTGTCTGAAAATGATGCTTTCTGGCTTGGTTTGTAAGGGTTAATGCTGTATAAACGACAGAACATATTAGTCTATGCATGTCTTTATGCATTTAGAATACAATAAATGTGTACTACCAATGGGCAAATTTGCTTGTTTCACCACCAGCGAATAAATTTGCAAAACTGCACCGAAAATTTGCCAATAATTTTTTGCTGTGGGTGTCATAATTGGACAGAATAGGCGCACGGCAAATTGTCGCAGGGATCAATTTTGATCCTGTGGCAAAATCTGTGTCTGAAATTTGCTCCGAAACGGGATAAATGCACCCATCACTAATGAGGACACTGCAATAGTATACAGGTAAGGAACCGATTATCCAGAATGCTCAGGAACTTGGATTTGTTTTGACACATTTATGTATTAATTATATGTTAGTTGGAATCAATTACAAAGTATTTTATAATTACAGAGAAAAAAAGTAATTTTAAACAAAATTACCATTTTTGAAAACAGTGTATGAGAGAGGGGTTTCCTGTATATCTGAGCTTCCTAGATATTGGGTTTTCATATAAGAGCCCATACCTATATCAATAGGTGGAAATTGGTGATTTGCTGCTCAACAATTTATTGACCTACCTGTACGCTCACCCACCACCTGGGCTGGCATGCCTTTTTAACCTCGTGTCCATCCTACCCATGCCTAATGTCACAAGGGATGTCAGAGCAAAAACTAAATTATAAAAGAAAGTAATCACAATTCTCAGAAAGCTAAGCCAGGCAGCAATAATGATATAGGGTATCACTGGTCAGAATAATAGCTGGTACCCACCCGCTGGAAAAATAATTGGTGAACTATGCACCTTTAAAGGGCAATGAAACCCCCCAGGTTCTAACTCCCTCACCCCCATGGGCCCCCCTCCCACCCGGCCTATTGCCCCTACCTCCCTACTTACCCCTCCTTCTTGGTGCCCTCCAGCGTAGTTCACAGGCGCCATCTTCTTCTTGAACGTCTTCTTCCTGGATTGAACGCCATCGGCGGCGCACAAACTTCACGAAGTCTTCCGATTTCACGAAGAAATCAGTAAATAACCTACAGGAAGACTCCACCATTCTCCTTTTTTCCATTTTCTAACTTGTTTCAATGATTTGTAAATGGGATGTTTGATACCTGGGCAAGTTGATACTAAGTTATTCTGCTACACTGTTGATTAGGATTGATACATTGTAAATCTTCAAAGTAAGCTCACTATGAGGGAACCTGTGGGTGTTTTTTCACTGGGTTATTTAAATCTTATCTAATTATGAACTGTTTTTGATACTACTTTTTAATCTGATTAACCCATATTGAAGGGGTTAATAAATTAATTGAAGCGCACTCCTTTTCCAGTTAATGGTTGTTGTAAATTATAATTGATTAACGATTTATATGAATTTTATATCTTTAAAATTAATTCGTATAATTAGTTATTTAAACATTAAACTGTGATTGATTGGATGGTGAACTGATGGGAGATTCTTTCTGCACTTAATTAATTGATGTTAACAATCTAATTATAAGCACTAGCACTTTATTTGAATATTCATAAGATGTGGATATCAGCGATTTAACAATTTAGCGAATCCAGGTTTTATATATATATATATATATATATATATATATATATATATATATATATATATTAGCACTATATTTATATATTTATATCTTAAAGATCAGATTGTTTTTAAGAGGCATATAAGATACTGATAAAGATTGATGTGAAATTCAACAAGAAGGTTTAATATCTGCCATACAAGGTTTAATTGCACAAAATGATGCCACTGGCACATGGGGTTGTTTGGGGTGGAGGCTATTTAAGTGTGATTTTGAGATGTATGTGTATATATATATACATATATAAATACTTGCTCCATGCTGTCGGCACTCTCGATAAACCCAATACGTGCCTGGGTGCAGTGTCCATCATAAATATCTACTCCAAATCCAATAAGGTCCGCACTCTCAGGGCTTTTGTAAAAGTGAAAAAGAAATTTATCTGCAAAGTTACAGACCTGATCCCAGGCCTTTCTCAAAGTAACAATTTATAAATTGAATCTGCAATATATACATGTTTTGGCGGGAAACCCCAGTCTCAGTGACTTGCTGCAGTCATCCTGATTGGGCAACTGCTAACATAACATCCTATCACAGCACAGTAGTATTACATGAATGACTAAATTTCTAAATCGCACATATTTAAAAATAACAACTGTTTAAAATCAGGTTAAAAACAAACCTCAAGTAGCATCATTATTCACTACACTCACGTTCATTTATATTCGCCATAAAATTGCTACATTATCAAAATTGTTTGAGGCAGTGCAAAAAAGCATTCTAGTATTAAACTTCAATAAAAAATGAAACATAAAGTAGCTTTGTTGTTGTTACATAAAATGTTCTAGCTGCTATTGCTACGGTGTCTACATTTGAGGATGTAACAGGACAAACTCATGTTGACTCAGGTGTATGTCACGGACATGGTACTCCCAACCGCACGTGACTTCAGGTGTGGCTGTCAGGGGTCACTCACTCAGTCTCTCACCCACCTTGCGCACAGGTTAGACTAGCAGAACAGCACCCCAAACACCAACCAACACCCACAAACACACACAACTTGCTGCCACCACTCTCAACTTCACACTGGTGTTGAGAGAAACCAGGTATTCTAGTAGTGAAGGGGTTAATTCAAACACACACTTCCTACCAGCACTCAATGGTTGACTAGCATTCCCATTCAGCATGCAGAGGGTTAAGGCTCACAATTACACTCTTTCAGGCTCGGTTCTTTTAGAGCAACAAAGAAAATCTTAAGTTATATATTTTTAATATTATAAAAGATATAACAGTGCAGTTAACAAAATGATGTTACAAAAAGAGACCTACAATCAATAATACAAACAGTTATAAAATAAAAAGGGAAAACATGGAAAACCTGTACTTAGCTTCTAGATATAGAATTCCTGGTCCTGGAGGCAAGGGGAAACAAACGGGAATACTTCCAATCGCAATTGGTCCTCCAAAGTAAATCCCAATCTTAGTCAGAAGAGCTGACTATTTATCAGTGATTTCAGGGCATCAGGTAACTGCACCTCCCCCTCCCTCAGGAATGTAAGGGGGTGTGGCCTAGCAGGACAAAGACTGAGTTTTTATGACTCCTGTGAGAAGCAACTGGACCAAGAATACAATGATCATAACTCCCTATAGGAACATAGGAGAGATATGATATTATATTCATTAGTTATGAATTCTCTCCTGGATTCCATAGATAATAATCAATACTGTGTGACCTGCCCCTGCCCTGATATTCACATCTGATAAACAGAGTACCAAACCTAGTCATGTTTGGACTCATCTGAAAGCCAATATTACTTTGAACCCATCACCAGTTTTTAACACTGTTGGTACAACAGGTCTGGGTTCTGTGAGGATGAATATGTTTTTGGTTGTATTATTTGTGACCTTCCCTTCACCTGTGAGAAGTTCTCCCTCCTTGAGCTTTCCCTCCTGTTATTTTATGGCTCTTATCAGCCAGGGCTTGGATAAGGGCATAAGAGGTTGTGATCCTGTTACAAATGGCTAACTCCAGACCTTAGTGAAGAGAGGCCTGTTATGTGTCTAATTTAGTCAGAAATGCTTTTTCATGATACCTTGGCCTGTTTTATTAACTATTACAGGCCTGCATCATGACAGTGTATATAAAATAATTAGCTGTATAGCGGTGAATGTGTGGCTTCCACATAAAACAAATAGACTAATATCCCATTGCCACTAAGTTACGTAAATACCTCTTTGTACTCTCACTCCTGGTACAGAAGCCGCGTGATTATCGCCGCCAATAGTGATGCTCTACATACATGAATTTAAAAAAATAGTGTCCTCCATTAATATCTAAAAACACCTGGTGAAAATTAATTTGTATTAAATTGTTAATGAATATGTTCATTAAAATCCCATAAAATCCCAAATCCTAAATAATCAATCAAGTTCCCCCTGGTGCAATACATTTACCCCGTGCAAGTGAAAATTCATACAATTAGAGTAACCCAACACCCTTATACTCAAACCCTGTTGCTAGATTAAAAGTGAAATATCACTCTATGTCCCCATAATTAGACCATAATTATTCGTGAAAAAATCAAGTATCAAAAAATTTGTGTCAGTAAATATAAAAAAGTTCTTGTCGAAGTTCACATACGTGGCACCAACCCATGCAACAGGAGTGGGTAAAGGAAAAAATATGTATATACAAGTCAAAAAAATAACAACATCTTGCCCCAACGATCTCATCCGTTGTCCGCGGGGGGGTTAAATGAAAAATAAGGCCCACCTTCTCCTATAGCTAATCAGCTGGTCAATTGGTGGGGTATGATGTAAAATAAGGCAAACAACCGTAGACTGAGCAAAGATAGTGCCTAGAAACATTCCTAACCCATGATATTGCCACTACTTTCTTCAATAAACAGTAGGGCGGCACTATAGCAGCAGTCACTTGTTACTCATCGGCTTGCTGTTTCTGATCACCCGGTTCTGCCTCATATCACTGGGCACTCCGCACTGCACCACATCTCCTCCCAGGTACATTCTCCATGGAGCCCAATCGACAACCGAACATTGCCGCAAAAAGCCTGTTTCATTTTTTATTGAAGTTTAATACTAGAATGCTTTTTTGCACCGCCTTAAACAATTCTGATAATGTAGCAATTTTATGGCGAATATAAATGAACGCGAGTGTAGTGAATAATGCTATTCATTGATGTTTGTTTTTAAAGGAACAGTAACACTTTTTTTACAAACTCAGGCAAAAATAATGTACTTATCTAAGTAACTTCCAATATGCTGCTGAATCCAGGTAGTCTTCTAAGGAATCTCAAAAAAATCAAAACCGGAGCTTCTGGATGGAGTCCAATGGGTTAAAAACCCTCAAATTCAACCCTTGAATTTTGGTTGAGTTAAAATCCCTCAAACTCGAATTCGAGGGGTTTTAACGCAATTTGATTCAAACGATTTTAAACAATCGATCGAATTTTGTTTTATTCGATCAAAAAGACAAAAAGATAATCTGCCAAATTTGTAGATCAAATTTTTCTTAAAGGGACAGTACTTTGAAAAGCGAATTTGATCAATTCGAATCGAAATTTTGGGATATTCGACAGTCGAATAAGACCAAAATTAGTTTGAAATTCACATTTTTTCTTTAATTCAAATTTGATTAGAATTTTCACTTCAAATCAATTTGACCCTTGATAAATCTGCCCCTTAAGGTCCCCATAGACGCAACAATCTTTTCCTGCCGAACGACCGATCTTAGGGAAGTCCGACCTGTCAAATTATCTTGCCGTTAGTGGGATACAAACTATCGTACATCTTACGATTTTTCATCCGAAAAATCTTTCAGTCCCCATGCAATCTACATATGTTTGCAGGGCCAAGCAGGATGCAATCCTTCAGTTTTGCTGGCAATATCGCCTGAAATGGTCTTTTTAGTTGATGGACACATCGGGCATTTAAACGATCGTTTTGAGACAATCGTGGTCTCACGATAACCATTGGATCTTTCAAAAATCTTTACGTCAATGGCCAGCTTTAGAGTTGCAGTATTTCTGGTCAGGTGATCTCTGAAGCAGCACACAGACCATCACAAATGCTGGTTCAAGGCAAGAGATGTAAAAGTGCAATATTTACTGAAATAGCTATAGCAGTTTGGTAAGATTCTTTAATATGCAACTTTTTGTTGCTCAAGTATTCATTTTGGGGGTATAGTTTTCCTTTAAACCTAAGCTGTTAGCTGAAGCAGAGTGCACTGTTGTGCTTATAGTTTTAGCACAAGGTGTATTCTTAATATTAACATATGGTACCAAATTGGCCTTGTAAATTAGCTTCATAGGCATCTTATGTTAATTATAATAATTAGCAGATCTAGTTATCCGGCTAATCAATTAGAGACAGGTACATACTTTAGAATGAGATTCATGAATGAATGTATGTATGTTTGTATCAAAGAATGGTGCACTCACTTCGTTTAAAAGGGGTGGTTCACCATTACACCATTCCAGAATGGTCAATTTATTCATTTTATAATTTTTTTTTATAGTTTAATAATTTGCCTTCTTCAGAATCTTCCAACTTTCAAATAAACCTCATCTAAAAAAAACTAATGTGTTATAAATGTTGTTCTTTTCAAGTTCTCGCCAATTTATATTTGTCTTTCAAGTCAACGTATGATTGCAATGGTATTTGAATGCAATTTTAGCAATCTGGTTGCTATCTGGAGAGCTGTTGAAATAAAAACTCAGATGACAAATAGAAAATGGAAACCAATTGCAAATTGTCTCCGACTATCGAGCTCCACATAATAATAATAATAATAATAATAAAAGTTAACTCAAAAGTGAACAACCCGTTTAAGATATAAAAAAAGGAAGGTTTTTACCTCTAATTTTAGCCCACTGAGTACACCATTTTGATGGATAATTAGGGGCAGGTTTACGAACATTGGAGATAAATATCTCAAGAGATTTCTGGAGATGTTGCCCATGACAACCAATCAGCAAATAGTTAAACAGCCACCTATAAGTTAGAAAACAAAAGCAAAGATCTGCTATGGGCAACATCTCCAGAAATATCTCCGATGTTAGTAAACAGGCCCCTTAAAGGTATCCTGTCATGGGAAAAATATTTTTTTTCAAAATGCATCAGTTAGTGCTGTTCCAGCAGAATTCTGCATTGAAATCTATTTCTCTATTTTTTAATATTTATTTTAAAATCTGACATGGGGCTAGATATTTTGTCGATTTCCCAGCTGCCCCAAGTCATGCGACTTGTGTTCTAATAAACTTCAATCACTCTTTACTGCAAGTTGAAGTGATATCACCCCCTCCCTTTCCCCCAACCAGCAGCCTAACAAAAGAACAATGAGAAGGTAACCAGATAACAGCTCCCCAACACAAGATAACAGCTGCATGGTAGATCTAAGAACAGCACTCAATAGTAAAACCCATGTCCCAATGCATACTATTCAGTTAAATTGAGAAGGAAAAACAACTGCCTGCCAGAAAGCAGTTCCCTCCTAAAGTGCTGGCACAAGTCACATGACTATGGTAGCTGGAAAATTGACAAAATGGCTAGCCCCATGTCAGATTTCAAAACTGAATAAAAAATCTGTTTGCTCTTTTTGAGAAATGGATTCAGTGCAGAAGTCTACTAGAGCAGCACTATTAACTGATGTGTTTAAATAAATAAAAAAAAAGAGAAAACATGTTTTCCCTTTAAGGGCAGGCACACACAAGCAGATACGGGGAGCTTTAGACGTCTGGTGACTTATAGCCTCTTCTTCAGGAGAAAGCTGCCTTCCTCCTGCTAAAATGAAAAGTCTCCTCTGGCAATGCACTCGCAGCGCTTCGATTTCCAAAATTGGCAGAAGTTTCCTCATGAGGCAACTTCAGAAATCGAAGAGCCGCGAGTGCCATTGCACTGGCATTTTTCTCAATATAGCAGGCAGAAGGGGGAGATTCTTGCCCCAAAGAAGAGGCCAGGCAACTAATTCTCCCTTAGGGCTAGGCCAGACGGGGAGATTCGAGGGAAATTTGTCGCCTGGCGACTTCTCGCCGCGACTTCTCGCCCCCGAACCTCCCCGAATAGCCAGGCACCCACACGCACCGGCGTAGCTTGAAAACGCCGGCGCGTGTTCACACGGAGCGGCGCGATTTTTGAAATCGCTCCAAATTGCCTCGCCAGAAAAAAAAGAAAGGTTGGGGGGCGAGAAGTCGCGGCGATAAGTCGCCAGGCGACAAATTTCCCCCGAATCTCCCCGTCTGGCCTTAGCCTTAATCTGCCCGTGTGCACCTGCCCTAATTCTTTTTGGTATCAACAGACCAGTGCCTTTTTGAGGAGTGAACATGGTTCAACTACACAAACATATTTGCTGTTCTTACAAGTGGGGGGAAATTATAATCCTGAATTTCATTCATCTCTGTGATTCCACAGAGTTCTAGTTTTAAACTGAACAGAATCTTTCAAATTTGAATAGGCAAATTAGGGTTTGGATGCAGTTTGGTATTGAAACAAGCTTTTTATTTAAAGAGATACTGACACCTGAAATTAAACTCTTTTTTGCATCTATTATAATATTGGCTTTGAAAGCTACTTCATATTTGCCATAAAGTATTTGCATGATGCTTTTACATTACCTGTCTGATCCCTCATGTTCCTATATGAAGGGGCTGCCATATTTGAGCAGCATTAGAAACTGTAACTAACAGGCTGAGATGGGACAGCCAGGTTGGCAAAGTCAGAGTGTCAGGCTTAGGAACTTCAACTAACAATTATATACAAAAAACTCTCAGCAAAAAATGATCAACATGACCTATAGGTAACATTTAATATAAATTAATATGTTAAAAATTAATTTTTTAGTGTCAGTATCACTTTAAGATGAACTATTTTGCCATTACATTCAAAAGTTATGAATTCCATTGGATTCCCAGATATACATATTTCCCTGTCCATATCAACAAAAAAGTTTAAAAAAAAAAATAGCTGTATAATTCCCATGGAGTCCAAAGTACAAAGACACAATTCCAGAATGAACCAAGACACAAACATACATCAAAACTCACTGGAGCTCATTTACCCACAATGGGAGCAAATTTGCCCATCGTTAATAAATGTGTTCCACTGACTGCAGTAACAAGTTAGGGATAACACAGCGTGCGTCTACATGCATGCATACATTTTAAATTGTAACCGTTAGTGCACATTTGTGGATCGAAGACTTAAAGGAGACCTAAACCCTAAAAATGAATATGGCTAGAAATAATTTTTGTGAAAAATGTCAGTGACCCTCTCCTGTGGGCATTTGTGGAAAAGCTAAGCTTAGAGGTTTTGTTGTAAATTATCAAGCAGAAAACAAGGTTCATCTGTCAGAAGCTGGTGCTACAGAGCTGAAGCAGACTTCACAGATTTTGAAGCTGCCGAGTAATGTTAATCTGAATTACTAATTAGCCTGGTTTCATGATTGTAATGAAGCGCACCTTACCGGTGCGGCGGGGACGCCCGCCGCGCCGCCATAGGCAGGGACGCCTGCCGCGATGTTCCTCTTCTGCCGGCTCCTATGCGCGCGCGCGCACTTCCGGGTTTGATTTAAAGGCGCAGGCGCGCTGACGTATGACGTCAGCGCGCATTGGCGCGAAATTTGAAATTCTTAAAAGGCCGGTTCGGCTTATGCTCTTTGCCCGTGATAGGATTTGTTTCCTGGTGCTTCTGAGCCTTGTGCGTCTGACTTGTATCCTGTTTGTATCATCTCCTGTGTTTGACCCGGCTTGTTCCTGACTATTCTGAAATCCGTATTCTGACCCCTGCCTGTACTTCGACTCCGATTCCGTCTCACCCCTCTGATTGATTACCCGGTTTGACCCTTGCCTGCCTGACTACCCTAGCTATCTACCTGCCTCGACCCGGCCTGTCTGACTACGAATCTGCCAACCCCTGTCTGTACCGTGACCATTGGCCTTATAGACTCTATCTACAGTTGTGCCCCACTGCCAGCCAGAACTCCTGCTCTGCACCTCTCGTATAAGTCCAGGTGGCATCTGAGGGCTCCTCCCGAAGCCAAAGGTGGCCACACTACTGGTGAAGCACGAGCCGAGATCAGGGTGCTTGGCACTTGTTCTGGTATTGGGTGCCGATCGTGACAATGATGTATACATATATAATATATACAGCTTAGTTAAGCGACAGCAGCACAGAGCATATGCTTTGAATCTGCAGAAATAAAATGGGGACTTCTTGGGTATCTTCAGGGGCACAGTTCTTCACTGCTGTGATTGCCTTGGTAGAGAAGCCCCAAAACATTTCTGTGCTACTTCTTTGTTAAGCTGTAGTATTTCATTCAAACATAAACGCAATAAATTTTGTGACTATAAGGGAAGAACTACAATTTACTTGTGAATATATGAAAAGGAAAAAGGACAATGCAAATCCCCTTGTGTATGAGATATATGTGTAACTAATTAATGTCTATTGGCATCTATGGTTTGTAATTTTTTGATACATTAACATACATTGTGTATAAGGTTTATTACCTTGTACTATTATCATCACAGTAAAAAAAAAAGACAGACAAATAACCTTACTCTAGAAGGCGTGGAATCCAGCTTGGTTTGTTCCTGTGGAAACAGAATAAAAAATCAAAAGCTGTGGGCAGGAAGTAATTTCAGCTAGAGTTGCGAGGGGCTGACCATCTCCCAACTCAGAGATGGTCACCCACCTTTCTGACATGAGCTCACTCAACTGGGCTTGTGTGTTGTGATGCATAAACATTGTCTGAATGAAAAAAAAAAAGTGTGCAGTTCCCCTAAAAAAAAGGAACTTTAAAGGGCGAGGAAAGGCAAAGAAATAAACTCCCATTTTTACTTTCTATAAATGTAAAAGAAATATATCTCCAATATACTTTAATTAAAAAAGGTGTACCGTTTTTATAAGAAACCTGACTGTATGCAGTGAAATTTAGTGCTGTGGATAGGAATTGTCAGACGGTCCCTAACTTCTGGCAGGGAAACAATCATACTTATGAACAGCATGGGGAGCCCCTGCCTTACTTACCAGCCATGCAGAACTCAAACAGCTTTGTTTTTTGATCATTTATGACTATCCCTAAGCAGCCCATATCACACGGAGTGTGTGTATGTAGTCTAGTCTTGCAAAGATGTTTAACACAGTTACAAGATGACAGCCCCCTGTGGCCAACTTTCAAAGCATAAATCATTTTTTTGATTAGGCTTGTGGAGCAGTTACGTTTATGTTTAGTATACAAAATACAGCATTTCTAGCCTTATACTATTTAAAGGGGTGGTTCACCTTCAAGTTAACTTTTAGTATATTGTAGAAGGGCCAATTCTAAGAAACTTTTCAATTGTTCTTCATTATTTTTTTTCATAGTTGTTTAATGATTTGCAATTTTCTTTCTCAAATGGGGGTCACCAACACCATCTAAAAATAAATGCTCTGTAAGGCTACAAATGTATTGTTACTGCCACTTTTTATAACTTATTATTATATCCAGTCCATCTCCTTTTCATATTCCAGTCTCTTATTCAAATCAATGCAGGGTTGCTAGGGTAATTTGTACCCTAGAAACCAAATTGCTGACACTGCAAACTAGAGAGCTGCTGAATAAAAAGCTAAATAACTATAAAACCACAAACAATACAAAATGAAAACCAATTGCAAATTGTCTCAGAATCTCTCTCTACATTATACTAAAAGTTAACTCCAAGGTGAACAACCCCTTTAAGACTTTCCTTGCCCTTTAAGGCTAAATGTGCCTTATAGGATTGGAAATGTTTCCCAAGACTCGGAGATTATTGGTGCCCTTTCTGTGGAGTTATGTTCGTCTGTGTAAAAAAACAGATCATGTTTATGCACCTAATTTACATAAGCAAACAGAATGAAAGTGTCAATCATATATTAAAAAAAGGGTGTTTTAAATATAATAAATGGAATTTTTTGGAGCATAAACAACATTTTTTTTAGGCGTGTAAAGAAACTTTTCTTTAACATACAGAAAACATAACAGTGTTTCTGAAAACATTATACAACGATATTTGCGTTGTGCCAGTCCCATGACTGCACTCTATGTTTAGCCTTCACTGGATGTGAAACTCTTCTTAACTGAAAAGGTGGCCATACATGGAGAGATCCACTTGTCTGGCGATTTTGCCAAACTAGCAGATCTCTCCCCGATATGCCCACCTTGAGGTGGGAGATATCGGGCTGATCCAATCGTGGGCCTTAGGCCAAACGATCGGATCACAATGGAGATACGGGACCGCATCAATGAAGAGATGCGACTGGGATCCAACCGCATATCGATCGGGAAAGCCAGTCGGAGAGCCCCATACACTCGGTCTGTCAGCAGCTTTTATCGGCCCGTGTATGGCCACATTAAGTCCAGCGTGAACTCCACAATACAGAACAGACTTGGGACAGGATGTAGGGTGGAAGTTTGAGAAACACTAGGGACTTTTCCAAATCTGTGGTACCAGAGGAAGTTTTCATTTTTTTTCTACTTGTTTTTCCAAGGACTAAACTGTTGAGCATAATTGAAGAGAAGAGAGTGCAGGTACACATATGGCTTGCCCCTTCCCCAACACTCCTCAATAACTGTATAATTATCAGTTCTACCTTTCTTTTTCCACAGTGCTTTGTGTAACTAGTAGGAGATTCCATTGACATGAATGAAGATAAAAACAAAAGTCTCCTTGCTACTTGCTGAGTCCAACTAATAGTATCACACAAAGTTTTTCATACAAATTAAATCAGAAAATATTAAATGTACATTTTTGCTCCTGATTGTTAAAACATGCAAGGGGAGAAGGCAATAATTACATTCTAACTTGGTCTGCTAACCAGAAGCCTGTCAAGTAGCACCACTGGCCACACAGGAGATGAGGTAGGCAATGTGGATATTGATAAGCCAACACTTAATCTCTGAGGAAATCTTTTATTAACACTGTGTGAATATAAAAAAAAAAAACACAATTGCGACACAGAATCTGCATTGGTGTACCAATATTCACATCTCCAACTTCTTTTGATCTAATACAGCTTCACTTGTGACAGAAGCTGTGAAAAAATTAGTAATGATTACAGATGATTCAGTATCAACAAAACAGAGCCTTCATTAGCCTACTTGATAAATACACAGAACAGCTAAGCCTTAGAGGTTGTTCACCTTTAAAATTCATTTTAGTGTAGGTAAAGCATGATATTCTGAGACAATTTGCATTTTTTTTTTAATTAAACCTACCCTAGCAATCAGGCAGTGGTTTAAATAAAATACTGGAATATGAATAGCAGGGGCTCTGAATGGACAGATAACTAATACAAAGTAATCATAACAAAAAAACTGTAGCCTCAAAGAACATTAGTCAGAAGAGGAAAGCAAATAATATTTTTAAAAATTCAGACTAATTGCAAAGTTGCTACGAAATTGCCATTTTATAACTTACTACATGTTAACAGAGGTGAACTACACCTTTAACAGACAACACTGCCACACCTTATTTGATGATCCCTAACACTTTAAATGAAGCATTACCCTTTAAATGAAATTACTTTGATGAGAGGTAAATAATAAAATGTTACCTTTTCCCAGCAACCGGCTTTAGTGGTTGGCCTCTGGTTACTTTTACCCATGAAGACATTTTAGAACACCTGTAAAAGAACAGAACAAGTCAAACGAAAACCATGTACTGGTGACTTATCCCAAGCAAAAGAAAAAAAAAACCACACATGGCCTTTGTCAGCCATAAAATGTGCCACTTTTCGTATTTTAATTCATGTATTAAAGACAGCAAAACAAAAGCATTGAGGCCCAAAAGGTTTTGGGGAAGTGTGAGGGAAGCCTATATTTGAAATACACAGCAAATTACAGGAAGTTAATTACAGCTTATTCAAACCTAAGGCAGTATAATCAGCTCTACAAAATATGTTGGCGCTATATTAACACATGTTAATAATTGATTAGATTTATATGGATTTATACGGTATATACTTAAAACTAGGCCAAGAAAAAAAAAATGGGGCATATAAAATTTAAGATACAGCTAAAGCCAAAAAAGCCATTAAATTAAAAAGTCTGAAGTGCCAGACGTAGAAACATTACAAAAAAAATGGGTTGAACATAACCTGGACTAACATTACCAAACCAAACATAAACTACAATTAGCTGAGATACGCACATTTCATTCTCTCACAATTCCGGTAAAGTTAAAACCTTTGCATGATGCCTGGCTTCAGAATGTGTCCCTACTGTGTAACTACCGGCATCCAAAGACCCCCAGTATCCAGGTTAAAAATCGACCACTGGTCTACAAGCTTGTTTTCGACTACACTTTAAAGAGCAAATTGTATGCATATATGGCATTTAAACCCCCACTTAAAGGGGACATTTCATATAATCTTTATATTAAGATATAGTAGTCACATATCCCACAAATGTGTAATGATGCAGAAAAAAAATGCATTTTGAAAGCACTTTACCTCGTAAAACTGTTACTATATCAGAGCTGCAGAGAGATCCTTAAGCTGGCCATAGACACAATATACACATCTCCAGAGCTGGTGAGTCTCCCACTGAAAATCATCAGATCGGCAATACATGCAGAGATATGATCGGCAGCCAAACAACCTTTCGGCATGGGAAGACAAATGTCGGGACACTCCACACACAATCCAAAAATCGTAGAAATCAAGGATTCGTACAATTGGATCTTTGAGTCTATGGCCAGTTTTACTGCTAAGAGTCTAAGCAGAAATGAGGTGGGGGAGTGTCTGTTCATTCTCTCACAGGAAATGGTCACAACACTGATTGACAGGCTGAAATCTGCTTTAGCTCAGAAAATCCCTCCCACTGCCTGTGTCTGTTCCCAGCTGAACAAAGCTATCTTTGCTGCTGCCTGATCTAGTTGTAAGAAAAAACCCTCAGCAATTGTGCTAAAATAAGTGCATGCAGAATGAGCAATTCCACTATTTGACACCTATATAGATAGTGAAACTGGTTGTTAAAAAAATTAAGCGGTGGTTAGATACGTTAACCTGAGTCCTGAGCATTATTGTGGCAGCACTAGCAGTATACATTCTTTTTTTATTGCAGCGTGTCATTTTTTATTGCTGCTCCCTCCAGGCTCAAAGACAGACACGCGCTTCAGCGATCTAGTTATCAGTGCTGTAAGGAGGAGGGGGAGCCGTACAACGAGCGAGCTGGGGAGTGAGAGTAAGCTGCTAAAGGAGAGGGAGCGAGAGCCAGGCAGGGAGAGTATTAGTATGAGGAATGGATTAATGAAGAGTAGAAAATGATGGTATATGTGTCCTGTGGGCAAAAATATATATGAAGCTTAATATACAAACGTGTATGACATAAAGCACGCTCCTACCAGGCTTCCTTTTCCTTCCTCTGTCCCAGGTACCAGAACAAAAACCCATTCACAACAAACACTAAACCAGTCACAGTGGCCTAAGGCAATAGAGAAAGCCTAGAAGATGAGCAGCTAAGATTTTAATAGTCAGACACCTAGTGGTCGGAGGAAAGTCTAAAGGTGGCCATAGACGCACAGATAATATCGTACGAAACAAATTTTCGTACGAT
>CM044437.1:35255449-35295225 GCA_024363595.1 Xenopus borealis
ATACATCCATACATCCATCCATCCATCCATCCATCCATACATAGCCCATAGAAAATCAGAGGCACAGTGACCCAGTTAACTGCTCTAAAACCTTGGTTAGAGGTTGCAGCCTCTAGCAACTTACATAAGAAGCTGGCAGTTCCAGGGATTAAACGTGTGCACGTTCGCTACCTGCCAGTAGAATGCAAAAGCGCTTCTGCCTGTTCGAATCTACCGCTCAATAATGGATAAGGCGCAATGGAGCAGTCACATGTTATGATCACGTGACTGTGACGTCAGGTCCTATCGGAGGATGGGAAGTAGCCTCTACCCTAGCAAAAACGATAGAGCTGTGAATCATACATTTTTTTCTGTGGTTACGGGAGCAGAAATGAACTCCTTAGAACAGGCAGAAGGTTAGTTTGGGATTTGTTTTACGCTACATTGCTATAAATAAGACTATAACGTAAAATCTGGCAAATATAGCTTTTTATTCTGCTAATAGCATAGATGTGGTGCAGTTTTACGTTTATTCGCTGTGCTTGAACTGAATGAAAACGTGTTTGTGAACGCAAATATTCAAGTACTCATTCAGCAGGCGTTATAAGCCGCATATACATTTTTTTTTTTTTAAACTGCTTTGACACGTGGGAGCGTGTTGCTGTAATGCGTAATTTCAAT
The DNA here is from genome assembly GCA_024363595.1 of Xenopus borealis. NCBI lineage: Eukaryota > Metazoa > Chordata > Amphibia > Anura > Pipidae > Xenopus > Xenopus borealis. The sequence continues at coordinate 35,256,110 of CM044437.1, forward strand.
CTTAGCTGTAGGCCTGCAGCTAAGTGGGATTGAAGTACGATATAATCCAAACGAACCTTTCTACATCATGTTTTTATTTATGTGCAAAGTGCCCTCTTGAAAACTATTCTTTTACTCTTGTGTCCAAAATTTTAGAATCTCTAAGATCTTTTTTACTGCGGCCCCTGTGGTCTGCAGTTGATCAGTGCACATTTCGTCATTTGGACAATGATCCTGAGCATAGGTCTAAGCTATGCAAAATCAATTTATGATGAGGGACAGGGATTTTAAAGGATTGAAAAGTTTGCCTGAATTAAAAGAAATAACCATGGATGGCTGTGGAATCCCTCTGGGAAGAATTTTTGACTGGGCAAAAGGTCACAAAGAAAATTATCATTGGTCTATGCAAACCACCTCTTATAAGTGACTTGCGCTCTTACAAATTGAGGGGCTTCACTACTAGATCATAGTTTACATAACTGACTTCCGGTATCCAGACATTGACTGGGGTAATAGGATTGCTAAATCATAAAAAGACAATTTTGTATTTGTTTAAGGACCATTACACAACCGTAACATAATTAGCAGTATAGATAGTATTGTGTATGCACAGTATAACTCAGTGTCACAGGCCATTCGTATAAACACCACATATTCCCCCTATAGTAGGATAGTATTTGGGCAAATGTAATGAACAACAACAACAACGCAACTTAAAGCAATAATATACATATTTTACATGACCGGGTCCTTGGTCCATGCTGGTAGTTTTCGGATTTTCTCAGTATGTGTTATAGGGTCACTTTCTTTAAGCCTATTGCAGTTGGCATCAGGAGTAGGAAAATGTCCTTCATCAAATGGAGCTTCTCCAAAGCCATATCTAGCAGATGCAAGATGACTTGCATTCCATATGCATCCATAAGATAGTTCATATGTGTATGGTCCTCACTGGCATCTCACTTCAAGTGGTATAGTAAATTTAGATTGGCCTTGTTTCAGTGGTCCTGGTTGCTTAATTCTGACTAAAGATCCAGGCTGAAAGTGCACCACGTTTTCTGTTAGTATAAGACTTGCATTTGACTTGTTGTCATTTGACACTATCAGCAGTAGATGATTTTGTAGGAACAGTATTTTGTGGAAGTTTGATGTCTGCAACATGTAACTTAGTGCACATCTGTCTGCCATGTAATAATTCAGCTGGAGATGCTTGGATTGTTGCATGGCACTTTGCTCTGTAGTTATATATGAACTCTGTTGTAAATACTTTCCAAGATTTTCCAGTAAGGTTTTGCTGTTTGTATTGCTTCTTTCAGACTTGTTGGATCTCTCGATTTCTCCATTTGCGTGTGGCTAATATATTGAAGATTTTCTATGCATGATATTCCTCTCTCTCAGAAAAAATTAGACAAACTGTGGTCTGTTGTCTATTAACTCCTTTGGATTACCTTTTCTGCTGAAGACTGTAGATATAAATGTTATTACTGTAGCTGATGTTATATGAGAAACAAATGCAAATATCTGGCCATTTACTGTAATAGTCATCTAATCAGAGTTATAGCAAATCTGCAGTTTATAGGAGCATCTGCAAAACGGCCCACAATATCAATAGCAAGTTTTTCCCATGCTGAATCAGGGAATGGTACTGGTTGAAGTGGTGGTGTATGTGTGATAGCTGTTTTGTCATGATTCTGACAAGTAACCCAAGAATGAATGTCAGTTAACACATCGGCATCCTTTGCTGGCCACCAGTATAGTTCTCGCAGTCTTTGCTTTGTACGTACAATACCTTGATGACTCTCGTGTGACAGTTGTATGAGCTTTTCACACAAGGTCACTGGTGCCAGTTACAGGTAAGCTTCACGGACCACATTGCCATCTCCTATGGACAGTTAGTGTCTAATCCTGTAGTAAGGTTGAATATCAGGACTGCGTTTCTTCTCAGCATTTTGTCATTTGCTTTGTCCTGTAGTTTTACTTGAATTGGACGTGAGTTAAGCTTGCTTAAAACCAGCAGCTGTAACTGCACATGATAGTAAATCAGTCAGTGCTACAACTTCTGTGTCCTCATCCAGTGTATCAGAAGCTGCAGGTAAAGGTAAACTTGACAAACAATCTGCAGTAACATTTTTTAAACCTGGTTTGTATTGCATTTTGTAGTTGAAATTCAGTAGCCTTGCTGACCATTTTGCTATATGCATTCCAGCTCTTCTTAGTCCCTTTGTTGTAAGCAGTGTAGTTAAAGGGCTATGATCCGTGCATAAGGTAAATTCTCTACCACATAGGTAGGTTCTTCATTTTTATGTTGCCCAAACAAATGCTAGAGCTTATTTTTCAACAGTTGAATACTTACGATCTGGATGCAAGATCAACAGTTTTCTCTGAATGATCATCATTCAGCACCAACCCCATAGTCTTAAGCATCTGTAGTAAATTTAGTGCGTAGTGGAGGATCATTTAAAGCTAGTGCTGGACTGTTCACGTTGAGCAGTCTCTGACCAAACCAGTCTTGAAGTTCCACGTAGTAGTGCTCTAAGGGGCTCCACAACTGAAGCATAGTTTGGGATAAACTTAGAATACCGTGAAGTAAGACCTAAGAAAGCTCATAAGGTCTGAAAATCCGATGCAGTAGGTGCTTGGGTAATGGCATGGTCAGGATCAGGCAGTGAAATTATATGACCCACAAATGACAGCTGAGTTTGTCTAAAGTTTTGGAAAGGTTCATTTTCAGTCCTAGTTGTTTTCAAAGAATGATGTCTTCTATACTACATGACATACTTGGTGTACAATGCTATTTGGATGATTGTCCACGCAGCATTGTACACCAGGTGTGTCATGGAGTATAGAAGACATCAGTCTTTGAAAACAACTTGGTGCTAAAGCCAGTCCATAAGTTACACGCTTGAACCGAAACAAACCATCATGGGTGATAAATGCAGTGAGGTCTCTGCTTCCCTCTTGTGAAATTATATGACCCACAAATGACAGCTGAGTTTGTCTAAAGTTTTGTAAAGGTTCATTTTCAGTCCTAGTTGTTTTCAAAGAATGATGTCTTCTATACTACATGACATACTTGGTGTACAATGCTATTTAGATGATTGTCCACGCAGCATTGTACACCAGGTGTGTCATGGAGTATAGAAGACATTAGTCTTTGAAAACAACTTGGTGCTAAAGCCAGTCCATAAGTTACACGCTTGAACCGAAACAAACCATCATGGGTGATAAATGCAGTGAGGTCTCTGCTTTCCTCATGCAGTAATACTTGATGATCCGCACTGAAGATCCAGAGTAGAAAAGTATTTTGCTTCCCGGAGTTCTGAAAATATTTCCTCTGTGTGGCAAGATATGATTATAAATAACCACTGCTTTTATTAGGTTCACGGAGATCAACACACAATTGAATACTTCCAGTTTTCTTCACTGTTGCAACAATAGGTGAAACCCATTCAGAGGATTCAGATTTTTCAATCACATCTTGCTCTACCAGTTTCTTTAGTTCTTGTGAGATATCCTCTCATATAGAGTAGGGCAACCGCCTCAATTTCTGGTATACTGATTTTACATCTGGTCTCAACTTAACTTTGTGCAGAAAGTTCTTTGCACAGCCCAGTGAAGTGTTGCTGTGTGGTGAAATTTTAGACACCGGCTGTGTGGCTCGCATTGGTGCTGTAGTAATGAAACCATCTACTAATTTTAGGTTTAATGTGGCAAAGAGATCTCTTCCAAGTATAGCAGTACCCTTATTCACAATGTAAAAGTCACATTTTGTAATATTATATTCAAATTCAAACTGGCAAGCAACCAAGCACAGGGATTGGATCCTTAAATTATGCTGGCCATAGACGTAACAATTATGATCTTTCTCAATGTAGCGGAGGTAGACCATAGGTTTCGTAGCAGAGGATGACATGAACTCCTCCTCCAATTTGGCCATGAAAATATTTGCATACTGTGGTGCAAATCGACAGCCCATTGCGGTGCCCATCTGCTGCAGGTAGATATCCTGGCCAAATGAAAAGGCGTTGTGTGTGAGGGTAAATTCCACCATGCCCACAACTGGTTCTGGTGGTATATTGTGTTGTTGCAGGTGTATTTGAGAAGCCAAAAGATCTTTCCAAGAAAGATTGTTCATTTCAACACACACGTATAGAACTGAATCGTCAGATATACAGGTAGAAACAAAAGAATTCTACCTGTATCTGACAAATCAGCACTAACAATGGCCAATGTTGAGGGCGCTTCAAAGGCATCCGATCAAAATTTTCGTCTCATTTCCCACCATACACACACGTTTCGTACGATATTAAATGTGCGTCTGTGGTCACTTTAACTGACCAGTCTCAGGTCAGGTGCAATAAGCGTATCTTTTGCAAAGTATTTTAAGAAAAAAAATTTTTATTTTGCACAGCCTATCTATTTATCCAGTTTTTATTTTTACCATTAACTATTTATTCCTTTAACACTGTAACATTTGTAGTAGTGACTTCATTAAAATCTTTAGCAGAACTATGGCAGATCATAGCAAAATTACCTACCTTTTTGCATTAGCGGCACTGTACAGATTTTGCAGGACATGTAGCATAATTTGCAGTGTGTTGTGTTGAACCACAGCGAAAGCAGTATTTTTTTAGCACTGTATTTTGCCTGTGACTTGCATTATTAGGCCACAGTGCTGGATTCACAGTCTGACTGAGAGTTTTGGCCTCTGCTGTTTCCATTTGGCTAGCAACTGTAATAGCCCTTGCAAGGGTTAAATCCTGCTCTAGGAGGAGTCTCATTCTAATGCAAGGTGAGTTTGTTTTTACCACTATTTAGTCTCTTAGCATTTCATCTGTTAGATTCCCAAAGTCACAGGTAACAACCAGCTCTCTCAAATCTGCTACAAATTGTTCTGTGGATTCGTCATTATGTTGTCCACGTTGGCGGAATTTATATCTTTCAGCAACCATATTTACTCTTTAAAAGTTCTTTATAGCATTAAGTGCAGTTTCATAAGTCTCATATGGTAATGTATAGAATATACGCTGTCCCTCTGCTCCCAGGTAGTGTATAGCACACTTTCTAGCAGCAGAAATCTCCCCTTCAGCAATAATGTAATTGTCAAACATATGTATCCAAGCAGTAAAATGTATTGTAGGCTCACCGGGGTTTGGGGGAAAAGGTGCAGGCTGCTGCAGAGGTAGAAGAGACCTCTCGTCACCAATGTGTTTTGATAGCCAAGGATGTGTATCTTATAACAGTGCTTTATTAGCAGGCTCATGCAGCCATTACACAACAGTAACATAAACTCTAGCGCCTTAAGCAGTATAGACAGTACTGTGTATGCACAGTATAGTATACCCTGTTTAAACAACAAATGCTCTGAAAGGCTATAAATCTATTGTTACTGCTAATTTTTATTACTCCTCTTTCTATTGAGGCCTCCTCCTATTCACATTCCAGCCTCACTTTTAAATCAATGCTTGGTTGTTAGGATTTTTTGGATCCTAGCAACCATATAGCTGAAATTGCAAACACGTAAGCTACTGAATAAAATATAAATTTATTAAAGTGCTGCTTAATAATTATATGTCCGTATATTCCAATTGTAAGCAAGGACCATTGATGCAAAGAAAAACCTTTGTTGTTGGATGCTTTTAAGGCATTTGGGTTCAATTCAAACAAGCTGAAATTTAGATGAAAAGATTTTGCAGAGATTAGTAAAATTAATCAAACAATATTTTAAAATATTTAAATAAATGAAGCAAGAAGGATGGAACTCAATATAAGAGGGTCAGTTGATTGGATGTATGCACTACAGAGCTTGTCAGATTTAATTTAATTGCATTTTATGATGAAGTGAGCAGGAACCTCTGTTATGGCAGTGCTAACGCTTTTGATACAGTACCACACATAAGGTTACTGGTTCAATTAAAGAATATTGGCGTGGAATGTAGTATTTGTACTTGGATAGAGAATTGGCTGAATGATATGAAATTCCGCCACTCTCCATTCCATTTTTAAAGGCGTATTTATCAAAGGGTGAACTTTCACTTCACCCTTTGATAAATAGGCCTTTCAAAATCCCATAGAAATTAATGGAGGGCGGCGGAATTTCCCTCTAGTGGCGGAACTTCACTCTTTGATAAATTTACCCCTATGTTCTTTGCAGGATGCTTCACTCCAACTTGCAGTGCAGCAGTAAAGAGTGACTAAAGTTTATCAGAGTGCCCAAGTCAAGTGACTGGGGGCACCTGGGAATCTTTCAATATGTCTAGCCCAATATCGGATTTAAAAACTAATATTAAAAAAAATCTGTTTGCTTTTTTGATAAAGGTATTTCTGGTCAAAAAGTGGTTCACAAAAAAGATATTCATTGCTATATGTTGTCTCACTTAAGCAAGTTTGAAATATTTGGCGTAAAAGATTCTAAAATTTTAAATGCAAAAACATTTTAATGTTTAACTTTTTTGTGTTTGTTTTTTGTGTTTCAAGATCTAAAAGCATTTGAAAGAAGACTTACTGAATATGTTTCATGTTTACAGCCTGCTACCGGACGATGGAGAAGTAAGCAATTTATCAATAAAAATCCCTAATTGGGCAGCTAGGTGTAGTCTTCCAGTGAAGACCTCTATAATATCATTGGTATATTGCATGATATTATAACGGGGCTTAAAAAACCATACATATTCAGATTACCTTTTTTTTTGGATAAAAACTAGGTACTGTACTTTCATTTAGATGATTTAGGTTTATTAAGAATCAATTACTGACCTTAGCAAGTACAGGTATGGGACCTGTTATCCAGAATGCTCTGGACCTGGGGTTTTCTGGATAGCGGATCTTTCTGTAATTTGGCTCTTCATACCTTATTTCTACTAGAAAGTCATGTAAACATTAAATAAACCCAAAAGGCTGGTTTGCTTCCAATAAAGATGAATTATATCTTGGGTTGGATCAAGTACAAGGCACTGTTTTAATATTACAGAGAAAAAGGAAATAATTTTAAAAAATTTGGATTATTTAGATGAAATGGAGTCTATGGGAGATGGCTTTCCATAATTCGGAGCTTTCTGGATAACTGGTTCGATACTATATTGGATCTATTATCTATTCGTAATTTGAGTGACTGGGGGTCATTTATCAACACTGGGAATATTTGCCTTGGGCAGTAACCCATGGCAACCAATCAAATTGTTGCATTCATTGTTCTAACTGCAGCTGGCTTTTAAAGGGCACCTATTGGGGCAAAACTGTACCCCCAACCAAAGGTGCGGGCTGATAGAGCCCGCATTCCGGTCCGGGGTTTCACTATTTTTTTTTTTTTAAATGCCCCTCACCAGCGCTAGTGGGCTCGGTCCGGGAGGGAGCTCCCGGAGCGAGCAGCCGTCTCCCCACAAGCGTGCGTCTTACTGACGTCACGCGCATGCGCAGAATTAAAAAGCGGTCAAAATTCTGGCAGCTTTTCATTCTGCGCATGCGCATGACGTCAGTAAGGCGCGCGCTTGTGGGGAGACGGCCCTCCCGGAGCGAGACTGCTAGCGCTGGCGAGGGGCATTTAAAAAAAAAAATATATATATATATATAGTGAAACCCCCAACCGGAATGCGGGCTCTATCAGCCCGCACCTTTGGTTGGGGGTACAATTTTGCCCCAACAGGTGCCCTTTAAAAGGCAATAACTGATATATGGGTAACTGCCCATGGGCAAATTTTCCCAGTATTGATAAATGAGCCCCACTACCTTAAGTTTGCCAAAAATCATTTAAATATTAAACCCTGTAGCATTATTTTGCCACCAATATGGATTTATCAATCGTTGTTATGATCAAGTACAAGGTACTTTTTTGTTATATTGTTTTATTATTCGAGAAAATGGAAATATTTTTTTAAAGTCAGAATTAATTACCTAAAATGTACTTTCAGATGGCCTTCCTATATATCAGAGCTAATAAACATTAATAAGTGCTGCAAAGCCATTTTACATTTCACTGCTTGCTTTTTATAGTATAATATACATACAGTGGTGTAAAAAACTATTTGCCCCCTTCCTGATTTCTTATTCTTTTGCATGTTTGTCACACTTAAATGTTTCTGCTCATCAAAAACCGTTAACTATTAGTCAAAGATAACATAATTGAACACAAAATGCAGTTTTTAAATGAAGGTTTACGTTATTAAAGAACAAGTAAACCTTTTTTTTTTCTATCTGTAAATTTGCTCTAAACAGCCCCCCAGATTAATGTACCTTAGTCCCTGCTGCAAGTCTGCTCTGGTTTCTGTGTTATCAACAGCTTGTTTCCCCTTCTTCCTGGTGCAGAGTGAAGCCCCGCCCCTTAGCTTACTGAGCTGACCTTATCTCTTGGACTAGTCCTGGAGATCATTTGCATACTATGACATAGTAGAGACCAGTGTGTTTAGCACCTTTTGCTTGGGGAAACTAGCTTACTAATGCACACACTGGCTCCCTCTTCCTCTCTATTGTGGAACAGCAGCAAATGGACTGCTCAGTAAACTAAGGGGCTGGGCTTCACTCTGCACCAGGAAGAAGGGGAAACAAGCTGCTGATAACACAGAAACCAGAGCAGACTTGCAGCAGGGACTAGGGTACATTAATCTGGGGGGCTGTTTAGAGCAAATTTACAGAAAGAAAAAGAAAAACATTTACTTTTCCTTTAAGGGAGAAAAAAAACTCCAAATCTACATGGGCCTGTGTGAAAAAATGATTGCCCCCCTTGTTAAAAATAACTAAGAACAAAAGTAATTGAGATCTATCAGTCTGGTAAAGGTTATAAAGCCATTTCTAAAGCTTTGGGACTCCAGCGAACCACAGTGAGAGCCAATATCCACAAATGGCAAAAACATGGAACAGTGGTGAACCTTCCCAGGAGTGGCCGGCCGACCAAAATTACCCCAAGAGCGCAGAGACAACTCATCCGAGAGTCCACAAAAGACCCCAGGACAACATCTAAAGAACTGCAGGCCTCACTTGACTCAATTAAGGTCAGTGTTCACGACTCCACCATAAGAAAGAGACTGGGCAAAAACGGCCTGCATGGCAGATTTCCAAGGCGCAAACCACTTTTAAGCAAAAAGAACATTAAGGCTCGTCTCAATTTTGCTAAAAAAACATCTCAATGATTGCCAAGACTTTTGGGAAAATACCTTGTGGACCGACGAGACAAAAGTTGAACTTTTTGGAAGGTGCGCGTCCCGTTACATCTGGCGTAAAAGTAACAGCATTTCAGAAAAAGAACATCATACCAACAGTAAAATATGGTGGTGGTAGTGTGATGGTCTGTGGTTGTTTTGCTGCTTCAGGACTTGGAAGGCTTGCTGTGATAGATGGAACCATGAATTCTACTGTTTACCGAAAAATCCTGAAGGAGAATGTCCGGCCATCTGTTCGTCAACTCAAGCTGAAGCGATCTTGGGTGCTGCAGCAGGACAATGACCCAAAACACACCAGCAAATCCACCTCTGAATGGCTGAAGAAAAACAAAATGAAGACTTTGGAGTGGCCTAGTCAAAGTCCTGACCTGAATCCTATTGAGATGTTGTGGCATGACCATAAAAAGGCGGTTCATGCTAGAAAACCCTCAAATAAAGCTGAATTACAACAATTCTGCAAAGATGAGTGGGCCAAAATTCCTCGCGCTGTAAAAGACTCGTTGCAAGTTATCGCAAACGCTTGATTGCAGTTATTGCTGCTAAGGGTGGCCCAACAAGTTCAGGGGGCAATTACTTTTTCACACAGGTTTTGGATTTTGTTTCTCCCTAAATAATAAAAACCCTCATTTAAAAACTGCATTTTGTGTTTACTTGTGTTATCTTTGACTAATAGTTAAATGTGTTTGATGATCAGAAACATTTTGTGTGACAAACATGCAAAAGAATAAGAAATCAGGAAGGGGGCAAATAGTTTTTCACACCACTGTACCTTGCTATATGTAATACATTAAACAAATTATTCCATTGTAGTGAATTTTTATATGTCCTCTTTCACTACCAGTGATACTTATAGTGGTCTCTGTTTGCACTGCCACGGGGGCATGGAACTGGCTAATAGATCCAGAGACCCAAAAGGTAAGATTATCTTCCACCGCTGCATGGTCCCTTTGCTTTTTGAGTGACAGAAGTGATTTATTTATAGAAATTTTAAGGCAACTTTTATTACTTATAGGTCTGTCTTTTTTTTTTGATGTACACACACATCCATTCTAATTTTAATAGTTTTATACTAGATGTTTTTCTCTGCCTCTGAATGTCGTACTGCTTTTTTTTAGTGTTTTTCTTTTGAGAAAAATTAGCTTTCTTCAGATAAAATAGAATAGGTTTAAACATGGACACATTTCTTTGGTCCCTGACATGTCTTATACAGTAATTCCACAACGTTTTTATGAGACTTAAACAAAGACTATATTAGTATTAACCTGATGCAAATACTTTTTGGAGCTCCCAAATTAAGTATTATGCACATATAAAAGCAGTTTTCGTTAGTATAAAACCGTAGATAATCTAATCTAAAGGAAAATTGCAGTAATGGTAACAGGTTTTAACCTGTTATGGCTATTATACAGCCAGCTTCTGCTAACAGCTAGAACAGCTTTTTTGTGCTAAAAGTTATATTTCTGCAGATGTTTTGGTAGGAAACAAAGCAAAATTGTGGGTAGGGTTGAATATTTTCCTAAAATATTTTTGAGGCGACATTAAATACTGTCTTCCAGAAATTTTGGGCTATTGAACATGTCCACCAAGTATGATAACATGTAAATTTTTGAGGGCAGCCCTGGAAACATAAGTTGAAGGATCAAATTTGTTCTTATGTTTGGGGTCATATGTCAAGTAAGTATACCTTGTAAGTGGTCTCTCAAGCGCATTTATATTTAGAGAAATCTTTTGATGGGTTTCCAAAATTTTGGGATATTTCTTTAGGGGGTAAATACCCAGATCATGTTAACAATGTAACATATTTTTGAAGGGTTTAGATAGGTCTATTGCTAATAATTGTTCATATAACAATCAACATAACAATTACATATTCTGAGAAGCAATGAATGTTGTCAATAGCTATTTTCAAAAAGAGTGCCGGTTAAAGTGTGCTGTACGAAGTATTTATAAAACTAGTACTTTGGTTAAAAGATAAGATTTCTGCAGTTATTTTCTTCCCCTGTGAGTTAGAAGATCATAGGATTTTATTGACTAACCCTAGCTGGAAGTACAGATTGGAAGTACAGAGGGTGGGGTTGCTCACTGGAGCAGGTCTGCACACTGGACACTCCAAGTCTTTTTGCTGGGGGCCCGGCAGCTATTATTACTCAACTTCCATTAGCCACAGCAATATAAAACAGTCTTACCAGCCAGCAATATAAGACAGGCCTACTGGCCTATCCAGAGTTGTTTGTGGAACTCGTTTTTCAACTCTGGGCCCCATGACTACCTTGTGGAATATCTTCACAGAATATGTACCCAACTGAAGCTCTTTTAGCTAAAAAAAAATATTGTGAGGCAAAATTACTTTTGGAAATTGATAACCCACATATTATCTGCAGCCAAAAGTCCTGCATTCTTAAATTTCAATTGGTTAAATTGAAATTGGATGATGTCTTATACTAGAGAAAGTCCAAAAGATACTCAGTGAAGGAAAATCAGCAATTGCTTTTTCCTTTCTCCCATTTTGCTATTAGGCATGACTTAAAGATAGCCGTATAGCTTTTCTGTTCTGTTCTTTGTATTATGTTTGATTTTCTTGGTTCGGGATAATCACTTGATTACCCTGCAAATGTTCAGTACTTGCAATATCTGAACTGTGTGTTTTTATCTTTTTTTGTTGTAGTTTTCATCTGGCAAATAGTAAAACTATAATAAAAGAAAAAAAAAAGAAAATATCCATGTTAACTATATTCATCTATAGGACTTGATACTAACTGCTTGATGCAGTAATTATTACCCTGTATGTTTGAATGTTGTTTCCCTTTAGTGTAAATGGGTGTTATTAGTGTAAATGGGTGGGTATTTCTGAAGACTACAAATAAGACTTGCAATTAGAGAAAAGCTATATGAATATATAGCATTTGAGAAAGCTAACCTCCTTACATTTTAATTATTTTACCTATGTTTTCCGTCAAAATTGAGGAAAAACCCGCACAAGCAACATTGTAATGTTATTTTTAATATGCCAAATGTATTCTCTTTTCTAGACAAAACATATATTGCTTGTTCAGCAGGAATTTTCTGTCTGGAGGTGATTATGTGGTTGTGATAATGTTTTTTTTTTTTGTTTTTGTTTTTTTAAAGGTTTCATTCTTCACATCTTTGTGGAACCATCCTTTTTTTACAATTAGCTGCATAACTCTAATTGGTTTGTTCTTTGCCGGCATACATAAGAGAGTGGTGGCTCCGTCAATGTATCCTTTAATGCATTGTTTCTAAGGTCCCCTAAACCATAGCGTTTCTTTGTTCCCCTGCAATGAATTTCACTAATTCCACCACAGGGAAATGCACTCCTTTATTTCCTATTAGAATGTACTTGCTGTGGCAAGGCCAGCACTGAATGCAAGTGGAACGCAGCCCACTTGTGACCAGACATTTTGCCTGCTGCTTAGCTCTGTGTTTATAAAGTTTTTTGGGTATGTGCTATCTTAGTAGTAAGAACTGTGCAGGGGTCCACTTCCACATGCAATACAAATAATTAGAAAAATGTGCAGCTCCTTACTTAAAACATTTATTTGTGCATTTTATCCATAGCAAAATTCATATTAAAATAGTCAAAAAACATGCCACATTGCAGTGACTACCCCCCCCCCCCCCCCCCCCCCCCCCCCCCCCCCGTCTGCCTACCTGGTATTAGCTGCACCCTCCTGATGCGTTATCTCAATTGGTCAGTTCATCAGAGGAGATTTGTTTTTTTAATGTGTTAATATGAATTTTTGCTATGGATAAAATGCACAAATGTTTTAAGTAAAAAGCTGTGCATTACATGTTAGCTCTGTGTTTTCAGTGCTGTGGAGCAGGGCCATTTTAAGAAGTCTCCTAATTATAGTTAAGTAACCCCTTGGTTAATATTATTAACATGTATTAATAAATCACCAACATATTCTGTAGCATTGTACAATAAACAAGTGTATACATGACTCACACAAGAAAGCAAATAAAAAGAACCAATACCAAATACAAGAGATAAAGGTGGCCCTGCCCAAAAGGGCTTATAGTCTAAACCAGTGATCCCCAACCTGTTGCTTGTGAGCAACATGTTGCTCTCCAACCCCTTGTAAGTTGCTCCCAGTGGCTTCAGAGCAGGTGCTTATTTTTGAATTCCAGGCTTGAAGGCCTGTTGTATAAAAAACGGTGCACTGCCAAATAAAGCCTCAATGTAAGTTGACAATATACATAGGGGCTACCAAATGGCCAATTACAGCACTTATTTGGCGACCCAAGAACATTTTTTATGCTTCTGTTGCTCCCCAACTCCTTTTTCTTTTGAATGTTGCTCATGAGAGGCTGTCCAGCCAAAAATTATTTTACATAATGAAAGAAAATAATTCTAAACAACTTTACATATTACACACTTTCCAGAATAACAGTGGGCATTGCAGCCTTGGCTAATTGGAGAACTGACTACAGCTACATTGTGTTTCAACAGTACATGTAGCAAGTTCCAGCAGTGCAGACCATAGAAGCATGTGTTGGGACTATTGCTGTAATTTTGAAAATACTTTTGGTTCATTGGTATATACTGTAGGTTCCATAACATTTTTCCTGACCAATCAATTTAGAATAGCAGCACGATGTCGGACTGTTCTTGCTGAATACAACATGTCATGTGATGATGTACGTATTTGTGGATTCATATTTTACAGTACTCTTGCTTTAATTAGTCCATACAAAATCACATTATTAGCTGCTATTTGAGATCTGGTAAAACTTGTTTTGGCTGCTCATTGTGATATTGTTCCATTCAGATTTGATATTTATGATCACGCACGGTACCATACACTTAACTCCTAATATATTTTGTAATATCCCAAATGCATTTCAATGTTTCAGAAGCAGTAATCTTCACTACCTCTTCACAAGGAAAAAAGTTCTAAAGCTTTTGCTAAGCTATTTGTTTTTGAGGACATAAACAATCTGTCAACCTTTTTAGAGGGGGATGTCCACACAGATAATTAGGGATGCAACCCCCAAATCCTTCAAGAAAGATTCAGCCGAATCCGAGCCCTAATTTGCATATGCATATGAAAATTAGGTGTGGGAAGGGGAAACATTTTTACTTCCTTGTTTTGTGACAAAAAGTTATGCAATTTCCCTCCCCGTCCCTAATTTGCATATGTAAATTAGGGTTCGGCTGGGCAGAAGAATTCGGCTGAATAAGAAATCCTGCTTAAGAAGGTCGAATCCCGAACCGAATCCTGGATTCGGTGCATCCCTACAGATAATATATTTAGTTAAAGTAGTTTCTTCTCGGGTCTATCACGCATTGTGAAAAATCCAGCCTGGAAGAGAGCAAACTACCTATACAATGTTTTTTTAAAGGAGTCCTTCATCCAAAAACTGTTTCATAATAAGCAACTTTTCAATATTCAAAAAAAATGTTAAAAAGTTTCAGTAGTTTGAAAGTCATTTCTAAATGTAATTGAAATTGAAAGCAGCATTTTTTATCCTTTTATTTTCTCTTGGTCTGCATGTTAGAATTGTGTAAAACAAGTTAGGTCTCCTTCAGGTATATTAAGCAGCCAATACAGTCAGTCAGACACTGTTTTCACTTGAAATTACATTTTCATATAACTAACACCATTTATATAATTTAAATTATTGTATAATGGAAAAGATGTTTAAATTAATAATTTTTCTAACTACCAAATATATTTAAATGGAGGAACTCTTAGAGACAATGAGTGATTTCAAAAGCAATTACATTTACAAATGACATTAAAAACTATTCAACATTTTTATAATTAATGTATATTGGAAAGTTAGAATTACTTTTTTTCTTTTTTTTTGTGGACAGCCCCTTTAATTGATTGGTAATCTGCTGTGACATATTGCGATTTCTTTGAGGTATTGGAATTAAACAAGGTAGTTAGAGTATTACATTAGTCCTCGGCATATAAACTCTTTTGTTAATCCAATCACAAAGGCACATTGTAACTCTTCAGAGAGATGGCATCTGAAATTCACAGAGGTTGTGATTGCTTTGTAGTTACTGTGAAAAGATTACCAAGGTGTCATGCAACTCCTATAAATAGATGTTCGTTGTCAGAGTTGCATTAGTGGATGTGTGAAGTTTTCTGAAAAGAGTCTGTAACCAAGATTCATGGCGTTAAACTAGAGGCAGAAGCAACAATGATGCCACTTCATTGTTCACAGGCATACCTATGACAGGCAATTGAGACTGTAAGAAATTGACTGCAGCAAGATAACACCCAATAGCAGAACAAAGCTCAGTCCTAACCAGGTATGGTTGTTGCTAGATTTGGGTCTTAACGCCACATACTTCCAATACAAGGACCATTTTTATAGACCAAAACATGGCTATGCAAAGGGTTGTCCAGTACATCCCATTGTAGCTAACTTGTACATGGAGGAAGTGGAAAGAGAGACCGTACTTACACTTCAGGGAACTACACAGAGTCACTGGTTCAGGTATGTAGATGACACTTGGGTTAAATCAGATCCAATGAAGTGGTGGCCTTTACAGAAACACATTTACTCAGTGGATAAAAACATCAAGTTCACAAGGGAATATGCTGTCCATGAAAACAAACTTGCTATTTTGAACTGTTTCATATCCATCCAACAGAGGGGTAACTTAAAAACGAAATAAACAGGAGACCCACTCATACGGATCAGTATCTGTTATTCGGTTCCCACCATCCCCTGGAACACAATCAGAGTGTCATTAGAACTCTAAACCACAGGGTGGAAAGTGTGACATCTGATGCAGAGTCCAAGGACAAGGAGCATATAAATCTCAGAGGAGCTTTGAAAAGTGTGTAGATACCCAGACTTGGCATATCTCAAAACGACAACAACCAAGCCCAACAGGAACACAAAGAAATAACTGCCGGAGAAACATAGTAGATGGAACATTTCATATGAAGCCGAATTGCCCGAGAAACTCAGTAGGATTTTCAACTCCACGCCACATTCCTGTGTTTTTCAAACCTAGCAACACACTGAAACAAAAACTGATACACCCAAAGGATCCAACACCTAAAGGAAAAAAAAAAAAGCAATGTGGTATACACAGTCCAGTGTAGCAAGGAGTGCACTGACCTATACATTGGGGAGACGCAACAAATGGCTCTGCATAGAAGGGTGAATGCTACAGGGCAAGACTCTGCTGTCTTTCTACACCTAAAAGACAAGGCACACTCTTTTAAAGATAACAATATCCAAATTTTGGGTAAAGAAGGCTGCTGGTTTGAAAGAGGTATTGATGTCACGGTAGAGATACCATCCCTGAACAGAGGCGGGGACCTTCAACACCTCCTGTCATACAATTCTGTTCTAACATTTGTACCCCAGCGGTTTCAGAACACTTCAGACATCCATTCATGCAAGTAATGCCTGTTTATAGGAGTTGCATGATACCTTGGTAATCCTATCACAGTAACCACAAAGCATTCACAAACTCTGTGGGTTTCAGATGTCATGTCTCTGAAGAGTTACATTGTGCCGTTGTGATTGGATTTGTGGAAGAGTTTAAATGCAGAGGGCTTCCCACGCCAGTCAGTTGAACTGAAGAAGCTGCTTGGAGGAGTAGTGAACTGTCTTCAATTGTTTTAGAATTATCTATACTAGATATTGATTAGTTATGCACCCCCAGTGATCAAAATAAATAACCTCAGACACTAGGCTATATTAGATCAGTGATTTTCAACCTTGTGCCTCCAGCTGTTAAGGAACTACAAGTCCCACAATGCAATGAAGGAGTCTGACAACTCAGGCAAAGGCAAATGCATTGTGGGACTTGTAGTTTCTTAACAGCTGGAGGCACAAGGTTGAAAATCACTGTATTAGATATACCATGACCTAGATGAATGAAACTTTTCAGAGTAATAACTAATCCATGTTTTGCTTTTTTATAAATGTATTTCATGGAATCACTGTATCACAGTTTAAGGAATAAAAATGTGTGACAAATTTAAATCCACTTATTTCTGTGCAATGAACATTGACTGGCATATTGTGTTCCTGTAGCATGCTGCAACTGTTTCCATCAGCCAGTATCAATATCTAGTGGATAGTCTGAACTAAAGCTGCCCGTTCATCCCGAAATGGCAGCTTATATGCCAGTGTTTGGAGCCTTCAAGTACAGTTGTGCTCATAAGTTTACATACCTTAGAATTTATGATTTCTTAACCATTTTTCAGAGAATATGATTGATAAAAAAAATTTCTTACACTATACTACACAAACTGCCCAAATGACCCTGATTAAAAGTTTGCATACCTGGGTGATTTGGCCTTATAACATGCACACAACTTGACAAAAAAGGGTTAGAATGGCTATTAAAGTTAAAGGAATTGTTTAGTGTAAAAATAAAAACTGGGTAAATAGGCTGTGCAGAATAAAAAATGTTTTCAATATAGTTAGTTAGGCAAAAATGTAATGTATAACAGCTGCTGTTACTGTAAGTCTAACCTAACAGAACAGAATGCTATTTCTTGCTTTTCAGCTCTCTTGGTTTACGCTGAGTGGTTACCCTGGTTACCAGGCAGTAACCAATCAGTGAATTGAGGGAGGGCCACATTGGTCCTAACTGTTGCTTTTGAATCTGAGCTGCATGCTGAGGATCAATTGCAAACTCACTGAACAGTTATGTCCCATGTGGCCCCCTTCAAGTCGCTGACTAACTCAGATTTAGGGAGCTGAAAAGCAGGAAGTTGGATTCTGGCTATTCTATTAAACATCCAGTCACTCCAGCCTTTATAGTTTGCATTTTTCCCTTACTAACTATATTAGAAACATTTTTTATTTTGCACAGCCTATCTATTAACCCAGTTTTTACCCTGAACTGTTCCTTTAACCATCTTCACCTCTGATCTGTTTGCTTGTAATTCATTGGTGTTTAGAAATGGTCAACGACTTTGGATTCTAAGTCATGGGGAAAGCAAACAAATTGTCAAAGGATCTGCAGGAAAAGGTAGCTGAACTCTATTAAACAGGAAAGGATATAAGAAAATATCAAAGGAATTGAAAATGTAATGTTCAAACTCTAATTATGAAGTGGAAAATTAGGGGTTCTGTTGAAACCAATCAGGTAGACCAACTAAAATTTCAGCTACAACTGACAGAAAAACTGTTCGGGATGCAAGGAAAACCACACAAATAACTTCATGTGAAATACAAAAAATACTGGAGGAAAATTTGCGCTCATTAGCTGTGCATGGGATGTACTTGGACATTCCAACATGACAATGATCCAAAACACAAGGCTGAGTCAACCTGTCGGTGGCTGCAGCAAAATAAAGTGAAGGTTCTGGAGTGGCAATAGCAGTCTCCTGACCTCAATATCATTGAGCCACTCTGAGGAGACCTCAAACATGCAGTTCATGCAAGATGGCCCAGGAATTTACGAGAACTGGATGCTTTTTGCCAGGAAGAATGGGAAGCTTTAACGTCTGAGAAGATAAAGAGCCTCATCCACAACTACTACAAAAGACTTCAAGCTGTAATTGATGTTAAAGCGGGCAATGCGCGGTTTTAAAATCTGGGGTATGTAAACTTTTGATCGAGGTCATTAGGGTAGTTTGTGTAGTGATTATGATTCAAAAAGAGTAAACACGGTTGTTTGACAATAAATGGCTTCAGCCAACCACTAACCATGAGTGAAAGAAATGTTTGTGTTATCATTCATATTCTCTGCAAAATGGTTAAGAAATCATAAATTCAGCCAGGGTATGTAAACCCCTGTACCTCCCATAAAAATTGACGAGTTATCTATCTGGTGTGTTTTAATCCCACTGGACAAGGGCTGCATTGATTCATGCAAGCCTTTCCCAACAGGCCTGCCCATTATTATCAGATTGTTGGCTTGGGGACCATAGATATCTACTTGTAAATAAGGTATAAAAATTTATTGTAGAAGGATTTCTCAGAATATTAGCTTTTAAGACATTTTTACCAGCACCACTGACTAAACTAGATTCCAAACTTTCTCAACCGGTTTAGAGTGGTCTGAAAAGAGCTGAGCGAATTTGTGCAACTGTGTTGACTGCTTTTTTTAATACTTTTCTTTTGCAATCTGTAAAATAAAATGCCAGTTCATTAAATATGATTCTGTCAAGGCAACTCATTTGCATTTTTTTCTCTTTCTCTTTGTCTCTTTCTCACAGACTGGAAAGCTAATTTTGAAGCCAAGGCCTCATGTCCAATGATCATCTTTTTCCTTCTACCACTGCAAAACTTAAACCATAATTACTTTTTTATAGAGTTTCAACAGACTAAAAGTGTGCAGCATCAGATGGATATAATCCAATTCTGGAGGAGCTGATTAATACACTTGAACAAATTTGCCTTAGAAACACTGTACACAATATATGTGAATACTGCTTAAGACAGAATGCAACTGCAGTTTCTTCATTTAAGAAATATATACAAGGAAGATGTTGAGGCGTGCTGCCTCCTATATTGTTTCAGTAGTCTGACTTGAGTATGTAAAAATTTTGACAGATCCTGCTTGTAATAGCAATTCTATTTGCAAATAATATGTGTATATTGGAAAGTTGCTGCATGCAAAAATGAACCCTTGGGGGAAGATTACTTAAATTGAGGCTGTAAAATGTCTGTATTATGTTATATTTTCATTGTGTATACTTTTGTAATTCCATTGTTTTAACTTAACCTGTTTGACTGTGTAACTGTAATTTAGGGAGTTTATATTCAACTGATCTTATATCATCAAATTTAAAGGCCAAGGCACACAGGAAGTTTTGATTCCTGAGGTTAAATCTTTGCTACTATAGACAACAAATCCCCAGAAGACACTGCATAACCGAAAACTAAGATCTCTGTGAGTAATAGTTTTTACATGTTGTTCTATGGAAAGTCTTTTTTGAGAGACTTGTTGCTTGTGTTAGTGAATATTTAACCCGTGTGCTATCACCATAAAGGGGAAGAAGGTCTAAATTACTAGCTGTGCCAAATTTTATGCTCTCCCTAGTGGTTGTAATCACTTACCTGAAACCCAGGCTAGTACTCCTGTTAGCAAAAACCTATACTAACCATGGGTACTTTTCAGCAAGGGCCATGGAGCAATCCTCTTTCTCCACTTCTTTCTTAAATACCCCAGTGCCAATGCATGCGCAGTAGAGTGAAAAAGCTGTCTATCTTTGTTAAAGTTTGACTTTTCGTTCTACTGCGCTGCCAGGTGCTTTCAAAGAGAAAAGAAGCTGGCAAACAACTCTTCCATGGTCCTTGCATGTACCCTGGGCTTGTGCACCAGCCTGGGCTATTAGGCGATTACAATCACTGTGGGGTGCCTAACATTTCTAAAATGACTTTCATTCTCTTTTAATTCGCAATTATGTACATATCTTAAGATATTTTGAGTTGCTGGAGATGGTGAACAGTAGTATTTTATTTTTCTCTTTTTGACTAAAAACTATATATATATTTTTTTTGTTTGGTATTTGGAAAAACTATTGCTAGAACCCTCTTTGTTTTTTATTACAAATAATAAAAAAAACAAAAAAGTAGATGTTTTGTAAACTCGCATCAGTTCTTTTATACTGTTTAGATATTGATACTTTTTTTTTCTTTGTCTGGAGTATGTGCCAATCTTCTCATGGGCAAAACAGGTAGGTTTGTAACAACCTTTCCACCAAATTTGCATGCACTTCTGCTGTTGAACAGGTATGTATTTTAGAAGTAAATCTAATACTGTAAGTGCGAATTGCTAGTATAGTTTATTTTCACAGTTGGCAATAAGTGCAATTTTTTTTGTGTGTGTTTTACATTGTTTGGTAATTCTCATACATACTACTCCTCCATAGCCCTGGGACTGCACAAGTCTGCTAAAAACTGTTTTGATTGTATAATTAACAGTTGATACATTTAGATCAGGCCTGGACTGGCCATCTGTGAGTTTAGCAAATTCTAGATGGGCCACTTTGTTGGTAATGTAAATGGGCTGGCCGAGCCAAGGAATTATCTTTGCTGGGCCAACCCCCTATAGAGGATGGCCCTCCCGACCCTATCCTCACTAAACAATTAAAAAGAACTGTAATGAGGCAGGCTGAAGGTGCATGGGCATTTTACTGAGGGAGAAGGTGATTCCACATAACATCTGAAGCAGGATTTCTTTCAGGCTGGGCTAGGCAAGTGAAGTTAAGAAGGAGGCTTTTCTACAGTGGTTTCATCTGCTTAAAGTGTAGCAAAGCTTTAATTGTTACAGTCTGCCTGCTGAGTAGGGATGCAGCACAAGGGAAGCAATGTACAGGCTAGCAAGTAACAAAACCTTGTAAACTGGTTCTTATTTCTAAGTGTATTGCTGTTTGCTGAGAATTTTTAGGGCAGTATTTAGCATAGGCTATGCTTAGCTACTTCTAATGTCTTGATCCTGAAAATGTCCTTATGCCTGTGCCTCTAATTGGTGTTAAACTTTCAACTCACAACATTACAGAAACATATTAAGGCCTGTAGGGCCACAGGCTAATCAGTTATAATTCAAAGGCTAGCGCTACATAGCCCTTCTATTTACTACACATAATATGACACTTGTTTTTCAAGGGATGTTAATATGTTATTGCTACTGATTATATGGCCACTTAAAAAGTAAGATGGTAACTGCATAATTGTTGGAAAAAATGCAGCAGTTCTATCTATTTCTGATCATTCCAAGCTCTTTCAGATTTTGTTGAACCTTGTACAGTGCCCTTTTTACTTTATGGTGAACTTTGTCAACCATTGTCAGAAATTGCACGTGCAATACTCTAATTTCATGTAAGAAAATACCATATACAGTCTATCCCTTATTTGTTAAATGCAAATGTTAAAATTTGACCATATACAGTCTATCCCTTATTTGTTAAATGCAAATGTTAAAATGTGTTTGTTTTATTGCAAGTGTCAAAGGACTATGGCACAAGTAGCATTTTAATCATTAGAGTTCTGTCAAGAAGAACTGCAGCAGCCAAAGCACCATTAATTGCTTGGAAAATTTCTGCCTATGGCATAAACTGATGGTGACATTCTGGTGGGAGCCATTCAAACCGTTTCTTCAGAATTCCTGAGCAGTGTGCATCTGCTTTGGCATTTTGATTGGCAAGAGCTCTGCAGCAGTTACATTAAATGCTTAAGTGTGTAATGCTTCACTGTGCACCATACGGTATGCATGAGTGCATTCTGTCTTGAATCCCAGATTTTGTTGAGCCACAACTATAAGAGTACGGTCACATGGGAAGGTTTGGAGAGAATTAGTCGGCAGGTGACTAATCACCTGTTTTTCTGGGTGACGATCTTTCTCGAACTGCCTTCCGCCTGCTATAATGAGACAATGTCAGTGCTTCGATTTCCAAAGTCTCCTGAAGTTTCCTTGTGAGACAATTTCGGGAAATTGAAGCACCGCGAGTGTATTGCCACAGACCACTTCATTTTAGCAGGGGGAAGGCAGTTGCCCCAAAGAAGAAGAGGCGATTAGTTTATAGCCGACTAAATCTCCCCGAATCTGCCTGTTTGCCCCTGCCTTAATGAGCCAGAGCTTATCTGACTTGTAGATGTTTGCATGTGGGCTGTTTTTAACTCCCAGTCTGGGCACATTTCTCAACCGTATCTTCAGAATATTGGCACTACTTCTCCCTCTGCATAAATGTCTGTAGATTTTGAAGTACAGTGGATGGAATCACCATCCCACTCCCCCAACTTGAATATTATCTAAATCTATGGGATGATTTGAAGCAGACTGTCCATGCTCGGCAGTCCTCAAATTTAACTGAACTGGAGAGATTTTGTATGGACAAATGGTCAAAAATACCGCCATCCAAAATCCATACACTCGTCAAAGGCTAGGAGGCCTCTAGAGGCTGTTTTTTTGCAAAAGGTGGCTCAACTAAGTATTGATGCATGTTCCATTTTTTACTGTTAATCTGATAAACTTTGTCATTGCTGAAATACTAAAAGAAGTTGCTCAGCCAATGATAAACAAAACTCCAAAGAATTAAGAGGCATTACCAAACTTTTTTCATATGACTGTATGTGTAATTATATTCTATTACATATAAAGAAAATATTCTGTAAACAAAGTCTTCCAAGGGTTATCATATTAGAGTCTTTATCATCTTAAAGGTTTTGTTCCTTATTGAACTCAGGTTTGCAGGGAATTGTGGGGTTTGGTGGATGCAGGCTGAGGACAGCTGGCTGCTGATACAAAGTAACAGTAGTCAACCAGCTCAGCAAAATAGTCAGACAGATCAGCAGGGGGCTAGGCTTCGGGAACTGTTCCAAACCATTAAAAATCATGAAAAGTCTGCATATATTTTTTAATTGATGTATATTGCAAAATTGCTTGAAATTATATTTACTTTTCAAAAAGCTTAAGTTATGTTTGTGTGGAGTTCCCCTTTAAAAGAAACAGTTAAGTGTAAAAATAAAAACTGGCTAAATAGATTGTACAAAATAAAAAATATTTCTCATAGTTGATGTAGAATAGTAGATGTAGAGCAGAACACTACTTCCTGCTTTTCAGCTTACTAACTCTGAGTTAGTCAGCGACTTGAAGGGGGGCCACATGGGACATAACTGTTCAGTGAGTTTGCAAATGATCCTCAGCATGCAGCTCAGATTCAAAAGAAAACGGTTATGACCCATGTGCCCCCCTCAAGTCACTGATTGGTTTCTGCCTGGTAAACAATCCATGGAAACCAAGAGAGCTGCAAAGCAGGAAGTCGTGTTCTGGCCTTTATGTTAGACATCCAGTCACTCTAGCCTTTATACACTGCATTTTTGGTTAACTATATTAGAAAAGTTTTTTTATTTTGCGTAGCCTATCTATTTACCCAGTTTTTTATTTTATTACTGTACAATTCCTTTAAAACACTGGCAGGGATTATTTCGGATGTGTATCTGTCCTATGGTCCATTCTTACAAGTGTTTACATTTGTCTACTGTTAAATGATCAGTTCCTAGGCTAATACAAAAAGTAATCTTTAAGTTAAAAAATTACACAGAGCCTGCATCTAGTGGTTACACAGATGTCGGACCAACTTAAAGCATGTCAGGTTAGAGGCTGAGGGGTAGATAATTACTAAACTATATTTGTTATTGACTTTGTAAATATCTGGTATATTTGTTTACAAATTACCATAGACTGATGTGAAATAATAGCGTTATTTCAGGCAAAATAAACTTAAATGTATTAAATATTATAAGCAATAAGTAGTAAATGCTTAAATAGAAAACATATAGTTTGGCAACTTTGCCGAGAAAAATATGCACATTTACATAAATATAAAACATTTTAAGTATAATTTCTTACTAAAGCCCTACAGTTCTGAATGTAGAAAGGACTGATGTGGCAGAAGCTAGGTCAGTACCACAGAAGAAGAATATGTAGCCATTTTCAAATGCAGTGCTGTTTTGGCAGATATGGGAATGTGATTTTTGTATTCATGCATTTTCTATTTAGGAGAAACGGTGAACTGAAATCCTCTTGAGTTTTTTCTTTGGGGACTGCCACCTCAGTTGCAAACTATTCATGAGTGTCTTCTGTAAATCACACCTCAAACATCACACATCCCACAGCATAACAACTGGTCAAAGTAGCTGGGGATCCTGAATTGTCATGGGAAGGTATCAGTATCAGATGATTACCCTTATGGAGATGCAAGTCCTGGTGCCTGAAAATTGCACCGTCATCATGGTTCTCTGGAGTTTTGGGAAGACTAACATTTCAATGAACCAAAGATTAAATTGAATATTCTATTAAATGTGTGTAGGCTACTTCAGTAGCATACATGGTGAGAGTCAGTTAACCTGCAAAGACTATATAACAATATAAAATTAAATGGGGAGATGTGTATCTGTAAAGAGTTTACTTTACAGTATCAAATACTGTAGTGTAAGTTTTTTTAAATCACAGACTTGATTAACTACCATTAAAATAAGCATTCCAGGCTGATGCATTTGAAAGTCCCATGTCACAGCTTTATGTACTACCAAAAAATGTTATGCAACTTTCTTTGTAATTCAGTTTATAAACATTTACTCATATATAATTACAGTTACTACTGAAACATTATCTAAATAAGTCCGTTCATCTTAATACATAAACAATAATTACTTGTACTAAATACATACATATTTAAAAACAGGATATGCATTTGCAACTGTATCAATTAATCAAAAATAACAGTAAAAAAAGTTGCCACTTCTATTGACAATTCCATAAACCACCTGTAGCTTTATTTACCACTTAGGCCCATGACACGTGATCCATTTAGATAAGAAGAAAGGAGGTATCATCTTAGTATTTGTAAAGTAGTTATTTTTATACAGTGAAAGCTGTGAAGTATACAGTTGATCCTCCGAGGCATTGGATGGGTTTTTTTGTTCCTTCCTCTTGATCAACTTGCAGTTTTCCCTAAAGAAAATAGCTCTCAGTATACAGTTGATCCTCAGAGGCATTGGATGGGTTTTGTTTTTTTTTTGCCTTCCTCTTGATCAACTTGGTTTTCTTAGGTTTCCCTAAGCCATTCAAAGGTGAACTCAATAAAACAAGTGTCTTTTTCAACCTATGGTACTAAACGGTCACACGCAGCAACTTAGATCAAAGGTAGAATTTTACTTTTGTGGTTGTCTTGTACAAGTTTATATATCAACTAAACTACTGCATGTAGCATTTTTATATTCCAATATTTTTATTGTTTTATAAGCAGTTATAATATACAATACAAAGCATATGTTATTATTTGTTAGATTATCATTTTCCAATAAAGCCTTATAGTTACATTGTATTATAAACCGACAAACTTAATCGGAGTACAAGCCTTCATAAGTAACTTTCATTTTTACACTGCTAGCACAACTGGTTTTTGACAGAACCAGGTACCTTGTGCTATATTTGATTCTCATAGTAAAGGGTTTTATGTGCAGGGAAATAGCTAAATGCTAAAAAGAGCTATTGGGCTATCTGTGCCATATCTATATTCCAACCAGGGGGTCCAAACTCAGGTATTTTTGATGAGAGTCTAACAGGATACTGGGCATCTTCTCCTCAACCATGATCCAAGCTATTTTACTTTTGGTGGCATCAGTGGAGATTTGTTTTTTTTTGTTTTTTTGCATGCCCTTGAAATTGGAATTTAACGTGTCTGGGTTTTTACAAATGAGCTGTACTTGGATGTTTAGGGACTGAAATGTTAAAGATTGAAAAGATCAAATTATAGATTCTAGTCCAGTATCTTTGGGCTGTTGGACATTGCCATCATACATGATACATAGTCCCTTTTTGACCACACCCTCTAAAGCACCAGTGTTTGCCATATGTATAAATTGTGCAATACGAGCAAGGACTAGGTACCATCTAAGCATTACCTTATAGTTGGCTTCAAGTAGAGACATTTTTAGATGATCTCTTCACATAAGTCCATATTGATCCTCAAGACTCAATATTCTGCCATACTTGAGCATATGAGATTTGTTGACTACCTGATGTTTTCTAGAAGTTA
Organism: Xenopus borealis; assembly: GCA_024363595.1. Lineage (NCBI taxonomy): Eukaryota > Metazoa > Chordata > Amphibia > Anura > Pipidae > Xenopus > Xenopus borealis. The sequence goes on from CM044437.1 coordinate 35,282,739, forward strand.
CTGTACAAGATTGAAAACACTTTATGGCTTTTTGGGGCTTTACAACACCAGTATTCAAAGAAGGCTTGGGCTCTATTCATCCGTCTAGAAGAGTCCCATGAGTTTTGTGCATAGTGCAACAATTGGCATGTTCCTAAATGTTCATTCTGTGGAATATTGTATTTGTCAATAAATCCCTTGATAGGGAAAATAATTGCCCAGTTGTCCAAATGTTGTGCTCAAGCCACCACTTCAAAGACATATGATGTAGGCCTGGTGGAATCATAGGGTTACACAGGAGTGAGGCTGCTAGGGTAAATGTGATTTTAGGCTGTACCCATCACTAACAGAGTCCCATATTTTCAGTGTGTTGTAAACAGACACTGCATATCTTAGGTCTGGTCTTAGTGGGGCACCAAATTAAAACTGATGGTGATGAAAAAGAGCTTCCAGTTAAACCCAATGTGGGCAATCTTCTGTTGTATGCAGCGTTCAAATCTGTGGCTAAATTTGACTCTAGTGGATCTAGTGAATGGTTAAAGGATTAGATTGAGGTTCTATTATACAAGAAAGGACACAGGATATACCTAAAGATACTTGTATACCATTTGTGCATACCTATCACCCCTGGGCATGAAAAATACAGCACATAATTTACAAACATTGGCCCTTGTTGCGGAGGGCATATCCTAATATACCAGAATTTCAGGAGCCTCCATTCCTATCCTATAAGCACCTTAGAAGTTTGAGGGTTTACCAATGGTGTGTGGTTGGCAGGTGGGAGCCGAAATGCATGGTAACTTGGTGACACCATGTTTGTTGTTAGAATAACCAAGATATGGGAAATGTGCTCAGAACAAAGTTTAATGGGTAACTAGAAACAGCTGGTGCAGGTGAGACAGAAGACAAATGAGGAGTATAATGTGAAGATAAGTCAATATAACAAACCAAAGGTTGGTGGCAGGCTGATGCAAATCTGTGTCCACAGGCAAGAGGACTTTGGCAGGTGGTAGGCAACACAAGTCTGTGAAACAAGCGAAGGGTCAACACTGGCACAAAGGGGTGTTTCAAAGAGCTTTATTAAATCAAATATGGTAATAAACTTCTCAATTTCATATAATCATAAAAATTGGTATTAGGTAAGAGAAATAGATTACAATAAGATAGTTTACATAAAAATATAATATTTTTGACCATTCATTTAGGCACCATAAAAGTTAATATTTTGTTCCTTTTTTTTATCAATTAAAAAATATAAATACATCATGCTGAGGGCCATGGCTATGCAATCATTTAATATAATCTCCTCAGATTTGTAATGCATCATGTTTCTAGTTTTCCAAAGAGCTTCTTTAAAACAATCATTTTCCATAAAATGGGCCTGTGATGCACAGTGCATATGACCATAGAGTCATATAGTTTATAGTCCAACCTCCCAAGTACCCCTACCTGTTTTAGTAAAGGACTTGCAGTTTTCCACAGTTCCTGAGCATAATAATTCCATAAAAGGTGTAAAACTATCTCTTCCCTAGAGCACGCGGCCGTGGGGCATTTAGGTGTTACCGCTACACCTCTTTTATATTGGAATGCCGTGGTAGAGAGACATTCATGCACACAGACCCACGCAAAGTCCTTTTGACTATTAAAAAGCTCCCTGACCCATACAGTTTGTTTCTTTTCTTTATCATTGAAACTTAAAATGGGGAGCACAGTTTCAGAGGCATAAAATAATCGTTTAATTTGTAGCTTGTTTAAAAGTTCCTCCCGCAATAGATTTTGCAGGTTAAAATCACTTATGATGGTTCTTAAAATCTCATAAAACCAGGAATGGTTAAAGCAAACTGGGGTTTTTAAAGATAAAATACACCATGCATATTTCTTAAAACTAAATCCTGCAGAATATTTAATAAAAAAGGACCAATCATTGTCAGAATTATAATTCTTAAGATATTATGTCTACCATGCTTTTGCTACCTTTCTCCGGTGGTTTTGTCATAAAAATTATTTTTAATCTTTCCCCATATAAAAACAAAATATGTTCTTAAAATTTGTTTTAAAACCAACACTGATGGGAGGTAGGTGAGAGCAGAGAATAATAAAATGGATATTAAAACCATTTTAATCAATAAAACTTTTCTCTCCATAGTAAGGTGTCTTGTTGTCCATGATGCAACTAATGCATTTATCTTTTTTATCACTATATTCCATGTTTCTTTACCATCATTTTGTATATTAAAAACTGTGCCTTAAATCTTGGCAGATCCTCTTTGCTGTATCGGGCAGTCTGACAAGGAGTCCCAGTCCCCAACTGTCCGCATACAGCTTTTCATAAAATTAAATTTTAACGCGAGAGGCGGCACAAAAATGTTCTGTCCTTTGAACTGCTCTTTTTATGGACAATTTATCTGTACACAATACTGCAACATCATCCATGTACCCTGTCACTTTTGCCTGCAGTCCTCCACTAACCGGTACCTGGACACAGCGGATCATTTTGTCACATCTTATAGAACATAACAGTGGTTCAATGTCACAGATAAAAAGAAGTGGGGATAAAGGACAACCTTGTTTGACACCACATTTCAAGTTAAATAGTTCAATCATAAAACCATTTACTAAAACCTGACTAGTGCAGTTAACATAAAAGGCTCTTAAGGATAATGAAAACCCTTCAGGGATACCCATTTTCTTTAAAACATTAAAAAGATACAAATGGGATATGCTGTAAAAAACCTTTGGGACAATAAAGCTAGTTTAAAAGCCCATGTCATAAAAAACTTTTTGTCATTTATCTTTATTACCTAAAATGATTGATTTCAGAGATACATACCATAGAAGCTATGGATCATCTCTGCCAAATCTCAGTTCTCTTCTGTGTTTTGGGATCGCTGACACTCTCTGAAAAAGAAAAAAAAAACAGGTTGCCATATAAGGAAGTTGACTCTGTACACAACATGCTAGCTCTCCTGCTTCATTTGCATATCTTCAATTCCATTGGCTGGCAAGATTCAGCCAATCAAATCAACAATATGCAAATGAAGCAGGAGAGGGAGATAACATGCTCTGTGCAGGTTCCATCCTCAATTTCCTTATATGGCAACCTGTTGTTTTTACACAAAGCCTGTCCCACAATCTTGGATTCATAGGAGAGAGAACTGATAGATTTTGCAGAGATGATCAGCTTCTATGGTATGTATCTCTGAAATCAATCATTTTAAGTAATAAATATACCCCCACTTAGATCAATAGGCTAAAATCTGTAATATAGTTAAATACTTTATTTTTTTTAAAAGGACTAAAAATATGTATCAATAATTAAAAAAGGAAAGACCTGCAATTCCTGTGCCTGGTAAGTTAAATTCCGGGCAATAATCATTCATAAAGTGCTAGTGCTAGAAAATCAAATAGCCAGGTGCTAATACTTATTGACTTAATTATAATTTATCCAGTGATGAATTTCATAAATATATCAATTCCAATATTCCATGATTAGGCTCCCAATTAATTAAAATTCATTAGAATTTTACATGAATTGCCGCTGGATCACTTAGCAACACAGGACTTTCTCAAGGCAAGTTACTTGCCGCGGCAATTCATTCTTCCACCTCTTTACTTCTAAGGCATTGGAGATTTGCGTTTTTTTAGATAGCTCTTTTGTATGAAAAGCATAGTTAACTGACTGAGACCGCAGTCACCAGTGTTCTGTCTTTCTCCCCGTGTGGGGTCCCGACAGGGGCTTCTCCACCTCTACTCTATTTTCACATTTCGAAATCTTTTTATTCATGAATTGCATACTAATGACAGACTTCACTTTTAATTAATTTATTATTCTTAATAATTGGAGCACAATTAATTGATTTATATCGATTTAATAATTAATCATATTAAATTGAGTCACAGTTAATTTTCTTAAATGAATTTCTAATGAATTTTAATTAATTGGGAGCCTAATCATGGAATATTGGAATTGATATATTTATGAAATTCATCACTGGATAAATTATAATTAAGTCAATAAGTATTAGCACCTGGCTATTTGATTTTTTAGCACTAGCACTTTATGAATGATTATTGCCCGGAATTTAACTTACCAGGCACAGGAATTGCAGGTCTTTCCTTTTTTAATTATTGATACATATTTTTAGTCCTTTTTAAAAAAAATAAAGTATTTAACTATATTACAGATTTTAGCCTATTGATCTAAGTGGGGGTGTTACTTTCTGTCCTTTTCTTTGATTAAAACGTTTTGGTAATTATACCTCACACTTGGCTGCAAACCTACCAAACCTTCCGTTTTCAGTAAAGTAATAAAGATACATTACAAAAAGTTTTTTATGACATGGGCTTTTAAACTAGCTTTATTGTCCCAAAGTTGAACAACCTCTTTAAGTGATTGCCAAACTCTGCTTATGGTCTTTCACATACCAAAGGCTGTCTCTTGATTGGTATGTATGACCTGGCTTAAAACCTCTTTCAGTTTATTTGCTAACACTTTGGCAAGAATTTTATAATCCGTATTCAATAAGGTTATAGGCCTCCAATTTTTAAGGTCAGACTTAATGCCTTCCTTGGGGAGTAAAGAAATTACCCCTTTTTTCCAGGAGGATGGCAGCTTTTTATCATAAAAACACTTGTTCAAAAGACATAAAAGATCATCCTTCAAAATATCCCAGAACCATACATAAAATTCAATGGGTATTCCATCTACCTCAGGAACTTTATTTCTTTTAAAACTTTGTATGGCATCAAAGAGCTCGTTCTCAGTAATAAAATGATTAAGGCTTTATGCCTCATCATGATTTAAAACAAGAGTAAGATCATTAAGAGCATCTTTCATAAAATCGTTTTCAATAGTCTTAGTATCATATAAATTCTGATAAAAATTAAAAGCCTTTTTATGAATACTGCCTCTGGAATTCTCACCCTCTATTTCAGTTATTAATTCTCTGGAAGACTCAACTTGTCTAAAAAGTTTTTTTTATTTTTCATTCTCGTCCACATGCTGGACTCTGTTTTCCAAAGAATTTATTATACTTTGCTTCACACTAGAAATGTCTTTATCAACATTGCAACCAATATCTTTAAACTTATAGAGGGTTTGTAACCAAGTGTTTAATCTTTCATAATATTCTCTCTTTTCTTTTGCAGTTTGTACCCCAAGATTGATAAAATATCATTTGACTCTCTCTTTAACAATTTCCCACCATGTTAAAAGATCAGTATTGTACACATTCTCCTTCTACCATACTTTATAAACAGTCTGAAAATCATCATAAACATTCTCATTGTTGAGCAAGGTGGTATTCAGTTTCCAGAAACCCCTTCCCACCTTTTGCCGGATTTAAAATATTGAAAAGTACCACTTTGTGATCCGAGATGAGGCTTTCCTCGTGTATGCATTTTAACGATTAAAGATTTGGGAATAAAAACATAATCAAGTCTAGAACCAAATACATTACTTTTCCAAGTGATTCTCTTTCCATGGGCGCATCCTTATGTAAACACATAAAACTATCTTTGTACTTAAAATCATTGATTATATTTCTTAAAAGATTGGCAGCTGACCTGTCATTTGGCATGGTACCCATACCATATATATCGGTATCATTTAAAAATTTGCAGAGTTTAGTATCAAAATAGCTTTTGATATTGTCTATCCAAAAAATCATCCAAGCCCCTTTTGAAACCATCAACAGAATCGCCCATCACAACATCACCTGGCAGTGCATTCCACAACCTCACTGTCCTCACTGTGAAGAACCACCTACGCTGCTTCAAATGAAAGTCCCTTTCTTCTAGTCTGAAGGGGTGGCCTCTGGTGAGGTGATCCTCTTTATGTGTAAAAAGGTCCCCTGATTATTGGTCTATAATGTCCTCTAATGTATTTGTAAAGTGTAATCATGTCCCCTCGCAAGCACCTTTTTTCCAGAGAAAACAATCCCAACCTCGACAGTCTACCCTCATAATTTAAGTCTTCCCTTTTTTATGCAGGACAGAACCCTATTTGCTTTAGTAGCTACAGAATGACACTGCCCAGAATTAGACCATGGTCCATGACGTCGGTGGCTGGGCCCATGAAGTCATGGGGCGGAGCTATGACGCCGCAATCGGCGATTGGCCGATCGCTGCGTCAATCAAGCTAATTCGTCCGGTTTTCCTTATTTGGAAAACCGGGCAGGAAGCATTGACCCGGGCAGCCCTTCAAAATACCGGGCTGTCCAGGTCAAAACCGGACAGGTGGCAACCCTACCCAAGATCCTTCTCGCCATTTAGTGTAACGTTGAACCTCATTTTCCAATTTGCTGCCCAGTTTCCCAACTTAGATAAATCACTCTGCAAAGTGGCAGCATCCTGCATGGAACCTATAGTTCTGCACAATTTTGTATCGTCTGCAAAAATAGAAACTGTACTTTCAATGCCCACATCCAGGTCATTAATAAACAAGCTGAAAAGCAAGGGACCCATTACAGAGCCCTGCGGTACCCCACTAACAACACTGGTCCAATGAGAAAATGTTCCATTTACCACCACTCTTTGTAGTCAATCTTTTAGCCAGTCCTCTATCCAGTTACAAATACTATGTTCCAGGCCAACATTCCTTAATTTAACCAGTAACCTTCTGTGTGTCTCTGTATCAAATGCTTTAGCAAAGTCTAAATAAATCACATACACAGCCATCCCAGAATCAAGGTCCCTGCTTACCTTCTCATAAAAAGAAATTAAGTTACTCTGGCAAGATCTATTACGCATAAAACCATGCTGGCACAAACTCATAGTATTGTTATTTTCTATGAAGTCCAGTATCCTATTCTTTATTAATCCTTCGAAAAGCTTTCCTACCACCGACATCAGACTAACTGGCCTATAGTTTTGAGGCAGAGAATGGGATACCTTTTTGAATCGCGACACTACATTAGCTATTCGCCAGTCTCTCTGCACCATGCCAGACCTCAATGAATCCTGAAAATTAAGTAGAGAAGTTTGGCAATCACAGAGCTAAGCTCGTTAATTACCCTGGGATGACCTTTGTTTATCTTAACATGCTTTAGTCTCTTTTGAATTTCAGCATGTGTGAACCATGCATCATTAGATGTATTATTAGAATTGGGACTATTAATAAGGAAACCTTTATTAGCTGGTTCCTCATTTGTGTAGACAAATACGAAAAGTATGCATTCAGAATCTGAGCTTTTTGCTTGTTCTCATCAACCAGCTGACCCCCCCCCCCCAATAATAAAGGTCCTACCCCTTCCTGTTTCAATTTTTTACTATTAATAATAATAATTACAATTAATTTTTTATTCTTTTGACTTAATAGAATCCAAATAATATTAATATTTTCTTTATTGATTTTAGCTTGCCTGATTTTGCACGATTTATTGGCCTCCTCGTACCTTATAAATGGTTCGGCTGTCCCAGCTAACTTGAAAGCCTTAAAATCACATCTTTTCTTACGCACCTCAACACCAACACTTCTATTGAACAAAAAAGGTTTTGCTTTGCAACAACATTCCTTGCTTACAAGCGGAATATACTGACGTATATTTACTAAGCAGCATTTTAAAGACTTCCCATTTTTCTTCAGTGTTTAACCCTGTGAAAAGCATTTCCCACTTAATATGTTGCAGAGATGCTCTTATACTGTCAAAGTTTGCACGCCTGAAATTCAGTGGTTTAGTTACTCCCTTATAGAATTGCCTCTGCAACAGAATCTCAAAGGAGACCATGTTATGATCACTATTTCCTAAATGCTCACCCACACAAATGCTAGAAATGAGTTCAGTATTATTAGTTATTACAAGATCCAAAGAGATTTATTCCTAGTAGGTTCTTGATCGAGCTGGGATAAAAAGTTGTCATTTAGCATATTTACAAACCTACTAACTTTATCTGTCTTGGCAACCCCATTACCCCAGTCAATGTCCAGATAATTGAAGTCACCCATAATAATAACTTGACCTAGTTGTGAAACCGCTTCTATTTGTAAAAGTAGCTGGGCTTCATAATCGTCACTTTTTGTAGCATACACTAATGAAAATTTTCTTTGTAACCTTATGCCCAGTTCTTTTGGTTCTGGTGAAGCATACACATTTAAAAGGTTCCACAAAACACCATCAATAAAAATAGATACAAATACGACCCTTTTTATTTTGGCCCGCCCCTTAAACAGTATGGCATTTCCCGCACGTCTGTTGGCATAGTTCTCATAATTACCCATGTGTGGAATGGCGCATTCTTGCAGAAATAAAAGTCACATTAAAAGCCGCTAAAAAGTTAAAAACAGTCACCCTTCTCAGCTGGCTCTGAATACTGTGCACATTAAAAGAAAGACCCTTTAAAACAGTCATGATGGGATAAAAGGAAAGTTCAGTGTCTATGCTGTTCCCTGATGGGTTAAAACCCAGAACTCTGACAGGTTTTGCACAGAAATTCTGAGAACGGGGAAGCCTGTCCCGCTGGGATGTTGGCTTCCTGTGACGAATTGCTGGAGATGTCTTCAAACAGTAAAAGCCCCCATACACAGACAGACAGGTTTTGTTGAGTGAATTTTTTTGATCGATTTTGGTACGATCCGATAACATCGTCTACTCGTGAAATCCATCATTGTATGGAGCGAACAGATCATCATTGTTAAACGATCATTCATTGCGCATGCCTGTATTTGGATGGGCAGTGCCAAATGAGGAAGTAAACAAGCAAACGATTGTACCCATGCTTGCCAAGAAAGTATAGCAGTCAATACATAAATAAAGAGAACACAGAACACTTTTCTCAAAACCACATTTATTTGGCCATGTAAAAAAAACAAAAGTGCTGAAATTACAGCAGCATATAGAAAATATACTATTACAAAAAAAGTCACACATTATTATATGTATTTCTTTTTAAAAAGAAAAGATGCAACAAAAACACACATAGAAAACATACTATGTTCTAAAAAACTATTCAAACATGAAATGGGAATAAACAAAGGAACATTTTTAGTTAAGTGCATTAACAATATCATCGCGGAGACTGTCGACCATATCTTCTTTCGCAGATATTGCATTTTTAAGGTTACATATTGCCTGTTTGCATTTCTCAATGTCATTATTATGCTTGGTATTGCCAGTGAAGTGCTGATACGTTTCCTTCTGTGGATTAGCTTTGAATTCTACCAAAAAGCACACGTCATCTGGATCCTCTGTGGGGAAAATCATTACCTATGTTATGTTTTGAGGGGTTTAACATGCTCACACCATAATAGGCATTTTAACTTACCAGTACTAGTAACCAGGGCATCTGGGCTACTTGGATAAAATTTGTCAAAAAGCCAAACTTCAGGAAAAAGATCATCCTCAGACTTGTCAGCAGGCTTTGCAGCGTCAGCAGCTTCAGGGATGTCGGCAGCCTCAGGGGTGTCAGCAGCCTCAGTGGTGGCAGTATGCTCTGGGCTCTCAGCTGGTTCAAGTGCGATAGCTGATTCAGTGTCACGGACGCCGCCCGGAGCATTCCAGGGAGCTCCGGGCGGCGCGTCCTCCCTGCGCGGCGGCGCATCCAAGATGGCGGCGCCCATGGCCGCCACGTGGTTTCGGCGCCGGCCGTGACGTCATCACGCCGCGCCAGAGGCGCAATGGCGCCAAATTCAAAGTTAAAAGGACGCCGGAGACCCAGGTTCAATGCCCGAGTATAGCTCAACCTGGCTATAGTGTTCCTGGGTCTCCTAGCCTTGTTATTGACTCCTGTTTTCCTGTTATTGATCTCTGCCTGTTCCTGGACTTTGAAACCTTGCTGCCTGCCTATTGAACCCCTGCCTGGACCTGACTTTGTTATTGGATTAACCCCTGATCTGTACTTCGCCTGGACTCGCTGGAAAGGACTTCCTCCTTGATCCTGACTACAACCCCCCGTGGGTGCCAGAGGCCCCCGCTGACATTCAGGGTGTTAGCACGCTCCTCCACATCTGAGTGGATATCTTCAAAAACGACAAGATGTAACCCTTTTTTTCCTGTTCAAGCAGAATGCTCTGTTTCTCCTCTAAAACGCATAGAAGTGCATATAGAACACTTCTATGACTAGTGGTGAGATATATTTATATTAACAAAGTTATGTACTTACTTTTTTTAATAATCTTTCTGATGCTGGTAAATTGTTCAGATTCGCAAAGTTTCAAGTCATATCACTGCTTTCTTAACTAGTCCTTGGATCTTGCAACACCAAATTTTCTTTGGAGACCTTTCACCTTTTCCAGTATTGCATCTTTCCTACTGTTTGGCTTAGAGTACTGTGCCTCCTTACATTCATAATCCTTCCTCTCGAACATGGAGACCATGTACACAATCTCTGCTTTGGCCGTTGCAGTCACCTTCCTTCTGCCACCTTCTTCCGTGGTTAACCTGAAAACGAACACGAACTAAGTCACACGAGAAAACTGAAGTAACGGGGCGGGACTTACAGAAAACAAACAACTACCAACGTTCATTTGTTGTGCAGTTTGGGAGTGACCATTCGTTGGATGAGCGTTCGTTGTAACAAAAACATTTCCCACCCTTCATACAATCGTGTATTCGATGAAAATAGTCTTCAAAACTACTGTAGTGTAGCTTTTCGGTAAGTATATAGTAGAAACGTTTGTTGTGTTTTTTTTTTTGTTTTTTTTTTTTAATGAATTCATTGTTTTAATAATTTTATGTTTTTCCCACAGTTATAATTCATCATGCCATCTGAGAAATTTGCAAGCCCAGATTTCCTGAATAAAATAATAACGAGAAAAGGCATATGAAGAGCTTGTTAACCTCTGCAAATCTGTGTGCCCTACAGCCGATGTACAGTTTAAGACAAAAATTTCAAACAAACGTACTGTTTTTAAAAAAGAGCTGAACAAAGTCCATGATTATAAAAAATCTGGGGCCTCAGCTGATGATATATATGTACCTAGATTGTGGTACTTTGATCTCCTGGTGTTTACCGTAGATCAAGTGGTGAAAAGGGACTCCATGTCCAACCTTTCATGTCAAGAAAATATGGAAGAGACAGAGGAAAGGAATGCAGAGGAAGTGTCAGCTGTACAGGCTAAAAAACTGTGTGAGTGCTCAAACAGTACATGAGCAAGAAGAGGACCAACCAGAACACCTTTCTGTGGTAAATATTTTAGAAAAAACACAACCAATATTTTGCAGAAGTAGTTTTTTTATTTCACATAAATTGAATGCGGTAACATTTTAGGTACACACTTTGCTGAAAATTGTAATGTACACCTAGATGTTTGCTGCTGCTAAACCATACTTGACTGCCAATCTACTGCACCAACACCATTAAAGTATGCTACATATTTATCTTTGCTGAATTTAGCATCGATAGTAGCATTCCGAGTTGAAGCAGCTTGCAAATCCAATAGTGCATTTGGCTCACCACTCAGCAGAGTGTTGCCCGATTTCTTCTCTGTCCACCATAGTTCCTGGCATGTAAGAAGCACTGCTTGTGCGTCATAGGAAATGATGTAGCACGCAACAGGTGAAAACAACATTGTCAATTTTAGCAGGAAACAGAATGATGGATGTATGCAAAATGCGAAATCTATTTAAAAGTCTACCAAAAGCATTTTCTACAACCCTTCTAGCGCGAGACAGTCTGTAGTTGAAGATTCTTTTTTCAAATGCCAGATTTTTTTGTGGGAAGGGCTTTAAAACATGTTTATGTACTGCAAAAGCTTTGTCTGCCACAAAAACATAATTAATTCCCTCTCTTGAATCCGAATTTGACAGCAGGTGTAACTAGTCCTTTTTATGCTTCTGATAAAAAGAGGTTTGTTCAATGGCTCCACCATCTGATACTCTTCCATTTTTACCTGCATCAACCATTAAAAATGCATATTTGTGGGGAAAAAATCCTACTATTTCAGGACTTTTCAGCTTCTGTTGCAACAAAACGCAAGGAATTCTCAACGATCTGCTCAACACTGTTTAACGCCGGATATCGATTTTCCCTACTATTCCCTGCAAAATTGAAAATTGTAGACAAGGATGACGGAACAGTAAGATTTTTTGAGAACCCAAAACATGCCAAGGAATACTATGACGGGAAAACCAATGGCAAGAACCCAACCTGAAATACATACAAAATTCGAGAGATCCAAGAAAATTACTATAGGAGGCAATGAAAACAATCCAGGACTCTATAAACAATACCTTAATGTGACTATGATCTCCCACCCAACAAAAAGTAACAACAGAGAAAATTACTATATAAGGCAATAGTGAGAAAAATTACAGTACCTTTACTTTATTTTGAAAATGTTTATAGGTTATGTTATTTTTATGTTAATACAGAAATTCTTAACAGTGAAGTTGACAAGAGAAAAGAGACAGATAGCTAGAACAATACACACACAACAACCCTATAAAAATTTAAACCAGGGAAACTGGCTTGCTCGCTGGGACAAGCTAACCCACTTTAAAAACCTAAATCCAATAAACACACACCACAAAAAGGGGGTGGGATAACACACATAGAATGACCAATACACAAG
>CM044437.1:35356177-35378646 GCA_024363595.1 Xenopus borealis
TTTTTTTTTTTTTTTTTCCGTTCCAAGGGACTGTGAATCTTGTGGTTTATTAGGGTTTAGATAGCCTCTTCTTTGAATAGGGCAAGATAGAAATCAAGGCCACAGTTCCGGTTACCCTGTCCTGCCTCCATCTTTGTGGTGTCCCAGGTTCTAGCAAAAATTAGGTAGAAAGTTTGGGACCACTCCACCTTCTTACAATTTCTATTTTTCATTACTCTTTTTAAAGGATCAATTACCTGTTTTAACCCCTGCTTATTTATGGTCATATATATTTATTAATTCCAATTAGGTCTTTTTTTCACTCTATGAATTCTTTAGTTATTGTACTTGCACTTTATTGAATCGTGGAGTATATTGAACTTATGTAGTAGGATATATGATGAATTTATACATGCTCGAGTAGCACTGATTTGAATTTTTACAACCTATCTGAATTAATTAATTGACACACCATATATGCAGTTAGAGTGGTCGTGTAGAAGGTATGAATTTGAGCTTACACTTTGGTTAATAGTAAATTCTTAACCAAATTGTTTATGTAATTTATATTGCTAGTACATATATATTGGGCATCCCTATATTTTTGTAGGTGTGATAAAAGTATTTGGTTAAGACAGTGATACACTAAGTTAGTGATCCCTCAACCAGTAGCTCGTGAGCAACATGTTGCTCTCCAACCCCTTGAATGTTGCTCCCAGTGGCCTCAAAGCAGGTGCTTATTTTTGAATTACTGACTTAGAGGCAAGTTTTGGTTGCATAAAAAACAGATGTCCTGCCAAACATTCTCTCCTGTAGGCTGCCAGTCCATATAGGGGTTACCAAAAAGCCAATCAGAGTTCTTATTTGACATCCACATGGACTTTTTCATGCTTGTGTTGCTCTCCAACTCTTTTTTTAAATTTTAAATGTGGCTCACAAGCAAAAAAAGGTTGGGGACCCCTGCACTAAGTATACCCACCTATCACAATTAAATGGTTATACGTGAGATTTCCTTTTCTTGTTTATATTTTTAACCTAAATTTTATTGCTGGGGATCCTTTGACCAGTTTGATGCCCTATATGCATGGGATTACTATCCACCATGAAAAAAGAAAAAAATTGGGTGGTGGATTTTGAAGTAATTTCTGAAAAACACCCATGAAAGCCTCCATGGCCTGTTGCTTGTGGGTTTTTATGCAATCTGATCTCCTCACCAATGGCAAGAGTAAAGCTCCCCATAGACGCAACAATATTTCCCTGCTGAACGACCAATATTAGGGAAGTCCGACCAATCTGTCAAATTATCGTGCGGTTAGTGGGATACAAACGATCGTTTGTCTCACGATTTTTCGTCCGACATTGGTCTGATGATTGATCAGCCAGGTTAGAAAATCTTTATCGGTCCCCATGCAATCTACCTATGTTTGCAGGGCCAAGCAGGCTGCGATCCTTCAGTTTTGCTGGCAATATCGCCAGAAATTATCTTTTTAGTTGATGGACACATCAGGCATTTAAACAATCGTTTTAAGACAATCGTGGTCTCGCGATAACTATTGGATCTTTCAAAAATCTTTATGTCTATGGCCAGCTTTACTCTTTGTTAATTGCCAGAAAATGTTGCTACCACTTTTAGACTGTTTTGAAGTAGATATTTTGTCTGTCAGCACTAAGGAGATACATACTTGGCAGGCAAAGTGGTAAGGTACATCCTACCACTGTATCTGAACTTGTTACTTGGATGAAGTAAGAGATGCAACAATCGTACCCTTTATCAGCAGGGGTAGGCTCATTCTGAGATCCTTTTCAGACACTGAGTAGGGCAATGAAGTTCTTTACCTTATAGAAAATAGTACACTTTTTTGTAGGCTGTGAGGCATAGCTTGGGGCTTGAATATATTCGATTGACCACCCCATCTCCTCCACAGATAAAATCCAGAAAACTATCCATTATGTGCTATTAAAGGAAAAGTCAACCCTTCCAGCACAAAACACCTTCCCAACGCCGGCAAATGCCCCATACTTGCTATTTACCCCTTGGTGGAGGTCCTTTCCATGGAGTTCACAGGAACCATCTTCTGTGCTGTATTCTTCCTGGATCCATCAGCGTTTGGCGGCGCACGTGCAGTTTGGAGCATTTACCGGTTCAGCTCTACTGCGCATGCAAAGTATCAATCGGAAAACTTTGTGAATTTTCGGTGCCTCCTGCAAACTCCATCTACAGGACCTGTGCCGAGGGCTATGTAGCAACTTGGGGGCATTTGCCCTGGGAGGGAGGGTTTGCTCTGGGAGGGTTGACTTCTCCTTTAAGAGTTACGATTCAAAACAACTATTTTTTTATAATAACTTGGATAATTTGGCTCTTCAAATGTTATCTGACACTTTTTGTATGTAATAGCATTTCTTAATTTAAAGATAGATTTCTTATAGCCCTTCTTTTATCTTTGTTTTAGGTGCAGATATTTGGAAGCTTTAAAACAGGACTTTATTTACCAACAAGGTAGGAATGTAAACCCATGATTTTAATGTTAGCACTAAATCTTAAGGCAACTATACATAAGTAGATTTATCTGCTGTTTCTGTCCCTTGAGGCCAATTTGGCAGTTTGTTCATGTATGGGGACGTCAGACAGGCCCATCCGACTGATATACAGTTGTGCTCATAAGTTTACATACCCTGGCAGATTTTGATTTCTTAACCATTTTTCAGAGAATATGAATGATAAAACAGAAACTTTTCTTTCTCTAATGGTTAGTGGTTGGCTGAAGCCATTTATTTTCAAATCACAATTTTGCTCTCTCTTTTTAAATCCTAATCACTACACAAACTACCCAAATGACCCTGATCAAAAGTTTACATACCCTGGTGATTTGGCCTGATAAAATGCACACAGCTTGACACAAAAGTGTTAGAATGGCTATTAAAGGTAACCATCTTCACCTGTGATCTGTTTGCTTGTAATTAGTGGGTGTGTATAAAAGGTTGACTTTCTAGACTCCTGACAGAATCCAGAAAAACATCAGTGCAGCACTGGTTGAAAGATGCAAGGGTCTAAGTTCCCAACCAGTAGCTCGCGAGCAACATGTTGCTCTCCAACCCCTTGGATGTTGCTCCCAGTGGCCTCAAAGCAGGTGCTGATTTTTGAATTACTGGCTTAGAGGCAAGTTTTGGTTGTATAAAAAACAGATGTCCTGCCAAACATTCTCTCCTGTAGGCTGCCAGTCCATATAGGGGTTACCAAAAAGCCAATCAGAGCTCTTATTTGACATCCACATGGACTTTTTCATGCTTGTGTTGCTCTCCAACTCTTTTTAAATTTAAATGTGGCTCACGAGCAAAAAAAGTTGGGGACCCCTGGTCTAAGTCATGGGGAAAGCAAAAAAAAAAAAAAAAAGGATCAGTGGGAAAAGGTAGTTGAATTCTAAAACCGCAAAGGATATAAAAATATATCAAAGGAATTGTGAATGCCTATCAGCAGTGTTCAAACTCTAAGATGAAAATTAGGGGTTCTGTTGAAACCAAACCACGGTCAGGTAGACCAACTTAAATTTCAGCCACAACTGCCGGAAAAATTGTTTGGTATGCAAGGAAAACCCCACAAATAACTTTAGGCGAACATGACAATGATCCAAAACACAAGGCCAAGTCGACCTGTCATTGGCTATAGCAAAATAAAGTGAAGGTTCTCGAGTGTCTATCTCAGTCTCCTGACTCAGACCTTAGACGTGCAGTTCATGTAAGACAGCCCAAGAATGTACGGGAATGGGGGGCTTTTTACCAGAAAGAATGGGCAGAAAACGAACTGAGCAACTAAATGGCCTCACCCACAACTACCACAAAAGACTTCAAGCTGTCATTGATGTTAAAGGGGACAATACACCGTATAAAGAACTGGGGTGTGTAAACTTTTCATCAGGGTCATTTGGGTAGTTTGTGTAGTGATTATGATTTTAACAGAGTAAAGACAGTTGTTTAACAATAAATTGCTTCAGCCAACCACTAACCATGAGTGAAAGAAATGTTTTTGTTAACATATTCTCTAAAAATCGGTTAAGAAATCATGTATTCTGCTTGGGTATGCAAACTTATGAGCGCAACTGTATGTCCAAAAATTTGACAGATGTAATAAGAATTTTCCCAACAAATTGTGACTGCATTGGCTAGTTTATTCAATCCTTGCATTGACCACACATATACCGCTGTTATAATACGATTGCTTGGCCCTATGGCCAGCTATCTGATTAAAGCCCAATATTGTCTACCTTAGGTGGGCATATTGCGGAACGATCTTGTATTGAATGACAAAATGCAGGCAAATGCAATCCAATGTACAAATACATTTGAAATAATGTTTTACTTTTTGTTTAATGCAAAGTTGAATACGATATCTTATTCAGCATAAAGAAAGACAATGCTAATTTGTTGGGCATCCCCTTTAAATTATTCAGCCAATTACTTCAGCTGAGCTACATTTGTAAAGCTCTGGACAACTGAATGGAAGAGATCTTTTCTTTTGACACTGTCACCATTCACAGAAATGAATAAACAGAAAAGCTTTAATACTTGCCTGGTTGCTTTTCTATTTCTAGTGATATTGATCTTGTTGTGTTTGGGAAATGGGAGAATTTGCCTCTCTGGACTTTGGAGGAAGCACTAAGGAAGCACAATGTAGCTGATGAAAACTCTGTGAAAGTTCTTGACAAAGCCACGGTGAGTCACAATTTAATACATGAGCAAATGGGGATGGTAATAAGCTTTGCACTTATTACACATGTAGACATTATTCCTACAGTTTATCTTCATAAAAAGTACTACTCTACCATCACTCATTTGATTTTCTAGGAACACACTTCATGTTGTCTTTGTGGTTGAAGTGAACAAAACTAGTTTTTCTGTCCAGCTGTAGGCAGCTTTTCTTCCTAATCTGTTTTTAAAAAGCAATTATTTAATTAAAAGGGAGTTTATGGGAGATGGCCTTCCCATAATTCTGCACTTTCCTGATAACCGTTTTCGAGATAATGGATTCTGTAACTGTACATGCTGCAATCTTTATACTTTCGATTTCCATAGATTTGTCACCCGTAGGACTAGTCATTGCTAAGTGTTCCTTTGCCTTAACAGTTAACTCTTCGATAAATGTCATTTTTAGACACTTTTTTTATGCTTCATTTATACTCTGTGCCAGTTTTTTATTTTTATGCTTTCTCCTTTTGTCTTGGGGGGAATATTTATTATACCAGGGAAAAACATGTATCTTTCTTTGCGAGACAACCACAGCTTTGTAAATCTTAATTTTTGTTTAATTCTGCTTCAGTTGCAAGATATGACTCCAATAAGAAGTACTATTTTCTATACTGTAGAGAGCTATATCAGAAGCACAATTTATTTTATGTGGGAAAATTCAACTGCTTAGGAAATCCCTGAGTCTCCTAAATAGGGTTTATATAGTTTTCTGTCTGCTATAGATTGGAATTCTGGTGGTGTACAGCTAGGAGTTTTTGAAGTATCATTCCAGAAATTTTCATGCTATTAATTGTTCCCACAACAAAAATTGTAAGTTTAGAAAAGGAAACCATCCATTATTGAAAAGTAAGTGGGATTTTATTTGGCCAAATTAAAAGGGGGTAAATGTATTTTACAAACTACCAAAATCCAATGTTTTTATAAAAATCTATTAAAATACAACAAATCTTGAAAAGAAAAATCTTAAAGCTTGCTTTTTGCAGCATCTGAAAAATATTCATTGTACAGCATGTTACCCTGTTACGTACCAAGATAAAGTACTGTAAATATATATGCTGTCTGTTTTCTAAACCGTATGATGCCCAGTATGCATAGAATGACAAAATAAACTATGGGGCATGCACAAACCACAATGAAAATCATCCATATGAATTGTCAAACACGTTTATTAATGTGTGGGGTAAAGCCAAAAAACTTCAACTGAAAATAAGGTGTATTTTTGGAAAGTACACATTCTGCCATTTCAAAAATGGGTAAATGTCTTGCTAGGCTAAACCACATATTTCATAAATTGTTGAAAACTGTTTGTGCTGGTAGCCTTTAATAGCACAAACACCTTGCAAAATGCTTCTCCTAATCATTAATTGACTTGTATATCTTTCAGGTACCAATTATTAAACTGACCGATTCCTTTACGGAAGTGAAAGTGGACATCAGTTTTAATGTACAGAATGGGGTGAAAGCAGCACAGCTTATCAAGGATTTTATCAAGGTTGACCCTATAAATACTATTTTTTTAATGCAGAAAGGAATTTTACTTTTGTCCTGTAACCACATCAATTCACCCCTTCTGTCTGCATTTATATTACGTGTGTTTATGATCATATAATATATATAATATCATATATATATATCATTTAATTGGTTTGCTACACACACATAGATATGCACCAGCTTTAATTTCAAATACAGTAGAACCCCGAATTTACGTTTTTCAGGGGACCAGTGAATCCGGGAAGATGTAAAATAAGGGAAATGTATTAAACACGCATATATGTAAAGACATAAGTACAGGATTCCCCCTCCAACACAGCTCACGATTTCCGACTGCTTCTTAGTCTTCTGTTTAGTGTCCCAGCATAGCTCTCCACTTTGTCGCGTTTCCAGCCCTCTCCTTCTGCAGCGTGGGTAACGTACTTCCATAGCAGAGCTCACTTTTGCCTGCACAGTCACCTTTCAGCCCCTCCTTATCAAGTCTCACTGTGCAGAACTGCTCACATTTGCTTGCAGGGTCACATTTTCTGACTCCAGGCACAGCTACCCGCCCACTTCTCCTTCTGCCGGATCTCACTACAAGCGTGCAGGGAGGATTTCAATGTTTAAGGTGCCATAAATCTTGGCGGCTTTTTCAGCTAAAAACCTAGCGTTTGGGTAGGGGCATGCCTCAAAAAGCAACGTTAAATCCGGGAAAGGAAAACGTTAAAAACGGGAATAGCGCCCATAGGAATGCATTGAGGCTGGGGGGACCACAAAAAAAAGACGTAAATTGCGGGAAAACGTAAAATCCGGGGACGTAAATTCGGGGTTATACTGTATTTTATTAAAACCTTTATTCTGATCATGAAAATATGTGGTTACATACAAAATTTAAGTTTTGTACAATAGTAGCAGTGTATAATATGTATCCATAAGGGCCAAGAACGTATAGCAGAAAGTTAACTTGCTCAGTTGTAAATGTGAAATTGTGCCATTCTGGATCTTTAAGTTAATTATACTTACTGTCATCTTTAGTGTGATTACTGTCTGTGTCAATTTCTGGTTTGAAAATATACGTCTTTGGCAAATCTTTTTCTTAACTCGTAAATGACTACAAACTTTAACTATCTGATAGTTCCTGTTTATGTTGGAGGTAAAAAGTTTATTTTTCCATGTATGAAAATTATTTTAATTTAATGATCATTTGATTCCACATTTTCAGAAGTATCCAGTCCTTCCATACCTTGTGTTGGTTTTAAAGCAATTCCTATTACAGAGAGACCTTAATGAAGTGTTTACGGGTGGCATTGGCTCCTACAGTCTCTTTTTAATGGCTGTCAGCTTTCTGCAGGTGAGATGGCTAAAACTGTACTCCATATGCTGGCTATTACTTTTGTTCAAGATGCTTCCATTTATTCAAGATAACTATTTATGGTTGTTTGCAGTTATAAAAAAGATGCTTTAATATTGCCTAATTCAAAATCTAATCTTTACTCTTTACCTCTTGTATCCATTATCAGTTGTTGTGGCAGCTGACAAATAAATGACTGGATGGGAGGCAGGGTATATTCACATCTAATGTGATATTGGTGATGGCAAGGAGGTAGCCATTTTGGGAATGGTTGTTTTATCACACACAAGTCCTGTTATGTGAAGTACAAATTTGGTGCCAAAAACCCTTGCTAAACCTTTGTAAGTAGAAATTTCACAGGATAATAGCAGCTCGGACAAGCCCTTGCTAATTTTATTTGGCGAAGGTCCAACATTTTGGGGTAAACCCCATTTATCAAGTGTGCTTGTACTGTCCCTGCTGCTATTATCCTGTGTGCCAGTGAAATTTCTGCTTACCAGTTTTTGGTGGTTGCCAAGGCCCTCTTCACCAAGCACCAGTGATTTGAATACTGGAGAGCTAGGGAGTGCAAGCGTGGTGACTTTTCTGTAAACCTTTGTAAGCCCTGCTCAGTGAGTGTGTTCATAATTTATTTTTGTCTGATGTTCTAATCTTTGAAAACATATATATATATATAATATATAATAGCGTAAAGCTATAAAATATTGTATCTTTCTGTACCTGTACTAACCTGTTTTGCTAACTGGACCACATCTATTCAGACTGGTTTGCATGAAAGGGGATAAAGGGTTTTACATAGAATTCTGCTGCTTTAAAAAAAAAAAAAATCACTTTCAGTTGTCGAGGAGCACATCTTAAAGATATTGAAGATGAAGTCCTTAGCCTCCATAAATTAGGCAGTTGCTGTAGATGATTGGTTGGCAAACAGACTTGCCTATTTTCAAGTACCAATCTTAAACAGAAAGAATCTAATGTTTGTAATAGGTCCATTTAATGTTTCTCGGTCTCCAAGACTCCTGTTAGCTCTCATTGCAAATGCATAGTCAATAAACATGCCTTCCATTTAATCTTGCTCAGTCTTAAAGGAATTGTTCAGTATAGAAGTAGAAACTGGGTAAATAGAAAGGCTGTGCAAAATAAAACATGTTTTCAATATAGTTAGTTAGGCAAAAATGTAATGTATAAAGGCTGGAGTGACTGTAAGTCTAACATAAGAGAACAGGACACTACTTCTTGCTTTTCAGCTCTTTTGTTTACACTGACTGGTTACCAGGCAGTAACCAATCAGTGACTTGAGGGAGGGCCACATTGGTCATAGCTGTTGCTTTTGAATCTGAGCTGAATGCTGATGATCACTTGCAAACTCACTGAACAGTTATGTCCCATGTGGCCCCCCTTCAAGTCGGTGACTAACTCAGATTTAGGGAGCTGAAAAGCAGGAAGTTGGATTCTGGCTATTACTGTATATTAGACATCCAGTCACTCCAACTTTTATACTTTGCATTTTTCCCTGACTAACTATATTAGAAACATTTTTTATTTTGCACAGCCTATCTATTTACCCAGTCATTGTGATCCATCACTAACTAGGCAACATCAAGATCACCGCAAATCAGAGGAAGACACAAACTGTCATACAGTTATGTGTCCTCCACACTTACAGGGAAAAAAACAGAAAATCTTTCCATGTGAAAGACTTTCTTAGTTGCTGTCCCAGTCAGCCTTAAATCAAGTCTCCCTACCTGCAGACAAACCAATGAAAGTGGTTCAATTATTTTTAGGTTTTAAGAAATTAGTGTCTGTTCATTAATGCTTAAATATTCTTAGATTGTCATCCATGAATCATATGGATCAGACCTCTTCAAACATTTCTGCTAAGAAAAGGGGGAAATCCACATTTTAGCATGGAAACATTAACTTTTCAAGACGATTGCCTCACTTGTGGTGTTTGTGAAAGAATCTACAAAGAGTAATGGCACTTCAGTATGTTATAGGAACAGTAAACAGTAACACCAAAAAAAATGAGTGTTTTAAAGCAAAGAATATACAGATGCAGTCACTTTGGATTGTGTATTAAATGCGTCGTGACTTAACTCATCTATCCCATTTATCCCACTTAGCACAGAATATTGTGTCACAGCATCCCATCCAATTAAAGAGTTCAACATTGAAAACAATGGTGCTTTGGTATGCTAATGAAAAGGTTAAATGCATTAAATGAGTTAAGATAACTTTGGATAACACAGTTTCTTCAATTAGCCCTGAGTCACGACGCATTTAACTTACAAATCCAAGTGACTGCATCTGTATCATGTAGTGTTGCCCTGCGCTTTTAAAACTTATCTGTTTGCTTCAGAAACACTATTTTAGTTCATAAAAACAAGCTGCCGAGTAGCCATGGCAGAAATTGAAAAACGGCTACATGGCACAGGATAAGTAATGGATAGCAGATAACATTGTGTTCTACAGAGCTTATCTGCTGTGTAACTTGAGCTTTTCTCCTTTGACTAGTTGCCCCCATGGCAACACAGCAGCTTATTTATATAAACAATAGCAGTGCTTCTGAAGCAAACACTGCAGTTTTACTAGTGCAGAGCAACACTGCATTATAGTTATATTACTTTAAAACAATTTCATTTTTAGATGTTACTGGTTCTTTAACTAGACCAACTTTGGAATCAGGTTGGAATGCCCATCTAAGAAATTCCTTCATTCAAATCTATTGGCAAGGAAGGTAAATCCTTCAAACTTGTTAGGGTTAAGAGCAATTAAAGGATAGTTGTCTGTCATATGGTGGCGAAAAACAATGTACAAATCATAGATAATGCTACAGCATTAGCTTAAATATAAAATTCTGGGACACAAACCATTACTCTTCTAAAAGCAATTTCTCCCCATTCTTCTGTTGGCAGAATTGTTTTTAGGATGCTTTGAGGCAGTTCCAGCTTTCAGGGAAGAGAGTTGTCTTGATGTGGTTGCATTCCTGAATCTGCTAAAAATCTTGGGGTAACCCAGATGTAGAGCTATGTTCAAAAAGGATCTTGCATGTCAGTATCTCTTGTTTTGGCAGGCACCTCCACGACTGGACATCAGAGTAACATCAATTAAAAACATTGATTAATTTAAAATACACATTTTACATACTAAAAATCATGTAATTTTAAGCAAGTACTATAATGGTATTCAACACCATCAGGTGATGGGGGGAGTGCCATATAACTATTTACAAGAAGCAAGAAACCTCCCAATCACTGTTTAACTCCTGGGGGAAACGTTTTTTCAAGGAAAAAATTCCAATAAACCAGATCTAGAGCCTATGGCAATCACTCAAAACCGTAAATGTGACCAAAGTCAGCAGACTTAATTTCCATTAATTTGTACAGTTCAAAAAAAAATTTGTAATACAGCAAAGTACACGTGATTGCAATAATTCTTTTTTTGCTAAGAAGGCACTGGAATTCAGTGTTCCAAACTGTTCATGTGTTCTTTTGACCACCAAATAAAGAGGATGAAACTAAAGGAACTTCATTGCAGGATGAAATAGTAGACTGATTTCTGAAGTAAAACTCTACATCGAATCTGTTTTACAAAGACACGGACAAATTTGTTGACTTTGCTCTGAGCAAAAAGAATATCCTGGTGGAATTTCTTTTTTTAAGGTTTTGAGAAACAAAAATCCCCAATCAGTTCTTGGCTGTCTCAACTCTTAACAAGGTGATGTTGGGCAATGGAGCCATTGACCTGAAGATTTTATTTAATGCTTTTAGAATTCTACCATTTACTAGGAATATTCTTCCACTTGCATGTTTTGACCAAACCGCCATCAAACCTCTAGAGAAGATTTTGTTATGGACCAGACTAATAATACTTAGTGGCAATAACTTCTGCTTGTAGTTCATCTGCTTTATCAGCATCAACCTCGTACAAGATTCTTTCAAGATATATTTGTGATACAACCAGCATTTAGATTAATTCTTACAGCATTTCAAAGGTAATTTCAACGCCTTTTGTCTGAATGACTATGAAGATTTTCCTTCATCCAGGTCATGATATATCTAAGTAATTCTAAAAAAAACTAACTGGACTTGCTGAGTAATCATTGAAGACTGCATATAAACTCTCAACTAATCCAATCACAATGGCACATTTTAACTCTTCAAAGAGCTGACATCTGAAGTTTACAGAGGTGTTGATTCTGTGTAGTTACTATGATTACCAATGTGTAATGCAACTCCTAGACACAGGTGTTACTTGTGGTAACCAGTGGGGTACAGATGTGAGAACAGCATTGCATGTAGCAGACAGTTGGTGTCAAAGACTCCCACCTCTATTCAGGGATGGTTACTCCACCTTGACATGAATCGCCTCTTTCACGCTTCCTTCAAACCATCGGTACTCCATCGGTTTCAGAAGACTTCACACAGGTGTTGTTAAAGTTGCATGAATGGATGTGTGAAGTCTTCTGAATCCACTGGGGTAACCATGGTTTGAACGAGGCGTGAAATAGGCGGTTCATGTCAAGATGGAGAAACCATCCCTGAATGGGCCTTTGATACCACCTGTCTGCTACATACAATACTGTATCTTTACCCCAGTTGTTTCAGAAGACTTCACACATTCATGCAACTCTCACAAGTAACGCCTGTGTCTAGGAGTTGCATGACACATTGGTAATCTGATCACAGTAACTACACAGAATCAACACCTCTTTGAAGAGTTACAATGTGCCATTGTGATTGGATAAGTGGAAGAGTTTATATGCCAAGAACTTCCCCATGCCAGTCAGTTGAACTGAAGAAGCTGCTGGGATGAGTAGTGAAACGTCTTCAATCATTACTCAGCAAGTCCAGTTGTTTTTTTAGAATTGCTTCTTGGATATACCATGACCTGGATAAATGGAAATCTTCATAGTCATATTGCCATTCATTTTGGAGAGAATACTCTAAAACTGGTTCAGGGATATGAAAGAACAGCAAGAAAATTGGTGGACTATTGAAGCCATCTATGCTTTAATCTCAGATGCCAATATCAGGGACTCCTTGTAGCCTATGCCTGGGTTCCACTGTGAAAAGTCACCGAGCCCAAAAACATCTACTAAATTAACGGGTCAGACGGATCAACTTTACCATTGAGGCCCTTAAGCAGAAAGTTGAACATTTGAAACAGAGTCTGGCAAAACAACTGCCTGATGGAACTCTGCAAAGGGTGGTTGTTTGTTGAACATGCTCAGATGGCCCAACACATTAACGGCAAAGAGAGTCAAATAAGCAAATTCACCACCTTAAAGGGGTTGTACACCTTTGAGTTGACTTTTAGTATAATGTAGAGAGGGATATTCTGAGACAATTTGCAATTGGTTTTCATTTTTATTGTTTGTGGTTTTATAGTTATTTAGCTTTTCGTTCAGCAGCTCTCTAATTTGCAGTGTCAGCAATTTGGTTTCTATGGTACAAATTACCCTAACAACCCTGCATTGATTTGAATAAGAGACTGGAATATGAATAGGGGATGGACTGAATAGAATGATAAGTAATAAAAAGTGGCAATAACAATACATTTGTAGCCTTACAGAGCATTTGTTTTTAGATGGTGTCAGTGACCCCCATTTGAAAGCTGCAAAGAAACAGAAGAAAACTGCAAATCATTAAAAAACTATGAAAAATAAATAATGAAGACCAATTGAAAAGTTTCTTAGAATTGGCCCTTCTACAATATACTAAAAGTTAACGTGAAGGTGAACCACCCCTTTAATGTCACAAAGCAGCAGTTGGAAAACAGAAGAACTAACCTGGAGGCAGAGGAGGGTTAACATAGGGTAGTAACTCAGCCGGAAAAGAACGTGCTAGCCAAGGGGTTAAGCTATGCAGTGACGCCACAGCCACATAATCGGCTATCAATAATAATCACATGAAAAAGGAAGAAGCAAAACAACTCTGGCTAAAAGTGTCTGCTGCCTTGTCAAGTGCAAGAACACCTCCCTTTAAGAGGAGAGCTCTCCAAAAATCACTATCCTGCCAGGAGATAAAGGGCGATGCACAGTGGTGCGCAACACAACTGACTATCACTGCTAGATAACCACACTACTCCGTGATGGCCATACAAATTAACCCTTAAGGAAAGACCCAACCAGTGTTTACCAGAAAAAGGTGATCGCTTGCCTACAACAACTTGGAAAGGAGGATGCCTTTGATGGTTTTATACCACCGCATGTATCCCAGAGAAACCACACTATGCTTATACGGACTCCCCAAGATACACAAAGCAGAAGCCCCACTAAGGCCCATTGTCGGAAGCATAAATTCAGTGACATACGGCATTACAAAATTATTTGCTAACATCTTGGCCCCATTGGTAGGCAATATAGTACATCATATCCAGAATGCCAAATAGTTTGTAACCAAGATTCATTGGGTTACACTAGAGGCAGAAGAAACAATGGTATCACATGATGTCACTTCATTGTTGAAGTGGCAACTGAGACTGTAAGAAATAGACTGCAGCAAGATCAAACTCTCCGCAGCAGAATTAAACTTAGTCCTGACCATGTATGTTTGTTTGTTGCTAGATTTGCACCTTAACACCACATACTTCAAATACAAGGACCTTTGTTAAAAGAATTGTTCAGTATAAAAATAAAAACTGGGGAAATAGATAGGCAGTGCAAAATAAAAAATATTTTTTAATATAGTTAGCCAAAAATGTAATGTATAAAGGCTGGAGTTACTGGATGTCTCGCATAATAGCCAGAATGCAACTTCCTGCTTTTTCAGCTCTCTAGTTTTCCACTGACTGGTTACCCTGGTTACCAGGCAGTATCCAATCAGTGACTTGAGGGAGGGCCACATGGGTCATAACTGTTGCTTTTGAATGAGAGCTGAATGCTGAGGATCAATTGCAGACTCACTGAACAGTTATGTTCCATGTGGTCCCCCTTCAAATCACCGACTAACTCAAAGTTAGAGAGCTGAAAAGCAGGAAGTTGGATTCTGGCTATTATGTTGGACATCCAGTCACTCTAGCCTTTATAATTTGCATTTTTCCCTGACTAACTATATGGGAAACATTTTTTATTTTGTGCAGCCTATCTATTTATCCAGTTTTTATTTTTACACTGAACTGTTCCTTTAAAGACAGAAACATGGCTGTGCAATGGGTTCGCCAGTCTCTCCCATTGTAGCTAACCTGTAAATGGAGGAAGTGGAAAGGAGGGCCTTACTTACATTTCAGGGAACAACACCGGTTCAAGTATGTGGATGACACTTGGGTAAAAATCAGATCCAATGAAGTGGCATCCTTTACAGAACATATTCTCTCAGTAGACAAAACATCAAGTTCACAAGGGAAGATGTCCAAGAGAGCAAACTTGCCTTTTTGGACTGTTTGATATGCATCCAAGAGGGGGGTAACTTGAAAACGGACGTATACAGAAAACCCACTCATACAGATCAATATCTATTGTTCGATTCCCACCATCCGCTGGAACACAAACTGGGTGTCATTAGACCTCTACACCACAGGCAACTGATACAGTGTCCAAAGCTAAAAAACAAAAACGTCTCGGAGGAGTTTTGAAAGCGTGGTGCTACCCAGACTGGGCCTTTGTCAAAACAGCAGCAACCAAGCCCAACAGAAACCACAAAAGAAATACCTGTCTGCAGACACACAGTATGCACAACTTTGTCATCCCATGTGTAGCTGGAGTGTCGGAGAAACTCAGGAGGATTTTCAACAAACCCCACGTCCCTGTGTTTTTCAAACCTAGCAACACACAAAGACAAAATCTGGTACACCCAAAGGATCCAACACCAAAAGAAAAATAAAGCAATGTGGTATACGGAGTCCAGTGTAGCGAGGAGTGCACAGATCTATACCAACTGCTCACCAATCGAATGGCTCCTCATAGGAGAGCAAACTCTACAGGGCAAGACTCCACTGTCTTTCTACACCTAAAAGACAAGGGACACTCCTTGAAGATAGCAAGGTGCATATCTTGTATAAAGATGACCGATGGTTTGACCGAGGCGTAAAAGAGGCGATTCATGTCAAGGTGGAGAAACCATCCCTGAATAGAGGTGGGGGCCTTCAATACCACCTGTCTGCTACATACAGTGCAGTTCACATCTGTACCCCAGTGGTTTCAGAAGACTTTACACATCCATTCATGCAACTCTCACAAGTAACACCCGTGTCTAGGAGTTGCATGACACATTGGTAATCCTATCACAGTAACTACACAGAATCAACGCCTTTGAAAACTTCAGATGTCACCTCTTTGAAGAGTTACATTGTGCCATTGTGATTGGATTAGTGGAAGAGTTTCTATGCCGAGAACTTCCCGTGCCAGTCAGTTGAACTGAAGAAGCTGCTCGGATGAGTAGTGAAACGTCATCAATGATTACTCGGCAAGTCCAGTTGTTTTTTTAGAATTACTTTTGTCTGAATCCAAAACAAGTAGATGCAAGTGGAAATATATCTAGAAAAAACATCATCATGGAGAAAATATGAGAGGTTTCCAGAAAGGACAAGGACCAACAAGGAAAACTCTAAACTGTATTGTAGCTGCTATAACAAAAGCTTATAGTACATTAGACAGGAAGGTACCTGTGGGGTTTAAAGCTCATTCTACACAAGAATTAGCAAGTTCCTGAATGAAACTGATGAAAGTGCCACTTGAGGAAATTTGTAAATCAACAATATATTATTACTATATTATATTATTTGCAATCAGCCTTTCAACCGGCACACTCGACTAAGACAGAATTATACTGCTTCAGATTGCCAAAACCAAAGGTCTCTTGTAATCCATGACCCATAATTGGCTTTTGATAGTTATCCATTCCCTTCTTATACGAATTTTGCATGCGTTTGCCGTTCGTAAACAAATTCGCTTTCTTTCTTTTTATTATTGTATTGACACTTGTTTGTTCTATGCATGTATTGTTCTGCTGAACAGTGCTATATACTATAGCACTGTATAGAAAACAATCTACATGAATACATAAGCCGAAATGATTTAGCTTGTGTTAAAATGTTGGATATATGTTTTTCACTATAAGATCAAACCAACTTTCCTGTAATTTAAGTGAGTGTCCTTGTGTCTGATAAAAAAAAGATATACTGGTTAATAAAAAACAGGTATGGGACCTGTTATCCTTAATGTTTGGGACCTGGGGTTTTCCGGATAATGGATCTTTCCATAATTTGGATTTTCATACCTTTCGTCCACTAGAAAATCAAGTAAACATTAAACTGACCCGTTGGTTTGATTCCAATAAGAATTAATTATATCTTAGTTTGGAACAATTAAAGGGTACTATTTGATTATTATTGAGAAAAAGGAATTTATTTTTTAAAAAATGGATTTTAAAATTGAGTCATTGGGAAATGGGCTTTCCATAATTTGGAGCTTTCTGGATAATTGGTTTCCGGATAATTGATGCCGTACCTATATAAATGTATGTATTTCTGTCATTAATCCACCGTAAAGTGTGTTTTTCTGCGACAAAAATGGAAACCATCTAAAATATTGATATTGCGTGCATATTACAGTTACATCCAAGAGAAGATGCCTGCAGCCCAGATGCCAATTACGGTGTTCTGCTTATAGAGTTCTTTGAGCTATATGGAAGACATTTCAATTATGTTAAAACTGGAATTCGGATAAAAGATGGGGGATCATACGTAGCCAAAGATGAAGTGCAGAAGAATATGCTCGATGGCTATAGACCATCAATGCTGTATATTGAGGATCCATTGCAGCCTGGTATGAGTTTAAAAAGTATTTGTTTTATTTTATAATACCACTTGGCTGTTATGTATGTATGTATGTATGTATGTATGTATGTATGTAGATACATCTGAATCCTTAACAAATTAATGTTATTGCCCGCAGTGATCTTGTGAGCATTCCCCCCCCCACACATTTTCAAGCTTTTAGCAGATTTTAAATTGTTATTAATGAACATGTAAACCCCCACAGAAATGTAATTAATGAACAGCCTCTTTACGTTATCTTTAGATAACTGTCACTCTGGTTGTTGAAGGGGAATTCAATAGCTCCCATGCTAACCCCCCCCCCCCAGCCTACCTTTCCCCCAGGGTAAATGCCCCTAAATTGCTACTTCCTTGGGGGGAGGGGGGTTAGTGCGGTAGCTGTTGAATTCCCCTTTAAAAGGTTAATGGTAAGGCTGCATGATCCCCTTAATCACTTAGAATCATTCTTCTCTTTAACCCACTCTGCCCTATCCCTCAGGAACTTACTTTGGCTGTTGGCTCATGAGCATGCTTAGTTCTTTTCAGCTCGGATTACTAAACACACCCTCCAGTCTAACAGCCAATGAAGAGAGAACATTGCTGGTTCCCATGGAAATGCTAGCTGTCTGATCCTATTTTTTTCTCCAAACACCTCTTCTGAGCTCAGCTGAAGGGTAAGGCCACACTGGAAG
This sequence comes from Xenopus borealis, assembly GCA_024363595.1. Classification (NCBI taxonomy): domain Eukaryota; kingdom Metazoa; phylum Chordata; class Amphibia; order Anura; family Pipidae; genus Xenopus; species Xenopus borealis. The sequence goes on from CM044437.1 coordinate 35,374,169, forward strand.
ATTTCGGGGAGTTTGGTCGCCTGGCGCATTGCCGCGTGTGAATAGGCGCCGGCGACTTTAGTGCTTTCGGGTGCAAGATACTAGCAAGCCATGCTGGGAGATTAGTCGCGGCGATTAGTCGGCAGGCGACAAATCTCCCCGAAATCTTCCCGTGTGGCCTTACCCTAACCATTGCAGTGCTCAACCCAGCAGAGCTTTTTTTCGATCAAAGTATGTTGTGCCTGTGTAAAACTGAATTCTGCACTGCATGATGTTTACAGCATATGTGTCCTGTTTGCAGATAATAGTGTTACTGATGATGTGTCAGAGGGAAAATGGCCACTGGGTGAAAACTGCTGTTTGTTTTAGGAAAATGTGAGTGCGCTTGGAAATGGTGGGGGTGTATGCAGTAGGAATTATGTGGCTTGGGAGAGGAAGATATGCCCAACTTATATACAAAGCAGTAAAATATAGGCTATACATGTCCTTTTAATAAAGAATTTAAAATGAGGTTATCAATCCCATTTAATTAGTGCTGTTGAACTGATTGTGGTGGAAGTATACATACACGGTCATCCTACTCCAGCTTACACAGTTGTGCCCTTGCTAGGCAACTTGTTGCATATGAGAGTGCTATAAAACATCTTAAGGTGGCCATACTATAAAAATTGACAATAGACCATATTGGCAACTTATAAGCCTTTGTATGGGGCCCTCCTAGAGGACTCCTTGATATCTCAGCCAGGGAGGCCTCCCTCAGCACAAGTCCTGACCATGGAGTTTGCTGGTGCCATCTTCTCTCGTCTTCTTCCAGGATCCATCGGTGTTTGTCGGCGCATGCGCAGTAGGAACATTTGCCGGTTCAGCTCTACTGCGCATGTTCCGAAAGTCACAAAGTTTTCTGACTGAAACTTCATGACTTTCAGCACATGGGCAGTAGAGCTGAACCGGTAAATGCTCCTACTGTGCATGCGCTGCCAAGCGACAAAGAATCTAGGAAGAAGACGGCTGGGGAGAAGATGGCGCCTCCAAACTTCAAGGTCAGGACCTGTGCTGAGGTGGTAAGTAGCAACTTAGGGGCATTTGCCCAGGGGGCTATGGGGGAGGGCTTTAGCGCACGATGGGTAGACTTTAAACACAGGCTGAGAGCAGCAGAACCAAAGCTCTGTGTCCTTAGTGTGTGTGACTAATATTGTGCTGTTTTGTCTGTAATACTGCTTCTGATGTTGGTGGTCTACTTTGGGTGGAGTGTTTACTGTTTATATCACGTCTCTGAAGGATACTTATTCTTGAGATATCCATTGTATTTAATTTTGAGATCATAATGTATGATCTTCTGATCTATCAACTCGTATGTTTGTGCTCCTTCAAGGAAATGATGTTGGAAGAAGTTCTTATGGTGCCATGCAAGTGAAGCAAGCATTTGACTATGCATATGTTGTCTTAAGCCATGCAGTGTCACCAATTGCCAAGTTTTATCCCAACAATGAAACTGAAAGGTAAGTAGTAAGTGCTTGATAGCAAAATTTGCTGCATAAGAGTAATTACTCTTATTCAGGTTTTCCATGATAAGTTAAAATGTAAGCAGTGACTACTATAACGAAATATGGTCCATGGTAACCCATCTTACTGTATATTTGTATATTTTCACTATTTCCTTTTCCATTATCATCTGTTGCTGTGGTATCCTTTCCTTGCTGTATGGCTAACCTTGCCTTGATGTCCTTTCCTTACTGTGTCCTACTTTGTTTACTCTGCATTCTCCTTTTGCTACAGTCTTTTGTTCTTCCTTTTTCTGATCTTGAACTCTTTGTTCTTCTTTTTGATATTTATCCTTTCAGCTCCCTTTTCTCCCTAATCCATGAATCATTTCAATATAATGCAGCATAATGGGGTGAAAGAATGGATTTAGACCACTTTAGAGGTATTGGGAATAAAAGGTGAGGATACCAGATGTTGGAGAACAGCTTAGGAAGTATCTTCAAGACACCAAAGCATAGGAACTCAGTCAGGCTGAAAGCAGCAGAGTCTTCAGTCTTTGTGCCCACGGCCTTATGTTGAGTCTGGTCTTTGCCAATGATTGACAGAGCTTTTCCTTGACAGTAGAGCAATTCCTTTCTACTCCTTTCCTATTCTAGTGTGACCACCTGTGGGAAAAGTGTTTATGGTCTGTGCTTCTGGGCTTTGGTGGCATTTTGATTCCCAGACTGTGCAACTGTGTACATGTCCCATTTAGCTTGGGTGTTACTAGCTATGGGCTTCTTTTTCCCTTTTAAAAATAGAGAGAGAGAGTGTAGAAGGCATGTGAATTATAGACGAAAGACAGTGACACTGTTGCCATGCAGTGAGTTGAGTGAGGTGGCAGCAGCAAGCTCATTACCTGGGGCAGCAAACCACTGCTTCTGGTAACTTTAAAAGCTGAAATTTCTGTTTTTTTGTTTTTTTTTTTAAACCAGAAATTCTGCTGTTCTAGTGGGTAAATACATCACTCTACTCCAAGGTACCAGCAAAGTGTTTTTTTATTAAATTATAACAAATCAGAATAGTAGTGTCATTGGACACTGAAAAAGCCTTTGACACGGTGGAGTGGCCATACTTATGGACATTGTTGGGCAGGTATGGGCTGGGAGATGAGTTTATCAAGTGGGTTAAAGCCCTCTATGATAACCCAAAAGCCAAAATATTGGTCAATGCAGAACTGTCCCAGGAGTTTGCGTTGGCAAGGGGCACAAGGCAGGGGTGCCCGTTGTCACCTCTGCTCTTTGCACTGGCTATAGAGCCAATAGCTATTAAAATACGAAGTAACCCCAGGATTGAGGGACTCAAATTGCAGAGAGTGGAGTAAAAATTTCGCTATACGCAGATGACATGCTTGTCTACCTTGCTAGCACAAGAGATTCTCTTCCAATACTCCTGCAAAAAATCACTGAGTTTGGGGAGTACTCAGGCCTAAGGGTCAACTGGGGAAAGTCAATTATATTCCCAATTGATTCGGACATTCATAGAGACCAGAATACACAATTGCAATGGGCCCCATCATTCACTTATTTGGGCATCAAAGTCCACAAAGACCCAAAGAAATTTATAGAACTAAACTTAACACCGACAGTTAGATCCCTAAAAACTAAGCTACAGCATTGGGCAAACTTACCCTTATCCCTTCCAGGTCGTGTTAATATTTTCAAAATTATCTTCTTGCCAAAGTTCCTATATATGTTCCATAATGCTCCTATTACACTTCCAAAAGGGTGGTTCAAACAACCTGAGGCTCATATTAGAGAATTTATTTGGGCAGGAGAGAGACTAAGGATAAGTCTGCAAATGTTACAGGCCCCAGTAAAAAAGGGGGGACTAGCCCTTCCTGACTTGCAAAAACTATGCTAGTCAGCTAGTATATGCATGGTGGTGGCTTCATCCAGATCCCAACAATCAGGCCACAGCAGTAGAGGCGGCAGTTATCTCCTCCTTCGAAGCTTTAGCTAACCAGCTATATAGAGGACTTCCTGCGGTATATCCAATAACCCCCCCATGAAAACAGTAATTCAGGTGTTTCAGAGGATAGTGGTCTCAGGGCATAAAAAAACCCACACCTGGTCCAAGTGGACTCCCCTCTGGGGTAATAAATAACTCCCTAAGAGAATTCAAAACTCTTCCAGAGATTAGTGTTTGGACGAATGCCCAAGTTAAATACTTGGGAGACTTAATAGGGACTACCTGGAGTGCTACCTTCGCCGACCAGAGTTAACCAAGCCCCTAAGTTGATTCTATGCAATCATACTTCAGGAAAAATTTAACTCCATAAAACAGGTGGCTGGAAAATGGGCCCTAGACCTTCCAGCAGTGAATGAGGAAATGTGGACAGATATACTTGAACAAATTCCAGAAACCAATGTTTGTATCAGAGATTGCTTTATTCACATAAAATTTCTAAACAGGGTATATTTAACTCCACAGAGATTGGCACGTATGTATCAAGGTTACCCAGATATAGGTCTTAAGTGTAATTTGGAAGTTGGCACTTAGAAGTTGGCACATTTGGATAAAATGGAGAGATGGCCCTTCCGTAATTCTGAGCTTTTTGGATAACGGGTTTCCGGATGACTGATGCCATACCTGTATAAGGCTGATTAGTTCTTAATACAGATGATTACTACATTGGCTCAGAAACCAGTGCAATTAGCATCATCCTATATAATAAAGTTCAAGTGTCTCTGCGTCCATTCCCTGTGTCCGTGGAATTGCGCTACTGCGCATGTGCCCCACGGACAGCCATTGCGAAGCGTCGAACGCTAGCCCAAATTCGCTCTGGCGAATTTACTCTAGCGAAGTAGATAGAATACAATAGATAGTAGGTTGAAAAAAAAATTGAAAATTTTTCTAAGTCCTAAAAAACGCTGTGGTGTGTTTTACCATTGTGGGTGATAGTCTGAAAAAGAAGTAAAATAAAGTTGTCCTATTGCCCTACATGTGCCCCCTATATAGTAGTGTTGCGATATGTC
>CM044437.1:35381218-35410018 GCA_024363595.1 Xenopus borealis
CGCGGTGATAAGTCGCCAGGCGACAGATCTCCCCGAAAACTCCCCGTGTGGCCTTACCCTCAGAGATCACCTCACCAGAAATACTACAACTCTAATAGTAACAGGAAGATGTGTGGGAGTAAACACATAATCTTGGCTCATGTAACCTAACACTTATGGTTTTTGTGCACCATGAATCTTAGGATTCCAGGGGGCGGCCTTTATTTTTTAAAATGGTAATTTTCTTTTTATGATTACCCAATGGCACATACTACTAGAAACGTATATTATTATTGGTTTATTTATATTCTTATAAAAACTTTTATTTACATGAAGCAGGGTTTAAAAATTAGCTGTTTTATGCAATAATATATTTTTATAGAGACCTACATTGTTCGTGGGGGGGTATAGTTTTCCTTTAAGCTTAGCTTCTCAACAGCTGCTCAGAGCACACTTGGCATGTGACCGTTTCCAAGATGGTGACCCCCTGTGACAAATTTGAAGTACTGGATTATTGCTGCTATTGAGATAATGAAACTTTAGGCACACCATTGGGCAGTTTTATCATTGGTCTAATTTCGGATTAAAAGAAATTCGACCATATGAATAAAAGGGAAGTAAAATCCTTCGAATTTGACTATCGAATTTGAAGGATTTTACCGCAATTTGATCGAATAGGAAAAATTTGATCGATTTAAATTTTTTTTATTTGATCTAAAATAATGATTCCCAATTTGGTAGCTTTGTTCTGGCGAACTAGGTGGTTGAATAAAAATTGAAAGCGGAAGTACTTCGATCATCGAATATTCGAATAACATTTTTTTTTGATTATTCGAATTTGAGTATTCGATGGTCTAATTCGAAGATTCCAATTCGAATTTAATTAAAATTCGATCGAACTTTGAATTATTCATGTGAATTTAGTAAATCTGCCAGTAAGTCATGAAGATCTAAATCACCAGGCCCTGAGCATTTTGGTTAACAGATCCCATACCTGTAGGTGAAAAACAATAGACAATATGGTAAAAAGAATTTTACAAAAGTTGTGTGTTTGTATTTTCGTGTTTACATTTCTAAAAGCCTTTTGGCTTTTTTCCAAAGCTGTCATTGCCCTGACACTCCACTGACTTGCCCTGTTGGCAAAAACCACTGGCAAATTCTAGCTGCCAAATTATGTATTATGGCAGTTAGTGCCCTTTCCTACCAGCAGATAGGCGATATTTTAGTGAATATGTATAATCCATACATTATTTACAGATATAATTTGTAAGAGATCAAGTTACAGAAGGCTGCAGCCAAAAAGTCAGGTTTTCTACTTAAAATATTTTATAAAGCCTTTTCTGGCAACAATGGTGTGTTTCAACTCAGGGAAATTGGCATTTGAGCATGATTCCACTTTTGTAACAAGTTATAGGTTGACTAATTATGGAAAACAAAATTTGTATTTTCCTTAATATTAACATATATCCGTAACCTAATTTTATTTTATACATGAAAATACAACTGATTTGGTTCCATATCGCCTAAAGATGCCAGTACTATATATGTATAGTTTATAAAGATTTCTGATATATCTATAGGTCAAAACTCCCAGCAGTACACTACCAAATTTTCAAAGCACTGCTCTAAAAATCTCTATTTCTGATTTCAAAGCCAAAAATTTCACTTACAGTAGGATTACCCTAGCAAACCATACATTTTTTGAATGAACATTAAAGGAAAAGTTCAGGGTAAAAATAAAAACTAGGTTAATAGATGTGCAAAATAAAAAATGTTTCTAATATAATTAGTTAGCCAAAAATGTAATGTATAAAGGCTGGAGTGAGTGGATGTCTAACATAACAGACTACAACACAACATCCTGCTTTTCAGCTCTCTAAATTTGAGTAAGTCAGCGACTTGAAGGGGGCCACATGGGACATAACTGTTCAGTGAGTTTGCAATTGATCCTCAGCATTCAGCTCAGATTCAAAAGCAACAGTTATGTCCAATGTGGCCCTCCCTCAATTCACTGATTGGTTACTGCCTTGTAACCAGGGTAACCAGTCAGTGTAAACAAAAGAGATCTGCAAAGCAAGAAGTAGTGTTCTGTTATGTTACTCCAGCCTTTATACATTACATTTTTGCCTAACTATATTGAAAACATGTTTTATTTTGCACAGCCTATCTATTTACCCACTTTTTACTTTTCTACTGAACAATTCCTTTAAACATTCTCAAAACTTTTAGTTTATAGCATCTTATCACCTATAGACCATTCGGTACCAAGATAAATCACCCTAAATATGAAGTCTAGGTGTCCACTGAACAGTATGATGTCCAGTGTGCATTGGTGTCATGATACAGGCCTGTAATAGTTAATAAAACAGGCCAAGGTATCATGAAAAAACATGTCTTACCTTAATCAGACACATAACAGGCCTAAGGTCTGGAGTCATTTGTAAAAGGGTCACAGCCTATTATGCCTTTCTCCAAGCCCTGGCTGATAAGAGCCATTTCATGTGGAGGGGGAAAGCCCAAGGAGGGGAGGCCCCTCAAAGGTGAAGTTGTACCAACAGTATAAGAAACTGGTGATGGGTTCAAGGTAATATCTACTTTCAGATGAGTCCAAACATGACTAGGTTTGGTACTCTGTATATCACATGTTAATATCTGGACAGTATTGATGTTTAGTATCTATGGAATCCATGAGAATTAATAACCAATGAATGTAATATATCTTTACTATGTTCCTATAGGGAGTTATGATCACTATATTCTTGGTCCAGTTGCTTCTCACAGGAGGTCATAAAAACTCAGTCTGTGTCCTGCTTGGCCACGCCCCCTTACATTCTTGGGGGGGTGCAGTTACCTGATGCCCTGAAATCACTGATAGTCAGCTCTTCTGATTTAAGATTTGGATTTACATTTGTTTCCCCCTTGCCTCCAGGACCAGGACATTCTATACCTTTTATTTTAACTGTTTGTAATTGTATTCTTGAATATATGTTTCTTTTTGTAACATCATTTTGTTAATTGCACTGTTATACCTTTTATAATATTAAATATATATATAACTTAATAAGTTTCTTTAGTGCTCTAAAAGAACCTAGCCTAAAAGAACTTCCCCTGAAAGAACCTAGCCTGAAACCTAGCATGCTGAATGGAATTGCTAGTCTGTCTGTATGCTAGTTAACCATTTGCGTACTGGTAGGAATTGTTAGCCTTACATTAACCCTTTCACTTCTAGGGTACTTGGTTTCTATCAACACTAGTGTGAAGTTGAGAGCAAGTTGTAACATAGGCTGAAAAAAGACACGTCCATCAAGTTCAACCTTTTTAACTTTTTTTTTTATTTTAACTGCCTAACTGCTAGTTAATCCAGAGAAAGGCAAAAAACCCCATCTGCAGCCTCTCCCATTTGCCTCAGAGGGGGAACAATTCCTTCCTGACTCCAAAAAGGCAATCCGACTAGTCCTTTGATCAACTTGTAATTAATTGTATCTTCCATAACCTTGTATTCCCTCAATTGCTAAAAAGATATCCAACCCCCTTCTTAAAGCTATCTAATGTATCCGCCTGTACAACAGTTTCAGGGAGAGAATTCCACATCTTCACTGCTCTCACTGCAAATAACCCTTCCGAATATTTAGACGAAACCTCTTTTCTTCTAAACGGAATGGGTGACCTTGTCAGCTGGAAAGACCTACTGGTGAATAAAGCATTAGAGAGATTATTATATGATCCCCTTATATATTTATACATAGTTATCATATCACCCCTTAAGCGCCTCTTCTTCAGCGTGAACATCCCCAATTTGGCCAGTCATAGTTTATCATCTACAAGGACTCCAAGGTCCTTTTCTGTAATGGATTTGCCTAGTGCAGTCCCATTAAGGGTATAAGTGTCTTGAATATTTTTACATCCCAGGTGCATGACTTTACATTTAACAATATTGAGTCTCATTTGCCACTCCTGTTGCAAGGATGCCACATCCTGGATGGAATTAATTGGGCTGGATAGTTTTGTTTCATCTGCAAACACTGATACATTACTTACAACACCCTCCCCTAAGTCATTAATGAACAAGTTAAATAAAAGTGGACCCAATACCGAGCCCTGAGGGACCCCACTAAGAACCTCACTCCAAGTAGAGAATATACCATTAACAACCACCCTCTGTACCCGATCCTGTAGCCTGTTTCCTATTCATGTGCAAATGACTTCAATAAGAGCAACAGACCTTACTTTAGAAAGCTGTCGTTTGTGGGGAACGGTATCAAACGCCCTTATCATAAAAAGCAATCAAATTTGTCTGGCATGACCTATCCTTCATAAAGCCATGCTTATTGCTGTTCATAATGCCATTCACTGGGACAAAACTTAACAAGCCTTCAAATAATTTGCCCACCACAGATGTCAAACTTACTGGCCTATAATTGCCAGGCTGAGATCGTAATCACTTTTTAAATATTGCGATGACATTGGCTTTCCGCCATGCCATTAGCACCATACCAGACAAAAGTGAATCTGAGAAAATCAAAAATAGGGGATGGTCTAAAACTGAACTAAGCTCTCTTAGAACCCATGGGTGTATACCATCAGGCCCTGGTGCCTTGTTTACATTAATTTATATTAAAGCATTATGAATCATATCCTGATCCAGCCACTGACTAGATTGAGCTGAGTCAGTGCATCTATGAAGCGAGCCTGTGAACTCAGACTCTATTGTATACACTGAAGAAAAGAACTGATTTAGCACATTTGCCTTTTCTGTATCGGTTACAACCATACCGGTACCATTATTTAATGGAGCAACACTCTCAATCTACATCTTTTTACTATTAATATATTTAAAAACTTTTTAGGGTTAATTTTTGCCTGCGCCGCAATTAATTCTTCATTTCCTTTCTTTGCCTTCCGGATTGCTGATTTACAACATTTCTTAAGCTCCCCATAGACACAACGATCTTTCCCTGCCGAACGACCGATCTTAGGGAAGTCTGACCAATCTGTCAAATTATTGTGCGGTTAGTGGGATACAAACGATCGTACATCTTACGATTTTTCGTCTGACATTGGTCTGAAGATTGATCGGCCAGGTTAGAAAATCTTTATCGGTCCCCATGCAATCTACCTATGTTTGCAGGGCAAGCAGGCTGCGATCCTTCAATTTTGCTGGCAATATCACCTGAAATTGTCTTTTTAGTTGATGGACACATTTAAACGATCGTTTTGAGACAATCGTGGTCTCACGATAACCATTGGATCTTTCAAAAATAATTACGTCTATGGCCAGCTTTAGTGTTTATATTCATTAAATGCAGCTTCTGTCCCAACAGATTTGTAGTTTTTAAATGCCTTTCTCTTCTTTCCTATTATCTTCTTTACATCTGTATTAAGCCAAATAGGATGATTATTAGAACTTCTACATTTACTCCTTAAGGGAATAAATTGAGAATAGTAATGATTTAATATAATTTTAAATGACTACCATTTCTGTTCTGTGGTTTTAGCTGAAAACATAATGCCCCAATCAATACTCTGAAAATTAGCTTTTCCAAAATTCATGGTTTTTGTTGCCCCAGTATATATTTGTGTTTTGCACCAGACATTAAATGGTATAACATGGGTCACTATTACCCAGGGGTTCAATGACTTGCAAGTTCTGGGTCATTTGAGATCTAGAATAGCATTTTTTCTGGTAGGCTCCTCACCACCTTTGCCATAAAATTGTCTTGCAACAAGTTTATAAACTTATTCCCATTAATTGATCTTGCAGTACTGTTGCTCCAGTCAATATCTGGGTAATTAAAATCCCCCATTATCAATTATTTACACAAACTAGCATCTTTTTATATTTGCGTCAGGAGCTTAGCCTCCTCACTTACATTAGGGGGTCTATTGCATACCCCTACAATTAATTTGTTGGACTCTTTACAATTGCTGAAGAATTCTACCCATAAGACTTCTGCCCCTTCATTCTCTAACATAACCTCCTCCTTTACATAAGCTTTTAAATCCTGCCCAACATACAGACATACCCCTCCTCTTTTTTTTTTATTGCCTCTGTACCTCCGAAACAAAGTATAGCCACTGATATTTACTGCCCAGTAATGCGACTCATTCAGCCATGTTTCAGCCACAACAATCCCATCATATTTTCCCTCCAGCTCTTCCATTTTAGCACTCCTTGCTTTTGTAAACATAACATTTTAGTCTAGCCATCTTCTCCCCCAAAACAGCGGCACCATCATCATTGAGGTGCAGCCCATCCCTAGCAAAGAGCCTGTAGCCGACTGAGAAATCAGCCCAGTTCTCCAAAAACTGTCCTCCCTACGCATCAATCTCCCTAAGCTCCTGCTGCCTTAGCGTTGCTCGTAGCACAGGTGATATCCCTGAGAAAATTACCTTGGAAGTCCTCACCCTCAACTTTTCACCTCGTTTTTTTAAATCGTTCTTGAGGACTTCTCCACCTCCTCTAACTTTGATACCTATGTGTACCAAAACCACTGGGTCTTCCCCATCCCCTCTCAATAATCTGTCCATTCGCTCCTCCACATGCCGAACCCTAGCACCAGGCAGGCAGCAGACTGTTCGGCATGTAGGGGCCTTACGGCAGATTACCCTATCCACCTTTGTAATTATTGAATCCCCTATAACTAGAACCTGCCTTTCCTTCCTTGCACTCACCCCACCACCCATATTAGAGCCACTGTCTGCCAGGGTGCTCTGAGAGTCAGCCTGCTCCATACACACCAGTTTAGAACTTTCCTCCCCAGCATCTTCAGCCAAAACGGCTAATTTGTTATTTTGGACAAGTTGTGGACTGCTGCAAGTTCACCCCTTAGAGTCAGCATTTCAGATTCCAAACCCACCAACATCGTTCACGCGTAAATACTGCATGGAACTGCTGCTCCAACACCACATACATGTGACAAGACCCACACTGAGTGATACCAGCAAACCCACTTGCACTCATATTTACACTGGGTACTTAGTCTCCCAAATGCAATTCCTCACAAACGCCTTAAGGTTTTTAACGCTGCTTAACACTTAGATCACATGCACCACTCCCACACTCGCTTTGCTGTAGCAGAGATGAAGGCTCAAACCACAGAACACAAAGCCTAATCAGAATTTACCTGATTAACCCCCCCATCCCTTAATTAACAGACCAAGAGAAAGAGGGGAAAAAACGCTCTTTTGTGGGTGTTGGTTGGTGTTTGGGGTGCGGTTACGCTAGTCTAACTTGTATACAAGGTGGGTGAAAGACTGAGTGAGCGACCCCTGAAAGCCACACCTAAAGGCGGTACTTCCAGTACTTCCAACGTGCGGTTGGAAGTACCGGATCCGAGACAATTGGTTTACCTAAATATATGGCCTTTAAGTGCCCCAAAATGAACACACTCCCATATGATCCAACGCTAAATCTTTCTATGTTGTTTCGGCTACTGCAAAAACACATTTGATGCGAGGGAAAGCCACAAAACAGGAAGTTCACCCCAGAAAGCCACGTTTGGAAAGTATACTTTTTCCCAAATCCAATAATATAATGTAAATGGTTTTCTATGCCAAAGTACCAAACCACACAGATTTCCTAAAGTTGTTGATTTTGATGACATTTAAAAAAAAAAATCACCTGAATACTTACAATACTTTGTAGCATCTTATCTCCTGTATATGTTTAGGAACCATGATAAAACATCCTGAATATTAATGCCAGGAGAACACTGAACAGTGTGATACCCATTGTGCATAGTTTTACATGTACAGGCCCCCAAAATAAATTTCATGGCTTCATTTCAACTAATTTAAAAAAAAAAACAAATCACTAGCTGATTCATGTGGGGTAAAGCTGCAAAAAAGTATGTTGATCCTTGAAGACTCTCTTTGGAAATTTCTGAAATTTCTTTGGATAATTGTCTTTCTACTGCTACAGTTTTAAGGTTTTCTAAAAGTATCCTAAAAATGCTAAATTTTCTCTCTATTTCTTGTACACAAAGATAAACCACCCTAACTATGAACATTTGGAATTTACTAAACAATTAAGAAACCTATGCTAAAAATAGTGTATATAGATTTTATAGGCTTCCATTTCAGCTGCTGCAAATAAAGCACCCTGTTTGCATATTGGGTGTCGAAAGACACCCTAATTGTACCAAATCGCCAGGAAACAATATATGTTTGGAAAGTTGGGAAGATGGTAGAAAGGGGGCTGTAGCGGCCGAACAGCACCAGCAGATCTGTTTTTGGGTTGGTCCTGTGACAATCGCAATTGCAGGACTCTGTCAACCCTCTGCAGACAAGACGAAATCGGCCAGTGCAGAAGGAGAATCTATAACCGTGCAAAATGTAGTTCCATTTGTTCTTGACACTTAGGATATGTGCTGGCATGCAAGTACTGTAAACTCAGTATAGAAAAACAGTCACAAATAGAAAGCAATATGAAAAAGTATTTCTGGTGAAGTATCTGAAACCAACTGAACTGAAAAAAAGTATTGGGAGGACAATATCTTACCAGCCCTTCCTGCTGCTGACTTGCATTGTTTACAACAGTGAAGTTTTTTTTTTTTTTTAATCCACAAGTACCCAAACTCTCTCCCAGTATGTGTTTAACTGTGTGATATCTACTTTTGCAGAGCATAGTTTGCGGTGGTATATGAACATTTTCTTAGTATCCAGTGTGCCTTGAAAAATCTGCTGCTGGTATTGAAAATGTGGGCAGGCACAAAACTTAATAAAAACTTGATAATATATCTTCATAAAATAATACCAAGAATACTTAATCATATTTTTATACAACATCTTGTAATAGGTTTGCGTTTATCAGAACCCTCTTTTTCCATAGCTCCGATTCTGTTTAAGTTGTTAACTATGGACCTATACGAGTTTTAGTCCCTGATACTTTCAGTTTAATTTTTAATTAATTAATTAATTTTTTTCAGCATCCTGGGACGTATAATTAGAGTAACTCAGGAAGTTATCACTTACAGAGAATGGATATCTAACCATTGGGGGCAGAAGATGAAGTCTGAACCTGCTTACAATGGTAAGAGTGCTTTGTAGATAGTCTGTGGTGTGGCTTCTCTGTAAAGTTATTTAAATTAATTACATAAGCATAGACCTACCCATAAAGTCATTATTTAGTTTTATTCCTAATTGGCAACAGTGTACATTAAAATCTGGACACTGCAATTTCACCAATTATTACTTTTTCAAAACTAAAGCTCTGCTGGGTAGCATGGGGACTGTTAGGGAACAGCCTTTTTCAAGTGCAGCCACACATTCTCTATTCTTATATATGGTATAAGATTTAAACTGTGATTTGCCATTTCAGGACAATAGCATTGCTGTTTTGAAGCCATTCTTGTGTAGTTCTGGCTTTATGATTGGTGGTATGTTTTTTTTGCTGTAAGGCAAATCTCGTAAGCATTGGAATCTTGCTGACTGCATCAGCTTTTCCTCCAGGACTTTTTATTATTTTGTTTATGCTTTCATACCATCCCTACCAGTTTCCCAGAGCCTGCTGCAGAGAAGCATCTGTGCAACATGATGCTTCCACCACACACACATTCGTATGTCACAGTGGGATGGTGTGTTTATGATGTTGTACATTAATTGGCTTACACCTATAATGGCATTTAGAACGTCTGACCGAATTCTCAATTTTGGTCTCATAAGACCATAGAATTTTCTCCCATATGCCTTCAGGTAAACTGTACAGAATGTTCCAGCAGCACTCCAATAAGGTGAAACAAGTGATTTTTTGTGCCACAAAATAGGCAACATTTCGGGCTTCAGCAGCTCTTTATCAAGCCTTCAGGTAAACTGTAGGTGTGGTGTGAATTTCTGGTAACAGTTGCTTTCTTTTTGCCTCTATCCCATTGGTAAAGAATGTGGGAAACGGTTGCATGCCTAGTCTCTGAAGGATTTACAAGCCTCAGTTGCTGAGACTTCAGAGTTGCTGTCCTCCCTCTTAGTCTCCTAGCATGGTCACTCACTTGACAACTAGCCTGTTCCTAGTAGATTTACAGCTGTACTATACTCTTAAAAATTTTTTTAACGATTGATTTAACTGTACTCCTTGGGATATTCAGTTAATCGCTGGTGACAATCTCCCCAAAATGCCTTCTCCCTGTCCACCACCTGTTTAAATCAAAAAGCGCCAGCGCCAATACACACACGGCGCGGCTTTTTCTGGAATCGCCCGAAAGTTGCTTTGTGAGGAAACTTCGGGCGATTCCGTAAATCGCCGCGTGTGTATTTTAGCGCTGGCGCTTTTCGATTTAAACAGGCGGCGGACAGGGAAAAGGCAGTTCGGGGAGATTGTCGCCAGCGATTAATCGCCAGGCGATAGAATCTCCCTTAATCTCCCTGTCTGCCCCAGCCCTAAAGCTTTGTTTAGGTCCAGAACTGCCCTAGGAAATGCACTGAATTAACCTGCAAGTGTCTCTTGCAGACTAAAATTTTTTGTGATGCTTTATAGGCATGGTCTAATTTTTAAGCAGTATTTATGTAAAATATATCTTATCTGTCTGCTTTTCTAGGAAACGAGGTGACTTTGATAAATTTGGACAAATGTAACAACAATGTGACTGAAGAGAACACTAATTCTAGACAGGCTAAGAACAAAATATCTGAAAACCTTTGCAAACACACCTCTAACTCATCTGGTCCTCTTTCCTCTTCTTCTTCCACACTCTCAAGTTCAAGTGATGTGGTAAGTCATGTTGTGTTATGCATAGAGTTTTCTTTTAATTTTGAACTATTCAGATGTATTTTGTTTTACTTCTGCTAGCTCATCATACAAATGTATTTTCACACTAGTCCAATTGTGTCTGTCACGTGTGGGGTGGGGAGGGTTTTGACCATAACATCAATCACAAGCTTTTGTTTTTTGGTTCATTGCGTGCAGTGACGGGCAGATCGATTTCATTCCTGTTAATGTGCAATTTGGTACGTACATATGTATGTATGTACGTACGTACATATGTACGTACGTACACGTATGTTTAGTATAGCAATTGCCAGCTTGTGACATCACTTCCTGTCTGAGTATTTTCCTGCTCACTCATAGTCCTGAGAGGAGTAAACTGAGCATGCTCAATCCCTAGCCCTGGAGGTTTATGCTGAAAACAGGAAGTCCATGTGTACGCAAAAGAAGGAAAGAAAAGCTGTGTTTCTTTTGACAGAGGAATCAAAGCCGCAGTACTTTGAAGGTTTACTGGTGTATTTATATAGACCTTTCTGATGAAGCTTACTTAATTTTAGCCTTTCCTTCTCCTTTGAAATTATTTGCAAATTTAATAAAAATTGAAGGCAGTGTTTGTTTATCCCTTTCTCGGACCACCTTAAGTCTTTAAATATCTTTAATCAGCTGGTTAGAAAAATGTGTTTCAGGAGTGCATAAAATGTAAGCAGTTTATACCTCCCAACTGTGCTGTTCCGAGTGGGACAGTCCCGTTTTTGACCGCTCAACCCCCAGTCCTGCATTTGTACTGATATTTCCCGATTTTCTCTTTGATCTCCTGCACTGAACAGCCAGAAAACGATACAAAGTTTCTAACTTAATTGACTTTTGGCAGAGAGCCCAGAATAGATAGATACTTTTGTAACTATTTTAGATAAGGAGGTCTCTTTGAAGAACTAAGGGTCAAATTTACGATTATTCCCCCCCAAAAAAATTTATACTAGATATTCGATTAGCATTCGATTTTTGAATGTTAATCGAATAGTTCTAGGCTACCTTTTATTCGATATTCGATCAGTCGAATAAATCATTCGACTGAACGAATAAATCATTCGATCATTCGAATGATCGAAGACTTCGATCGTACAAATCCTATTCGATCAGGACTTCTTAGTCTCAAAAGCCTATGGGAGTGCTCCCATAGGCTTCTATTGCAATTCGGTAGGTCCAATCTGCCGAAGTAGGCAATTGAATAACCTTTAAAATCTTTCGCTGGTCGAATGATCAAATACTCGTTCATTCGACTCTATTTGAATGTATTCGATCGTTCGACCATTCGATATTCGATAATCGAGTGTGCCAAAATTTGCATATTCGACCAATCCTACGTTCAAAATTCGATCAAATTCGTTCGAACTTCGAATCCTTCATATGAATTTAGTAAATCAGCCCCTTCGACTCACAGCTTAAAGGAACATTTCAGTGTAAAAATAAAAACTGGGTAAATAGCCCATGGAAAATAAAAAAATGTTTCTAATATAGTTAACTGGTAACCAATCGGTGTCACAACAGCCTTTAAACATTACATTTTTTGCAAACTAACTATATTAGTAACATTGTTTTATTTTTGCACTGCCTAACTATTTACCCAGTTTTTATTTATTACACTGAACAATTCCTTTAAGGGGCAATTCACCTTCATTAGCAAAAGTGTTCTCACATATAAAAACCACAGAAATTTGTTCAGACTTTCATAACCTGGCAAATTTTGTAAAATGAACATGCTTATTAGTGGGTGTGGTCACAAAAATGGGCATGGTGAAATAATTTGACATGCTATTTCTTTTACCAAAATGTAGGGTGCTTTGGCAGTCAGATAAAAACTTCTTTCAATTGTAAACATATTTGGAGGTATGGCAGTCTGACAAATACTTCTTTAATTTGTAAATAGATTTACAAATATGTTTACAACTTTAAAATATTCAAAAATGTTTTATATATTTTGGATATTTTTTTTAGAATTACATTTTCTTTCTCTAAACAAAAAAAATTTTTGGTGGGCCTTTAATGTCAGAAACATGAAATAAGTTGTCCCACTTAGCAATATGCAGCCCACTTTGCCTGCTGTCTTTGCATGACACACCACGTGTCTTCCATAGAAGAAAGTCATTAAACGTCTGTGCATTCAGGACTCAGACGGAACTCCATTCAAAACTTCGAAGCAACCAAGTTGCAAGCAAACCAGCGACAGCCGAATGGGCCATCAGGATTTCTGCACCTTGCAGCCCAGTGGTAAATCTCAAACCATCCAGAGCATCAGCTCTTCAAACAACAGCAACAAAGCCCAGGTGTGTAGAGTTAAGAACTAAATTACAAATAAATTACACAATGTGAAATTATAATATAACATAAAAGGCTTTCTTTGATATTTTTCTTTCGAAAATAAGCGTCTGGAAAATAGTGCTAAAGTTATTACTTATAAAGTGATGTAAAATTTGAACTTATACAAAATAGAACCCCCCCCTCCTTTTACAAATCATTCTTACAACTACTGTAAATGCTGAAGCAATTGCACACAGCAGATTTTTAACAGCGTAATACCTTTTTAAGGTGACATCACCAGATGAAATCTGTATTTTTTATTTACTTCCACTCAATGTCTTTGTCTTTTTTTCACTATTTGTTTGTAGATGTGGATCATTGTCCTATTGCATGATTCATTTTCACCCAAGCTTTAGCATTATGGCTTCCTCTGGAATATTAGTGAGGTGTCTGTGCTAAAAAATATGAATACCTTGAAAATGGTCCAATTGGATCAGCACAGCTCCCATTGACTTCCATAGGACCTCAACAACTTTTACCTGGCAAAGTTTTGTATTACTATAATTTGTGGTTTTTACACTAAATATATATAATTTTTTTTCTTTAAAAAAAAAACATTGGTCATAAATGGGCCCAAACTCCAGTGTTTGGCTTTGTGTGCTTATAGGATAACCCCAAACAGTACTCCTGTATTGTTGAAAAGGTGCTTTTCAGTTCTCGGGGTTAGCAATTGGCTTTTGCCAGCTTTAGCCTCCACAACCAAATCACCCTCCACCTATGGGATTTTGGTGTGGTCATTACAAAACCTTGTTCTTTTTCATCAATTTATTTCTAATGATCCATTGTCAGTCAATTTTGTTATGACAGGTGGCTTTTTTTTGTTGTTGCATTTAATCAAAAAGGATATTGTGCAGAAGATAAAGCGAGAAGATAAAGCGAGACTGTTCTGCTATATTATTTTTTATGAGAACTTTTTTGGGGGCTGTAGTTACATAAAAGCAATAGTTTCAGTATTTTTCTGATTGTAGAACCATGAACTTTAATATTTGTCATTTCAATGAATGTAAATTTTGGTAATCCTTACACAGCTGATACTATTGAAATGTCCTCATATGGAGACCATGACAACTTCCTTGAATTTCTCTTAGAATAAGAATGAAATTTAGCAGTTGATATTATTACACTGGTGTTACATGAAAGCACCAGGGCCCACACAAAAAAATCCTCAGGGGGCTTGCACAGGCAGTCACTCCTGAAGGCAACCCCTAACCTCCAGTGCCTACCCATGCCTTCCCAGTACCATAAACTAAGTGGCAGGGCCAAAACAAGTACTATTGGAGGATCTTTATCATAATAAACTAGAAGAGATTTAGATGTCCATTGAACGCCTTTGTCAAAAGATGAAGGGCCTATTTGGCTGTTGCATTTTGAGCTGTGGTAGAAATTGAGCAAAGGACAGAATGCTTTGAACTCTTGTTTACCTTTTGGTTAAGGTGCATTGTGCATTGTTTTTACTTTCTGTTTGGCACACTCCTAAAGTTACCAAGTTCACACTTAGTTTTTTGTTTTGAATCAAATGCCTAAATCAAAATGAGACTATAGTTTCATAAAAGCAATAGTAGATCTTTCCAGCTGATGTAAGGTCACCCATTCCAATTAGAAGAAAATGGGTTCCACCTAAATATTTGTAAGGGTTGTTTACAATGAGAACTGTGAAATTCTATCCCTGAATGGTCGTAAAGGCTGATACATTAGATAGCTTTAAAGGAAAACTATACCCCGAAAATTTAATTTTGAGCAACAGATAGCTTATCAAATCAAGTGACATATTAAAGAATCTTATCTACCCGGAATATATATTTAAGTAAATATTGCCCTTTTAGATCTCTTGCCTTGACCCACCATTTCATGATGGTCTGTGTGCTGCCTCAGAGATCACCTGACCAGAAATATTTCAACTCTAACTGTAAAGGGAAGAAGTGTTGAAGCAAAAGACAGAACTGTTAATTGGCTCGTGTGACCTAACTTTATAGTTTGTCTGGTATGTTTGTGTGCACCTTATTTTTTAGAATGGCAATTTTCTATTTATGATTACCCAATGGCACATGCTACTAAAAAAGTGTATTATTATGAAAATGGTTTATTTACATGAAGCAGGGTTTTACATATGAGTTGCTCAAGGCAATATCTGTTTATAGAGACCTACATTGTTCGGGGGGTATAGTTTTCCTTTCAGAAGTGATTTAATAATGAGGAAAATTGGAGAGGCTTCAAATAGTTTTTTTTTCTTTTGCCTTCCTCTGGATCAACTAGCAGTTAGGCAGGTTAAAATATTTAAAAGGTTGAACTTGATGGACATGTTTTTTGTTTTTTTTTTTCAACCTGACTTAAGGTGGCCATATATTTATGCCCACATTGAGGTGGGCATTATCTGGTTGATACGGTCGTGAGCCCTAGGGGACTGCATACACACAAAGATGCGCCCGTGATACTGAGACCTGAAATTAAACTTTATTTTTTTTTACATCTATTATAAGATTGGCTTTGAAAGCTACTTCTAACTGTGCCATGAAGTATTTGCATGATGCTTTTTCATTACCTGTCTGATCCCCCATGCTCATGTATGAGGGGGCTGAGATATTTGTGCAGCAGGAGTACGTTAGCATTACAAACTGTAACCAACAGGCTGAGATGGGACAGCCAGGTTGGCAAAGTCAGAGAGTCAGGCTTAGGAACTTCAACTAACAATTATATACAAAAACAAACCTCTCCGTGTTCAGCATGACCTACAGGTGACATTTAATGTACATTCATATGTTAAAATTCATTTTTTAGTGTCCGTATCATTTTAACCTGCCCGATCGCGATCTTGCCGACTTTCAGCCAGATATCTATCGGGGAAGCCTGTCGGATGACTCCACACACGGGCCAATAAACTGGCGACTCTGTCGGCAGCTCTTATCGGCCAGTGTATGGGGGCCTTTACTATGGTACTATGTTAGATACCTTCCTAAGGGGCTCAGCCTCTTATAGAATGGTCAATTCTAAGCAACTTTTCAATTGGTCTCCATTATTTATTTGGTATAGGTTTTTTAAATATTTGCCTTCTTCTGACTCTTTCCAGCTTCCAGTCACTGACTGAAAAGTAAACGTTTTTTTCTATCTGTAAATTTTCTCTAAACAGCCCCCCAGATTAATGTACCTTAGTCCCTGCTGCAAGTCTGCTCTGGTTTCTGTGTTATCAGCAGCTTGTTTCCCCTTCTTCCTGGTGCAGAGTGAAGCCCGGTCCCTTAGCTTACTGAGCTGTCCTTCTCTTTCTGACTAGTGCAATGGTTCTCAACCTTCCTAATGCTGTGACCCTTTAATACAGTTCCTTGTGTTGTGGTGACCCCCAACCAGAAAATATTAAAATATTTTCATTGCCAGTCCAGAGCGGATTGTTAGAAAAGTACAGAAGACAGCGTGGCTGCATAAATATAGAAAGTTGCTGTGCAACTGGATTCCTTACACAGGTTACTGAACTACAACTCCCAGCACCAACACCCGGAGAGCTACAACCTTGGCCCAGGGCTAGTGGGGAGAGAGATGAACCTGCTCCTGGAGCCCCTTAAAGGAAAAGTAAATGTTTTTTTTTTCTTTCTGTAAATTTGCTCTAAACAGCCCCCCAGATTAATGTACTTTAGTCCCTGCTGCAAGTCTGCTCTGGTTTCTGTGTTATCAGCAGCTTGTTTCCTCTTCTTCCTGGTGCAGAGTGAAGCCCCGCCCCTTAGTTTACTGAGCAGTCCATTTGCTGCTGTTCCACAATAGAGAGGAAGAGGGAGCCAGTGTTTCATTAGTAAGCTAGTTTCCCCAAGCAAAAGCTGCTACACACACTGCTCTCTGCTATGTCATAGTATGCAAATGATATCCTGGACTAGTCCAAAAGATAAGGTCAGCTCAGAAAGCTAAGGGGCGGGGCTTCACTCTGCACCAGGAAGAAGGTGAAACAAGCTGCTGATAACACAGAAACCAGAGCAGACTTCCAGCAGGGACTAAGGTACATTAATTTTAGGGGCTGTTTAGAGCAAATTTAGAGATAGAAAAAAAAAGCGTTTACTTGTTCTTTAAGTAACCCCTGTGAAAGGGTCATTTGACCCCAAAAGGGGTTGTGACCCCCGGGTTGAGAACCGCTGGACTAGTGGGAGAGATCATTTGCATGCTGTGACATAGCAGAGAGGAAGGGGGAGCCAGTGTGTGCACCAGCAGCTGTTTTTTTTCTCCCTGCACAAATCCTAAATCCTTGAACCTTTACTATAAATTACAAATGCCACAACATACTGCCAATCTAATTCTAACACATTCCACTGTACCCTAAATGATTTGTAAGCTAGTTTCCCCCAGCATCACTAAAATTTCTTGCATAAGGCTCTGAACATTCACTGTAATGAACAACTCCTAGAACAGGCTGCCATTCTGATTCTAAATAAAATCCCCACTTGCCATTGTAACTGATAATAAATCCGCTCCCCCAGCCTCATCAACAATCACTTTTACTAAGGTACATGGGCTGTTTAGAGGAAATTTACAGATAGAAAAAAAAAACGTATTTTTTCTTTAAGGCTACAAATTTGTTATTGCTACTTTTTGTTACTCCTCTTTCTACTGACCCTCTCCTATTAATATTCCAGTCTCTCATTCAAATCAATGCATGGTTGCTAGGGAAATTTGGACTCTAGCAAGCAGACAGCTGACATTGCAAACTGGAGAGCTGCTGAATAAAAAGCTAAATAACTAAAAAAAAAAAAACACAAATAAAAAATTAAAACCAATTGCAAATTGTCTCTGAATATCCCCCTCTACATCATACTAAAAGTTAATTCAAAGGTGAACAACCCCTTTACGTTGACCACATCATCAAAATATAATACACCACCAGCGTAGATGGATAGCAAAGTTTCCTTTTGTTGGACTAATCCTGGTACAGTGGAATTTCAAAGAGAAGACATTTAACTAAAATGCACCCCAGTGGGTGGATAATGCTCTTTGCAGAATCATAATCCTTCAACAATTGATCATATACCTGGGCAATTTAAAGTTTTGCAAAAATGTTGCCACCAGCTAGTATAGCTAGCAGTTAAACTGTGTACAAGCTATAATTAAGAGTTTGGTTTTCTGTCTCCACAGATTCTGACATCACCATTAAGAATCTGGTATTTTAATTTTTGGCTGTAAGGCATATGGTACAGTTTCTGGGTACAAAACCCAGTGACATGCTGAAACCTTGAAAGCTCCCAGTTCTGTGAAAACTTGTGGAAAATCCTTAATAACTTTCTTTACTTGTCTGCCAGTGACAGCATGTATATACTAGGGATGCAATGATTAGGGTTAACATCTCACTGAATTCAGTGTGTAATATGAATAATCTTTTAATTTCCATTTCTTCCTCTCAGCACGGGACAGCCAGACTATTTAGATCCACCTCATCCAGCAAAAGTTTCCAGGGACATCCCAACACAAACCAAGGTGCATCAGTGCCAAGCCGTCACCAACAGAGTGGAAAAGCACAACATCCACAATATCACAGCAAGAAGCGCAAACACAAGCGGGAAACAGATCTGTGCAGATAGTTGCTTTAGAACCAGAGTTAAAAATCTGCACTGTGCTGCAGAACAGTTAGTTTACTGGGCCCTCTTCCTCCCAGAAACTGTTGCTGTTCAGACTGTGTAAGCACCTCATCTGTTTTATTTTCATTTGCCCAGCTAGCCACGGAACGGATCATGAAGAATTGCAACCACAAAAAAAGGGCAAAAAAAAAAAAAACTCTAAAAATACGGCTTGCTCATTTGAATAAAAACAAACATGCTGGGTAAACCAAAATATATTTGCACTTCCTATCAGTTTAACCATGCTGATTTGTAGAAATAGAAAGTGTTTGTTGGTGACAGAAAAAAAGTTGGTGTTTTTTGTAGAAAACCCCTACTTTAAGGCATGATTTATTTTTAAATTTAAATATTCTTCTATTTTATTGTGCATCCTATAAAGGAAAACCCATTTTTTGTATTGGTGCATTTGCTTTTTTACAAACAAAAATTAAAACAGAAAGGTTGTAATTGGACTCAGAATCTATAAGTTCACATTGGTAATACCCTTTCAATTCAGAGTTAGCCCCAGGCCATGGCTGGTTTTATCCCTTTGAGACTTTGTCATAAAAATAAACAGTTTTTAGTGCAAAACAAAAAGATGTAGGTTTCTCAAAAATAACATTTATACGCTGATGTTTGCATAAGTGTCTCTTTAGAACAACATATGGTTTTGTTTGCAAACCTCTGCTGATCTAGTTATATTGTATGTACTTCGTGGAATGTAATGCCACTCGAAGGATTTCAAAGTTCTGTTTACATGTAAATTCTAGTACCTTGGGATTCTGGTGAATTAAAAACTTTATTTATAAAGCGCTACAT
The DNA here is from genome assembly GCA_024363595.1 of Xenopus borealis. Lineage (NCBI taxonomy): Eukaryota > Metazoa > Chordata > Amphibia > Anura > Pipidae > Xenopus > Xenopus borealis. The sequence continues at coordinate 35,400,632 of CM044437.1, forward strand.
GGATACACATACATATGTATGTACATACATACTACAACCCTAGGTAATTTTGTCATCTATCAACTCCAAAGAAAGTACTGGTGTTTAAGGTACTGGTCATAATGTATGTATCAAATGAATACTCTGTAATAATTGAGGTTCATAAATGCCATGTTTTGCCTTGTACACTCTCTCCCAATGTGTTCCTTGCATTTTCTTTTACCATTCATTTTGTTTGTGTGTTCAGCCTCTTCATTAACTTAGTATCTTAGTTTTCCAATATTTATATTTTTTACAATGAAACATTCAAAAAACTTTTACCCTAATTTTCATGTTATCCATTTGAATGGTTTAGCAGTATATGTGAATTTTGTTTCAACATATTTCAACATAAAAACTATTAATCCCCATGCCAGGCATTTGTCTCCCATTGGGCAACCATGTTTTAGAGTAATGTCCTTAATGACCAGGTTATTCTAATGCTTCATTTGGTTTGTCACCCGCATGTTTGAAATTGACCTTTGAAATCCAGTTTGACAGTTTTATTTCTTGACACTGGGATTATAGTGCTTTATAAATTTTGGTGATTTTTTCTCTTAATTTTCTTTGTTATATCCAACATTTACTGCTGAGAAGGGAGGATATTTAATGCATTGCACTAATGCAGTGATCCCCAACCAGTAGCTCGCGAGCAACATGTTGCTCTCCAACCCCTTGGATGTTGCTCCCAGTGGCCTCAAAGCAGGTGCTTATTTTTTGAATTACTGGCTTAGGGGCAAGTTTTGGTTGCAAAAAAAACAGATGTCCTGCCAAACATTCTCTCCTCTAGGCTGCCAGTCCATATAGGGGTTACCAAAAAGGCAATCAGAGCTCTTATTTGACATCCCCATGGACTTTTTCATGCTTGTGTTGCTCTCCAACTTTTTTAAATTTAAATGTGGCTCACGAGCAAAAAAGGTTGGGGACCCTGCACTAATGCATTAAAGGACTGTCCACAAAATGTGAGCTTAATATCACTTTCCTCAAAACCAATCTGTCTTCCTAAGGGATAATGAATCTGAAATTTTAGAATGTAGTTCAATAGTGCCATGAAAAGTATTTCTAAATGTAGTTATCTAAATATTAAAGATCAGCCATATTTATTTTGTTTATTATTCTTTTCTGACACCCACCCAAACTGCCCCTCATCCCATTTTCTACACGCAGCTTCCTGGCATGCTTTTGGTAACTCAGTCTAAAGTAATATTGCTTATACTTTGCAGGTTTTCACTTTAGTATCCTTATATCCAGCACGTTGTGGGTTCTGCCTTTATGTTTGTTAATGTCCCTGCAGTTTACACAGATACATACTTATTGCTGAAAAGACTGCCTCAACTCTGATGCATCTTTGTCACAGAAGGCTGTGTTTGCCCAGAATAGATTTATTTTGCTTTTTGTTGCTCTGTCTTCCTTGAAATGCCATGTCTTCCTGTTGTATGACCTGCTAGATCCTAGCAGATCTTCGAAGTCAAGAAGATGATGGGAGACAGTTGTATGGCTTAACAATCCGGCATTTGTGACGGGAGGCAAAATTACTCTGATAAACAAAACAAAGCGACAAAGACATGTTATAATTTATTCTGCAAGAAGATGCATGCAACGTACTGCTGTAGGAAAATAATCATACCCAACTTATTACAGTTTTTAAATTTTGGAGAGGTTGTATGCACTAGTGGCTATATTACTATAAATTAAATGAGGTATAAATATTGCTCAATATGCTGCTATAAAGTACTTTAGTAGAACGGCCGCACAAGGGGGTTTAGTAAAGAGGAATAGATAAAAAATGAGTATAATCTGCAGTATGCCTTGGGACTGGTGCACTAGGAGCTCCAACCTAACTGTTTTGCTTGACATTTCCTCCATAACACTTGCTTATCTAGCCATACCATTACTTATTATATGCCTCAAACTACCCTTGACTAGGGTTAGTTATTTATTTTAATTCTATGTGCAGTCTATTAACTCTCCTCTAATAGTGCAGATGTTCTACAGTAATTGTAAGGAGCATATTGGGCAATATTTTAAATGTACTAATATTTATAATTATTTGGTGACTGCAACCAGCATACCACTTACTGCCTCTGCAATAAATGTTATCCTAATCTCATCTGTGTGGTGCAGAATCAACTAATTATTTTCCCACTTCCCTGCAAATAGCAAGCTGCTGAAGTTTGTATATATTACAAACAGATCATATATGGCACTATTAAAGGACATATTAAAACTTAAAAATTTCATGATCATTCCTCAGGAAGTTTCACTCTTTTGGGTAAAATATTAATTTGTTTTATGAAACCTAAATCGGTTTTTGATAAAATGTGAAACTAATGATATTTCAATGTGCCACTCGTATTATGCAAAATAGCTTTGGAAAGTTCTCATTGGTTCCAGTTGGCAACTGCATTGGTGCAAATTAATGACTGTGTTCCTGAATATGCTTTGATCTCCACTTGGAAAAAACCACCCTTCTGCAAATTATTAAAATTTCTTAACTTGATTTGTATACGTTAAATTTCAAGCATGGGTTTACAGAGGGTTTGGATGGACTTGACATGATATTTATTAAATTCTAGTCACACACCTCTGTAACAAAGAAGCTTTTGTATTACTGGTTATAAAACAAAATCTCTTGGGGTAATGTAATAAAAGGTGGAAAGTTCAATACTTGTCTAGTAACCAGGGCTGCAACCAGGGGTAGGCATAAGAGGCATGTGCCTAGGGCGTAAAGCTGGAAGGGGGTGACAGGCACTTACCTTCTCTGCTGCCTATCCTTAGTCCGGTCCCCTCCCTCCACTTGACTCAGCAATGCCCAGCTGTTCCCTTGTAGTGAGTGAGATTGTTAGCGAGCTCCTTCACTTGTGTCATGGGGGTAGGAGGTGACGTTCCTTGCCAGCCAGGTAGTAACAAAGCAACCATCAGAATGTAGCATTCGCTTAGATTTTTGAAAGCAAACATCTGATGGGTATATAAACTTGGATGAACTACACATTCTTATCCACATTACTTTCATGTGCTTTTACTGCATAGTAGTAGAAAACTGTACAACCAGCTGCAAACAAATATTCATAATATTCCTTTGTGCTTAAATGCCTGACATAAAATAAGCATGCAAACCGTTGTGTAAATCCACCCCCTCGTGGGCCCCACCTGGAGGTGTCCGCACAGCAGCATTGCTCTAAGGAGATGCACCACGGTGAACAGGATAGGGGAACAGATTCCAGTTAGGTTTCTGGATGCTCTGCAAAATTAATATTTCAGCATCTTTTTTTTTTAAAAAAAACATGATAAAAATTAAACCACCTAAATTTTATGCAAAAAATAGCAAATATTGAACTAGTTTGTTCTTGTAATCTACAATCAGACATTTTCGATAGGAGAGTTTGCTCTGTAGACACCAGTTAGCTTTATTTTCGGATCCTCTCTTGCTTTTGGGAGATCACAGTTGTTGATTGACAGCCCAAAGTTTGGTTGTCAAAGTTCTTCATTTGCAAAAGGAGACCGCTCCGAATGACTGTTAAAACCTAATGAGGTAATTAGGGTAAGGGCCTTGCAAAAACAGCATCACTGGACAATTGGGAGGGTGTCCAAAATTTTGCACATGCTATAATTATTTTCTTCCTAGATTTTAAAGTTTGTGATATAAAATGTAGCTGTGCAAATGTTGCATTAAACATATTTCTGCAATATTTGTCTACTACTTTTCACTTACAAGAGTAACAACTACATCATTGTGTGCCCACACACCCAAATATACAAGCAGTTTCTTTTAACTCTATACAATGGTTTAATCTGCTTAAAGGGGAACTATATTGTAGATTAAAATTTAATATTGGCCTCAGCATACCGATATAAGAAACTTTCTAAATACAATCAATTAAAAATTCTGTACTGTTTCTGAAGTTTATCTTCACTATTCTTCTCTCAGCATTGGTTTCCCCTCATTCTGTCTTCATGGAGTTGGGTGTCAGATGAATGAACCAATATATCTTATGGGGTGGCTTCTTTTGCCTAGAAGATGTATTCAAGCTCACTTTATTAAGATAAATATTGAAATCTTGTCGAATTTGTGCAAAAGGCAGTTCTTTTGTTTGTTCTGGAATTTGAGTTGCTTGGAAAGGAAGCCCCCCCCCTTGTGCTATAAGATATAATGGATGATTCATCTGGCAATCAACTGCTGCATGAAGACGAATGAAGAGAAACAGATGCTGAGTGCAATAGTGAATATAAACTTAATCATTTCAGAAACAATGCAGAATTTTTATTTGATTGTATTTAGAAAGTTTCTTATTTCAGTATGGGGAACCTAGTATAAAATTTTAATTTTTGCGATAGTTCCACTTTAAGCAGATGGTTTAAAGGTTTAAACCATTGTATAGAATTAAAGAAATTTGCCTCTTTTAATACTAAGTTCATTTTGTTTCAACTATTTTAATAATTGCTTTAAAATAGCAGTTCTTTCATTCATATATAGTTTTAAGTGTCTCTGACCATACAAGTGGCGCAAAGTCATACAATGCACAATGATTTATACCATGATTTATTCAGCTTGTTGCATCTGAAATTTAGGTCCTCTGCAAATTATATGATTTGCAGTGTTGGCCTTTATTATTTTGTTCATTCAGCTATGGGATTTCTTATCCAATAGCTCTAAGGGCTCTTTCACACAAGCGTTTTTGGGCAACAATGCCCTGCGTTCTGTTTCAATTTGTTCAACCACAGGGGAGCGCAGACACGCTCAGTTCTATATGGTCCAGTCCAAATGATGACGCATGCAAGTGCTGAACGCAGGTGGAATGCAGCATGATTTGGTGAAGTGGATCACAGTCCACAGCCCAAAATGCTTGTGTAAGAGCCCTTAATAATGGAAAGACCATCTACCAGAGTTAATTTTAAGCAAACACTTTTTTTTTTAATTGCCCCCTTTTTTCCTCAAATAATAAGATATTATTTGTACTTAATGGCAACTAAACTACATTAACTCAGTGGTTGCAAAACAATCTTAGTGTTTTATTTAATGTTTAAATGTTTTTTTAGTAGATTTAAGGTATAGTGATACAAATTTTGGAAAAACCTCTTAGCCAAATCACATACTAATTTTGTGTTTTTTGTGATGCCAGTAATGCATATAATGCCAACTTGCCACCTTCTATTGCCTGTTTTTCCTAAATGAACAAACATTTACTACTGGCCATTTAAAGGAAGAGAAAAATTTTTAATTTGTTTTATGTTTGTAGATTTTTCAAAGCCACTTTCTAATTACCCACTTTTCTAACTAACTTAAATCACCTTGCATTTGTTGTACAATCTACAAATAAAGCGTCACAAATTTCAATGAATTTAAACAGTAACAGACCATTTTTATGTGGGGGGGGTTCCTTTTTCTTTTCATTTTTTTTATCTTGGGTAGATCATAATGCAATGGCACAAAATGTATGACTGCTTTTTTTGGCAGGGCAGAGGGACAAAATCAAAGCCATCACACATGGCTAATGAATTAGCTCAAAATTGGGTTGTCCAAAGATTTAACCAATAACTGCTTGAGATTTCCAACCTCTTGAAAATAATAAGAGCATTTCAGTGAAAATGTCCTATGTTCTATTAGCCTAATCACATAATAACAGAGCATAAATAACCTAGAAAACCATTTTTTCTTTTGTCTTAAATGCCTTGAATGATAGTGTTTACACCTAGAAAACTATATCAATACTGGATTAACAATGAAGAACAAAAAAGAAACACTGGCAATCAAAAACTTTGAGATAAGTATGGAAAGTACTATTATCACAGTGCGTCCATACTAAGCTGATACATAACATTTCAGTTGCTGTACATGTTAAGTGTAATCTTGGCAATTGTTTCTATTTGTGTAGAAAACTTTTTGAAGTCACCACATATGTCCTAATATGTATTTTGTTCTAAGTGGGATTGCACCTTTCTTGTATCAGAAGTGCATTTAACTTGAGGACAGCAATCCCTTTTCTGTCAAGTTTGTTTAACAGTGGTTTGTGGGAAGATTTATCTTGATTCCTTTGGAATCTACAGTTTACCTCATTTTATGGTTATCATAAATTTATCAGGAAAAAGTTAACTTTAATTTTCCTAAAAGGCTAAATCACATTGAGGTAAACAGATTTTTTTAATTTAATAAATATATGCATCTATATCTAAATATATAAATTTACAAATGTGTTTTTTTTCTTATTTCTATTGCTTCTGATAACCAGCATTGTGTCAACTAATTTTTTTTGAATATTTGCAAACCTTTATTTATCCACATTCTTCCTTTATCATGCCACCAGGCATTAAACTGTTTTAAAATGTTTTTTTCTTCCTGTACAATTGAAAAAAACAATAGTATTCAAAATTTTACTTGCTCCATTGTACATTTCATCTCTGTATATCACTTGATGACATGGACTAATTTTATATCCTTTTGCTTTGAATTACCTTTGTGAAAAACTTTTTGTGAATTGATAGGGGTGGGTAATAAATGTTTTAAAAAAAAAAATCCTCATGTCTATATGGTTACTTTTATTTTTAAGGCAACCTGATTAATTAAAATACTTCAGATGCAATATGTTAATTAACAAAAGGGTTTTACTGCAACTACTGTATCTTAGAAACAGCCGTTTCTGTGCTTGTACAAACAAGACCTTAAAAGTATTCTATACTATACTTTCAATTTAATATTTTGTCTGTTTGCTACACTAACAAAATATTTTTTAGAATTAAAAGAGGTTAAAATAATTCTATGTCTAAGCTTTGCATTAATGTTGATAAGGCAGTACAGTACTCCTTTAAGAAAAAGGGTCAATACCTATTCAGTCCTTTCAAATAGATGCAATGTTTGCTATGTATATATGTGTAGGTCTCTCTAAAAAGATATACTAATCCAATGTACCATAGCACACTAAGGTTGAAAGTTGCAAAAAGTGGTTTATTGGCTCCAATCGTGCAGACAAACAGGTGGCTATGGTACATTGGATTAGTGTATGGATTATCTGACCAAGTGGCAGGTTGGATCATACCAATTAAGCACCTAACCCGAGGAGGGATCTAATCATCTGTGGTAAGAGCACTCCAGTATTGAGTGGAATCTCTAAAAAGATATTGCATAAAACTCATATCTAAAACCCTGCTTCATGTAACTAAACCATTTTCATATTATACTTTTTTAGTATAATCTGCCATTGGGTCATCCTAAATAGAAAATTGTCATTTTAAAAAATGACAGCCCAAACATGAGCCAATTAACAAACAGAGTTCTGCTTTTGCTTCAACACTTCTTCCTGTTAAAGTTAGAGGTGATCTCTGAGGCAACACACAGACAGTCACAAAATGGTGGTTCAAGGCAAATGGTCAATATTTACTTAAATATATATACCAGTTTGGTAAGATTCTTTAATATGTCACTTAATTTTATATAAACTATCTGTTGCTCAAGTATTAATTTTGGGGGTATAGTTTTCCTTTAAAAGCTAAAATAGTTACTGTGATGACAGGAAACATTATCTGGATGTGGAAAATTGACAAACTTACAGCTCTGTTTTATCCACACTTCCCCAAAAGAGCAAAGGCAGTATTGTATTTACTCAGTTAAAAGAGTATTCTAGACAAAGCAATAAAATGCACACCTTTCCTGATACATGTTGTAAACAGAACTACTGTGAATTACCCTGAGCCCATTTAATAGGGAGATTAATAAAGTATGGTGATACTGAAACAACATAAAACTGGAGATAAATTTGTCAGATTTGCATCCATATTTACAAATCTCTATCTCTGCTTCTGGGAATTTTTTGTTTTGTAAAGGGGTTGTTCACCTTTAAAGTACCTATTAGTATGATGTAGTATGTAATATTCTGGGACAATTTGCAATTGGTTTTCATTATTTGTGGTTTTTGAGCTATTTAGCTTTTTATTTGGTAGTTCATTTTGTAATTTCAGCAATCTACCCTAGCAACCATGCATTCATTTGAATAAGAAACTGGAATATGAATAGGAGTGGCCCTGAATAGCAAGATGAGTAATAAAAAGTATTAATTACAAAATATTTTAGCCTTACAGATATTTTAGATGGGGTAATTTAGATGGACATTTTATTGGCTTTTTTTTTTTTTTTTTAATGAATTTGTATTTAGGTCTTCTCAACAAGTTGGTCTGCCATCAGGTGATTTTAGTTCTACATTCATGACTGCTAACCCTTTAAGTACCTGCACAGTATCAATTATCAAGTATTAAATAACGATTACCTAAGAAATACAATGAAAAGTCCACCAAGAACAGTTGCAGGACGTGTCTTAAATATAGTCATACGAAGATTTAAAATGGGCCAGCTGAACAATTCTACATGCCTAAGAGGCTTCTTTACTTCACTGTATCTGGCTATGCCCAGTTATTCAAACTATATGGCAGAAAGTATATGCTCACTGGCACCATTTAACAAAACAAACATTTAAACCTAATATTGAATGGGCCTTTTTCAGCAAAATAAAAGGGGGACAAAAAATAACCAAAGACAGGTCATAGCAGAAAAACTGGTAGCAGTGACTAGGAAGGCCATTCTACAGGAATGGCTTTCCACGACTACGCCATCATTACACAGTTAAAAATAAACTACACTTCCTATTCCATATGGACTGGCTGGAAGCGTCGGCCAATAAAACAACCCAAACACACAAATTCTTTGACACCTGGTTTACCTATATTCTAAACCTCCCCCCAGACATTAGATTGATGACAGTACACACATTCCGTCATACAACTTGGTACGATATGGAAAGCCTTCGAGGCACTAACCCCCTTCTATTGGTGACAGCATCTTTAAAAGGAACATGAACACCTGCCTCTGAGGATCCAGTATATCAGGGACATCAGATACCTACTCAATTACTCATGAGAATACGAATGAGCAGAGCTGATTTGATTTACTTTATTTGATTTATGTTATGTTCATTTCTATGTTTTCCTTATCTGTTTGATTTTATTAATGTTCTAAGGCAGGATCATTATCTTGCATGGAAACATGAAATACTATGACGAATGTGTACCAACCACCTAAATGCATATTTTCACTGTTCCCTAAACTACTGCTGGACTGTCAATGTCTTAAAAACATGGCAACAAAATGGAAAACCTTACATAGATCAGAAAACTTTATTAAGACTAATATGTATAATATGCTTACACTTGTTAGGGAATAATCCAAAGACCACTTGATGTGAAAGGAATAATCCAAGTTTATTATTTATATAATAAACATACACGAGCTCCGTGGGTTCTGATACACAAGTAGACCAGAACTGGGAAACAAAAGATTGACCACACATTATATACCCTCTAGTGGGGAACTTCATGGGAATGGTA
>CM044437.1:35410118-35427953 GCA_024363595.1 Xenopus borealis
AACGATTTGTCGTATTAGTATTGTGTGTGTTATGCACTTGACTATTAAGCCTTGAGTGACCTTTTTAGTATGTCAGCACCAATTGTCTGTTTTCCCGCCATAACTTGTATTTAAGGCATAGCTCATTTGGTAAGACTATGTGGATTGGTCAAAAGTGTGTGGCTATTTATATTTAATCCAAGGGTCCCATATAAAAAAAGACAATTGAGGTGTAAAACAAGCCATAAAGCCTAATAATGTTCACACCTCAGACCCATTTTGAAATTGCCCTCATTGTTCAACTGTTCACATATCATACAAACTGCTGGAGGGGCACCAGCATTGTGTCACTGTATGTAGCACAGTATGAACTGTAAATCTTAGAGTGGGCTTGATAGGTTTCCCTGTCTCCTGCTCTATTCTGTGAGTGCCATAAACTGTATGTGTGCCATATGGGTTATCAACATTTTGGTAACTGCACTGTGTGGATTAAATTATACACTCCATAATTTGTACAGTGCCAAAATGTCCCATTGTGCCATATGTTTGTGGTACATTCCCAGGATTGCTCCTGGCATCTATAAAGCTGTATGGCTTTTGAATCAAAATAACATCTGCTTAATACTTTGTTGTTTCCTGCGCTAATACATTAGCAGGTATGAGCTGTATTGCTGACATTATCTTGCCATTCTTGGTTATTTTACGTAAGTGCCAAGGGAGACGATCGTAATAGACCCTTTCATAGTAGGGGAGTAAATGCATTAATAAAAAAAAAAACAGAGGGGGTTAAAATGTGATCTTTATAGGGAGTGCAAATAATGTCACTAAAGTGATACTGAAATGTTCCTTTAGAAATAGGAACATGTATCAGTGAAGAAAAGCTGCGAAATATAAGCAGCCGAAAGCCTCCCAAAGCTGCCTCCAGCCCACCAAACCTTAGCAACAACGATCATCTGACGCCATTAAATCATCTTGCTGAGTTGTTTCAGTTATAATGGGCTGGGGGCGGTGCAATCCCTCTATAGGCTTGAGTCTGTTTCCATTTGTAATTGGCCTATGGAGGGAGTGCTCCGCCCCAGCCCAGCATAACTGAAACAACTCAGCAAGATGATTTAATGGTGTGAGAATGTTGCCATGCCCAAGGTTCAGTGGACGGAGATGGCTTTGGGAGGCTTTCAGCTTCTTATATTTTGTGTGCAGCTTATTTTCACGGATACCAACACTTTCCCATTTTTATAGGAACATGTCAGTAGCACTTTAGTTATACCTATAACATTTCTGAGCTGGAATTTTATGCCTAATTGCCCATCTAGGACGATTATCCAGCTATTATCTAATATAAAGTGATGGACAGGAGTGAATACCGTTTCTAGCCACCACTGTTTATTCCATACCTGGAGGAAAATCAGGATTGTAAAATAAGGGTGCAAGAGGTTTTGCTACAGATGAAATGTTATATAGTAACGCTATGCAAAATTACTGGGTTATATTTTGGGGTATGCACATCTTTATACGTCTAGAGGAAATCCCCTAGGTGTGTAATGTCCAGCTGGCGACCCTTCGCCCCCCACCACATGAAAGTCTGCCCTACACTGCCTGCGTTAACCTGCATATGTGTGCCATACTCTGCCTTCCTTATGCTTTGTGTGTACCATAAACTGCCCTCCCTATTCTTCTTGTGTGTGTCTTACTCTGCCTGCCCCAGTGTCGGACTGGGACACCAGGGGCCCACCCAAAAACCTTAGACCAGGGGCCCGCTCTCAGTACTAATATTCTTCATCTCCTCAATCAACCTCTATTCTCCTACTTTGTTTAGTCTGCATACTATAATCAATTATTCCATCTATTTAGCATCTTTGTTCTCATAGAAATAGGGAATGGCCATGAAATAGGCCAAAAGTTTAGCAGCATGAGGGCCCACTGATACCTTGGCCCACCAGGAGTTTTCCTGGTATTCTGGTGGGCCAGTCCGACACTGGCCTGCCCTAACCTGCTTATGTATGCCATATTCTACCTGCCCTACGCTACCTGTGGAAAGCAAGCCTAGTAGGGGTTGTTCTGGGCATTTTTTAGCATTTGGAAATTGTTGTTAGGGACCCCAAGTTATTAAATCATGTGCTGTGTTATCCACAGGGGAGGAGAAGGCATATGGATTTAAGGGTATTTCTTAATATGACTTAAATTTTTCATGTATGAGTGAAATCCCCGCAGTGAGCACCTGTCACGTACCGTGTCCCTGGTGGTCTAGTGGCTCACCTCCATGCACGCGGGAGCGCCCGCCATGCCTCCAGCGGGGACGCTCACCGCGTGCATCCTTACCCTTCCCCTGCCGGTTCCCTAGTGCGCGCCGCGCGCGCACTTCCGCCTTTTATAGGCACATGCGCGCCGGCGTGATGACGTCACGCGCAATGGCGCGAAATTCAAACGGTATTTAAAGGGATCTTGGTATTCAGAGCATTGCCCGTTGTTAGGTTCTATTTGTTAAGTTCCTGGGTGTATTTCCTTCTGTATCCTGACTGATCTACTGTGTTTGACCCTTGCTTGCCTGACTATTCCTGCTTTCTCCAATCCTGACCTTTGGCTTGTCTGATTACTCTGTCCTCTGGTATCCTGACCTTTTGCCCGTTACTTGACTACTCTACACTCTCTAATCCTGATTCCGGCCTGTCTGACTATTCTACGCAGCTTGTGCTGTTCCGGCCTGCCTACTCCATTTGGTGGTATTCTTCTATCTAATTCCCTGGTGAGACGATCGTGCCCCTGTGCTAGCCAGAACTTTTGCTCTACACCTCTCGATAAGTCCAGGTGGCATCTGAGTAAGCTGAGGGCTCCTCCCGAGGCCAAAGGCGGTCACTTAACTGGTGAAGCCGAGCTGAGACAAAGGTGTTTGGCACCTGTTCTGGTATTGGGTGCCGTTCGTGACAGCAGCAACCATTTCTTTTTTTTGGTCTGCTACCACTATTAATTTGGATATGGTCTTAAAAGTTCTTGTGGTAACATGGGTCTTGATTAAAGTGGGTGTGGTTTAAAAAGGCATGTAGTCAACACTGGCTTCCATTATTGGCCCTCCACCATGGAGACCAAAAAAATTCTGGCCCTCTGTACCATAGAAACATACCTCCCAACTGTCCTGTTCTCTGCGGGACAGTCCCAGTTCTGACAGCTCAGCCCGCAGTCCAGGGTTTCTTACTGAAATGATCTCCTGCACTGACACCAGAAAAAGTTATGAAGGTTCTGAAACTTAATTAAAATGAGGCTTTTTGGCAGAGAGCCCAGAACAGTCAGCAGCTGCACTTAGATGCTTTTAAGATAAGCAAAGAAACAATTGTAACTATTTAAGGTAATCATGTGTCTTGGGAGAATCGGGACTAAGCAGCGTAAAGGGTAGTTCACTTTCATTAGCAAAACACATAATTAATTTCAGTAAAACTCCCAGAAATGTGCTCAGACTTTCATAACCTGCAAAATGTTGTAAAATGGACATGGTAATTAGGGGTGTGGCCATAAAACGGATGGGTCCATAAAACGTAGCACAAGTTTTTGTTCCTCTTTTCCTTTTTCAACTGTTGGGAGGTACGCAGAAGCTCTATGTTGAGTATCACAACACATTGCCGTGAGCAGACGTGGACATAGGGCAGGACTCACAAAACACAACTCCTTTGGGGAATGCCGCTCTTTATTGTAGCATGGCCAAGTCAAATTACAGGTTGAGATGGTAGCCAGCTGATATTCAGTGGTTCTGCTTGAGGATGATGCCAGACAGTACACAGCTCTTAGGGTCATCTATATGTACTGAGTTACAGAGGGCTCACAATAGGGGTCACTTACCAAAGAATGCAGGCCTGGCTATACAACCTCAAAAGCCACATAATGAAAGGAGCAAAGGCAATCATACACACACCATTTGCCAAAGCAGTCAGGAGCAACCAAGCAACAACATTATAGTTGACACCTTTCCCTCCAGATCAAAAGTTTTTTAATCACACTGAGCAAAACAAATACTTTGGCTATGGGTCTCATAAAAGCCAATTCTTTGTCCTATTGGTATACCACTACAGTGCTGTGTGTCCGTGTCTTTTCTGCCATGCTGCCTAGAAACTGGTATCCACTACTGCCCCAGATTCTGCATTTCAACAATAATGCCACGGCTGTACCCCCTAATGATCTTAGCCATGACAGGCTGCATAAATTAAGGCTTTTTATTCATAGCCGGTCTGAGCACCTCACAGCAGTGAGTCCCTTATTCTCTTCAAAGGGTGCATACACTTCAGTCAGTATATGCCAAGCAACCATGCCCTCTATGGGATCACATTTTATACATTGTGCAAAAGTAGCTAAGGGTACATCAGCCATTTTATGGTTTATGAAGGCAAGCACATCCAGTTAGATCCCACTGATTGTCCCCTTGACTTGGCCAAGGTTTCCACTTATAGGTGGATAACTTTTATTCAAGTATTCTCCTATTAAGAGCCCTAAATTATTTGGATATATCAGCCTGTGGCACCATAAATCTTACCGGAAAAGGATTGCCCAGGTATCAGCTCAACAAAAAGTGAACCATAGAGAAACCTATGCCCTAAGAAATAATAAGTTCCTTGCCATCAAATATTTTGACAGAAAAAAAATGGAATTGCAGAGCAGAGAGTTGGCAGGCCCCCTGAATCTAAGCCTCAGCCTCTCTGTAGCATGTAATTCATGTGCGGTATTGACAAAATTGACTGATTCCGGCATTAGTACATTGCCAACCAGAACACAAAGGCCTGGCACAAGAAAGTTGGCAATAAACAGGTATGGGATCCGTTATACAAAATCTGTTTTATTTTTTCGATATATTTAGTTTTGGTGTGCTAAAAGTTAAAATATAATTATAAAGAAAAAGCAGGTTGCGCAGGAGTACAGATGAAATGGAAGGGTCCAAAGATACTCCCCTAAACAGAGAAAGGTAAATAGAATGTTCAGTAGGTTTTTGTTACTTGTGTTTCACAACTAAAAACATATTGCTATGCAGCTTCTAAAACCACCTAACTTGGGGGATATATTTTTGGCACCTGGGGCTTGAAAGGGAGCAGTGTTCCATTGTGTAAAACACTCCAACTGATACTTTTCTATTGTTAGCTATGCCATGTTACAATAGAGAGGCCTTTATCCATTTTGTTTCAATATAAAATTATATAAAATTATGTTTTATTATTTGGAGAGTCTTTTCGGCAAGAAAAGTAGGATACGAATACATATTTGATATAGTTGAATTTAGCAGAATCTGTAAAACTTTTGGCGGCACATGTCTTTTTCTTGAAAAGAAATACTTTTTTTTTAATTTTCACTATTTTTTTACTTATTTCACCCAAAAATACACATTCTGTTACACTGTCCAGTTTATTCCAGAAAAAACAGTGTATAATTTGCCTTAATTCAAGTTTTTCTTGTCAAAAAAACCTAAGCAAATGTAATGAGTACAAAATGTCTACAAATTGCTCAGCAGAGATGTTTGCTTGTAGCACAAATCAGCTGGCAGTGAAAGGGTTAATATACAATGTTATTTACACTATAATTTCTCAGTTTCAACATTTGATATGTTATGTACTACTGTATCAGTTAAATATAGGGTTGAAATGATTTGCAAGTTTTTGCATTCTGTTTCTTTTTTATTTTACAGTGTCCCAATTTTTTTTTGGAAGCAGGGTTGTATCATGGCTGTCATTTTATTTAACATTTATGTCACAAAGAAATACACTTGCACTTTTCAGCATTATTTGACCTGCATCACTTAACATAACAACATAAAACATACTATATATAAATCCCAAGAACAATTTGATGCCCAAAATGCAAATATTTTCTAATCTCTATGCAGTGTATGGGCAATGAAATGAAAAAATAGTACACAAAATTTTAATGGGCAAAACAAGAAACCATAAGCAATGCAGAAAACAATAAAGTAAATAAAATCGAATAAAACAAATATGTTTTATGTGCATAAATACATTATATGACAGTGAAGAAAAACTACCGCACAACGTGGGTAATGCTCGTTTATTTTGCGGATGCAACGTTTCGGGGCATGAGCCCTTTGTCAAGCATCCCGGATATTAGTGCATCAAGTATTTAAAACAAGAGCCAATGCTAATTGTTTTAAATACTTGATGCACTAATATCCGGGATGCTTGACAAAGGGGTCACGCCCCGAAACGTTGCATCCGCAAAATAAACGAGCAAGGCTACGCCTGCTAGCATTACCCACGTTGTGCCGGTGTTTTTTCTTCACTGTTGCATTTGGAGGTTGCCGCGTCTTCCTGCACCGGGCACCTGGGGTTCTCTTATGTTCGGATGGCCAGGGTGTGCAGGTTTGTTGAAATCTTTCCATAAATACATCATACCCATTAGGTATTATTTCTTGCTAAAGGGGAAGTACAACCTCCTGACTAATTTTGTTTTAAGCCAGTGCACAAATCCTTTATACTCCTCTCCGAAATCTGGTACACTTGCCCTAACTGAACTGTGGCCCATAGCACTCCCAGAACTGCAGAGCCACAACACCATTTTTGTCCACGTAACTAAACTTCCATTCCCAGCATGGATATGAACTAGGAACATTTTCAGAAGCCTAAGATAACAGTGGTTAAAGGTGGTGTCCAACACTGCAGAGCAGCTCTGTAGTTCTGTACATGCTATGGCAGCAGATACGTTGGACCCAGTGTAAAAATAAAAACTGGGTAAATACATAGGCTACACAAAATAAAAATGTCTCTAATATAGTTATTTAGCCAAAAATGTAATCTGTAAAAACTGGAGTGAGTGGATGTAACAAAATAGCCAGAACCCAACTTCCTACTTTTGAGCTCTGTAACTCTGAGCTATTCAGTGACTTTAAGGAGGGCCACATGGGGCATAACTGTTCAGTAATTTAGAAAACTCTGGCACTGAAGGCAGATTCAATGCAGGTATTAAACTGTAACCCTGCATTGAAACTGCCTTGAGTGCCAGAGTTTTCTAAATTACTGGAATCATTGGGGGTTGCCGTATCCTCTACACCAGGATTGGGGGTTGCCGTATCCTCTACACCAGTGGTCCCCAACCTTTTTTTGCTCGTGAGCCACATTTAAATGTAAAAAAGAATTTGAGAGCAACACAAGCATGAAAAAGTCCATGGGGATGTAAAATAAGAGCTGTGATTGGCTCTATATGGACTGGTAGCCTACAGAAGGCTCTGTTTGGCAGTACAACTGGTTTTTATGTAACCAAAACTTGCCTCTAAGCCAAAAATTAAAAGATATGCACCTGCTTTGATGCTACTGGGAGCAACATCCAAGGGGTTGGAGAGCAACATGTTGCTCGCGAGCTACTGGTTGGGGACCACTGCTCTACACTGAGCACCAGGGTACTCTACCAGAGGAAGGTCAAGTGAGTGCTACTTTGTTTTTGGTGTGCATAACTGTTCAGTAAATTTGCATTTGATCCTCAGCATGCAGCTCAGATTCAAAAGCAAACAGTTATGACCCATGTGCCCCACCCCCCTCATGTCACCAAATGGTTACTGCCTGGCCACCAATAATACTTGTTGGCCACCAACCAGAGCCCTGGCTACCAAGGGATATTTCAAAATGTGTGGGAGGGCCCTGGCCACCAGTGTTTTTTTAACGTGCAGGGGAACATGGCCGCCAATTAAATTCTTTCTAAAACTTGTGGGGGGGGGGGCTTTTAAAAAAATTTTTTAATGGGTGGGGGGCCTGGCTCATTTATGTTGCTAATTTTGTGTGGCCTGTTACTGAGGTGTGTGTGGGGGGTGATTCCAGGGGTGGGGATGTGGTGGGTGGGGCCTGGGGGCCCAGAAAATTTTGTTGTACAGGACCCTGTGATTTATGATGCACAATATGCATAGATTTGCCAAACTATGTGGCCCACAGAGGCACCCAAATGAAAATAGTGCATATGACTTTTCACATTTGGCACTGTTTGCTGCAATATAAGAACCAGGTATGTGTATTATGTGCCATAAGCCCCCCTAACAGTACAAAAACCCTATAAAACCATATATTTTCCAAAACTGCGCATTCTGACAAAACTAAAATGGGTAAATAAATCTTTTTACTGTCCAAACTACCAAACTGCAAAGCTATGCTAAATGTAGCAAGTTTTTATGATAATTCTGAAAACTGTCACAATGCTTGCATTTTACCTCATTATATGCCGAACATTTTGTAATGTTCCAGCATAAAACACGCTACATTTTCAATTACATTACAAAATGTGGGGTCAGGGAACTACTAAACAGTTTGATGCCCAACATGCATAGATTTACCCAACTATGTGGCATACAGAGGCACCCAAATGAAAATAGTGCATATGAATTCTCACATCTGGCACTCTGGCTACTGCAATATAAGCACCCTGTATGTGTATTATGTGCCATAAGACCCCCTAACAGTACAAAGTCCCAAGAAAACCATATATTTTCCAAACAACACATTCTGATTAAACTATGATGTCCAATTTACATATATTAAAGTAACTTTAAGGGGCAGATTTATCAAGGGTCGAATTTCGAAATTCAACCATCAAATTTTTTTAAAAGGGGTTTTCCGATCCAAAATTAACTGTTTTCAATCAAATTAAAATTGTTCGATTGAATCGTTCAATTCAAATGATTTTCCGCCAAAAATTTTCAAAAACACTCCTTAAAGGTTCGAGGAGGTCCCCCATAGGCTAAAACAGCAATTCTGCAGGTTTAAAGTGTCGAATGGTCAAATTCTAATTTTTTAGAGAGACAGTACTTCGACTTTCGAATGGTCAAATTTTTTACTTCAAATCGAATTTTTTTCAAATCAGTTCGAATTTTGGCCTATTTGATAGTGGAAGTACCCAAAAATTACGTTGAAATTCAAATTTTTTTAATTCAAATTTTCACTTCAAGCCTTAAATCTGCCCCCAAAAAATGAGAACTAAAGCTTAAACAAAGTAGTAAGGCAGAAATGTTGTACATTATATTTTGGCATTGTATTGTACTGTATTGTATTTTACTGTATTGCTCAAGGCAACCAAAGCCCTCGTCTTCTTTTCTGCTCAGTCACTGCATATGCTCTGTGCTGCTGTGCAGGGTTGCACTGGGCCAGCAGGATACCGAGAACAAACCCGGTGTGACCCAGCTCTCGTGGGCCCCTTTGGCTCAGACTCACTCTCCCAGCCTTAACTCCATTGTGACCTCCTCGTGCAGGAAATGTGCAGAGACGCACAGGAAAAATGTATGCTCTGGCAGCAGGGGGGAGTAAGCTGGACAGAGGGGACTGTGAGGCTTGAGCAGGGGGCCTCTGTGGGTGGTGAGGGGCCCTGATCTGGCTGCCCCGGTGGGTCCAACACCCCCTGTCCAACGCTGCATACAGAAAAGTTTTTGACAATACAAGGCTGAATACTAATTCATTTAGGTTCTCATTACATGACGGCTCAGAATCCAGTGCAATCACAAATTCACAATTGAATAGTCAACTATGTAGCATCAGCTTATTTGACAGGCCAGTCTAATTTTTTTTTTTTTTGCTTTAGTATTAGTGACAGCCCTAAGCTTTCTCAACAGCTGCCCAGAGCATAGTGACCATGTGCATGTCACTGACACTCCTAACAATGTTCAGGATGGTGAGCTTCTAAAGCCAAGATATTTACTACTGTAAAGATAATGTACTAAAGGGGGCGCTCGTGAGCAGCTGACCAAGATGGCCGCAAGATGGTCTGAGCACCAAGCAGAAGCAACCCAAAGAGGTATCCGATCTGGGACAACAAGCGGGAAGTCATACCGACATCTCATATGGCATATAGACGCCGTCGGAAAGCAGGTCAAAAACTAGACGCGCAACAGACCACGAGGAGTGTTGCGGCCTACCTGACTAGGCCCGGAACTGCGCCAACACCAAGTATGGAGTCGCGTGAGGATTCATGGCTGGGCCCAGATTCACAATTGAGCCAAGCAGTGACCCCTCGCTCAGAAGGGGAGGAAACGGCTCTTCTTGAGAAATTTAAAACTCTTCTCCAGCAGGAATTGGCCGCAACAGCAAAGGCTATCACCAATGATGTAGCTAAGCAAATCCAGGAACTAGGCCAAAGAATTGATGTGCTGGAAAATAAAGTGGACGATATCACCACGGTCCTCGACACCCACGAACAGGACATAATAGACTTACAAGCTCAGCTACAGGAAGCCTTGGATAAAACAGAGGACACAGATAACCGCTCTAGGCGCATACAGATGGATTTTTCCAGTTAAGCTGTCTTTCTCATATAACGGTACCCAGCATCAACTAAACTCACCACAAGCTGGCATGGAAACACTTGTGCGCTTAGGTCTGATGGAAGAAAATATGGAGGCTTCTCAACACTCAGTTAGACCATCGCAAACCTCCACCAGGAGACAGGTTTCACCAATATGGGAAAAGGCCGGCAAATCTTCAGGCAAGACACCAGCGACTTAACCAAGCTGAAGTGGGTATGACTTACAGAGAGGGGGGCCCCCCACAGGATAAAAACATATCCCTATAACTTTTCTCAATTTGGGCATTGGTGGAGAGACGAAAAAGGTGAGGAAGCCCACCCCAGGACATCAGGTCCCAGCAATTCATTTTTGACCGGGACATGCCCTGAGAACTTTTCACGAACGATTTCCGTAGGTACCCCACCTTATTTATAAGGCTGAAGACTGAGGGGCGCTGACTGACATGCTTATAAATGTTTCTATTTACGTTGCATTTCAAAAGTTTTATGTAACTGTTTTTGTTTTGAGACTTGTATATACTATTTCTAATATGGTTAGAGAATGTTACAGGGGTACTGTATATTGTGAGGATCACAGGGTTGGAGAACTATTCTCGTCTATAGCGATCATCGTTAAAGCTGTCCCCCCCAGTCATCAACATGAGTCTGAAAGTAATCTTGCATAATGCCCAGTGGCTAAACTCCGCATTAAAGCAGAAAAAAATCGTTTTCTTCTTACGCCTCGGCTCAGGCTGATATCCTGTATCTTCAAGAAACGCATTTTTCCCAGACATCATACCCTGAATTCCTGCACAAAAAATACCCCATGATTTACATGGCCAATAGTACCTCTAAGACCAAAGGAGTTGCCATCTGCTTTAGAGCAGGACTCCCCATGCAGGTTCTGGATAAATACAAAGACCTGGATAGAAGATACCTAGTCCTAAAAACAATGTTTAACGAATCTAAGTTCACATTGGTATCATATTAAATGCCGAATACAGCCCAATTGAAATTTTTCCAAGAGCTAACAGCTTTCATTTCTAACTGGGCGGAAGGTTAGACGATCTTAGGAGGAGATACTAATGCGGTAGTAGACAAATACTGGGATAGGCAGTCTTATATTCCACAGTCCGACACAACCCAGCTGCTTTCAGTGACAGAAGGACACAAAATAAACAAATTATGCAGTTCCATGGGCAGGGTAGACGCCTGGAGAGAAGCACATCCTGGGGTAAAGCAATTCACTCACTACTCGGCACCACACAAACTCCATACTAGAATAGACCGTATTTGGATCTCCCAAACATTGGTAACCTACCCTCGAACTTCTAAGATACAAACTGTTCCATGGTCAGATCACACCCCGGTATCTTACAAAATTACCCACCAATGGGCTCCAAAAAGTTATAACAGATGGCGTCTAAATGAACTAATGCTACAAATCCCAGAGCATGTTACACTAATAGAGGGAGCAATTAAAGATTATTTCTCCACCAACACAGGGTCGGTCTCCTCATACTCTACCTTGTGGGAAGCCCATAAAACTGTTATAAGGGGACACATGATACAACTAGGAGCACACAAGAAAAAGCTCAATAACGCAGAATCTGATAGATTAACCGCTTTGTTAGACTCACTAATAGAAGCTCAAACAGCTACTCCAGACAAAGACCTCTCCAAGGAAATTCAGAAGGATAGAACAGAATAAGACATGGTCTTAACACCCAAAGCCCAAAAAGCATTGCAATGGACACATCAGTACTATTACTATCACTCTAACAAACCTAGTAAAAGCTTTGCCAGGAGATTACGAAATAGATTAGATTATACCCCAATAACTTCACTTAAAACCTCCACAGGTCAGACTACAAACGCTTTACCAAAAATACTCCAGGAATTTCACTTGTTTTATAAATGACTATATGCGTCAGCTACCACCATATCTCAAGCATGACCTAGTCAATTCTATAAAGAAGTCCAAGTGACTAAGATAACGGATACACATAAAACTCTTATGGACCAACAGATCTCGGAAGAAAAGGTTAAACTAGCTATCAAAAACCTTAAACTTCCGAAATCTCCTGGACCCGATAGGTTACCAGCCCTCTATTACAAAAAATTCTCTCACATTTTGAGCCCCATCTTACGAAAATGTTCAATCAATTGCTAGAAAGCGATTCCTTTCCACAACAAACATTAACCGCAAATATTACTCCTATTCCTAAACCAAGTGAAGACCTGAAAGATTGTAAAAATTACCGCCCCATATCCATTTTAAATACCAATATCAAAATTTTAGCAAAGGTTCTGGCAGAACGAGTAAATCAAATCTTGCCCTCTATAGTCCATAGAGACCAAGTAGGATTTGTTCGCCAAAGACAAGCGGCGGATGCTATCCACAGGCTCAAAATGCTGATAGACCAAGCCCACAAGCTCGGAATTCCTTCTATGCTTCTGAAGCTAGATATAAAAAAAGCCTTAGATTCAGTCGAGTGGCCCTATCTTTACTATATACTTCAGCAATGGGGCTTCGGAACATCATTTGTTACCTGGATTAGAGCCCTTTACCACAACCCACTAGGCAGAATTACAATAGGCCCACACACTTCAGAGACATTCCCCATCGGAAGAGGCACACGACAGGGATGCCCATTATCCCCCCTATTTTTTGATTTAATGATAGAGCCTCTAGCAATAGCAATCCGCAGAAATTCAGAAATACACGGTTTGAAAATAGGATCCAATGAGCACAAACTTAGCTTGTTTGCAGACGACGTTACTGCAATAATCCCTTCTCTTGGTGGGTCTCCAAAAAAATAACGAGAATTGCAAACCTATTAAGTGTAAGGGGGCCATATAACCTGACTACCCTTACAAAAACACACAATTTGCCTACCGCTGAAACATATAGAGCAACCCAGCTATTGCACTGGACTAGAACTTGCTGGGAAAGAAGGGACCCAACCGCGGTTCTCCAGATTTATTTTGAACGATGGTGTTTAAATGAATCTCCTCCTCCGAAAGCAATCTCATTATTGTACCAAAATATGATATCAGCGAAAGAGGTCACAAATCTCCCATATATTAAAGCCTGGGAGAAAGATTTAGAGATTACCCTTTCCGAGGAGGAATGTTTTAAAATGTGGGACAACCTAAAACATAGTTCGGGCAATGTAATAATGTCAGAAGCTGGTTAAAAAGTGCTGATGCGCTGGTATTTAACACCTACGAGAATGGCTAAAATCTATCAGTTGCACAACGACCATTGTTTTAGAGGCTGTTGTACATCAGAGACCATGGGGCATGTATGGTGGACATGCCCTAAAGTAATCAGATTTTGGGTGCGAGTATACCACTTAATACATTCAGTGTTACAAATAAACCTTCGAAGGAACCCATGAGAGGAGCTCCCCCTAAAGACGTCCCGAAACTTAAGAGGAAACTATTGAATCACATATTCCTGGCAGCTAGACAGACAATTGCTTGGAAGTCTTCTAATATCAATTTTGTTATGTTTAAAAACAAGATTGACTGGATCATGGTTAACGAAAAGCTAACAGGAATAGCAACAGATAGGCTCCAGTCATGGCAAAAAGTCTGGCAACTGTGGATATCGTACAGATTTGGAGATAGAAATCCTGGCCAAATCACAACATAGCTTGTTTGGTAAAATACTCTAACCGATAATTATGTATCTACCAGGAACATATTATTATGATACAATATACACTCTGGGTATTAACACCAGATGTGTTAAGTTACTGGTTTAAAATTAGAAGTTCAATATTACTTTTTATTTTTTTTAATAGAAATTATATAAGCTATGATTATCTGAATACATACAATTACAGGATTGTCAATAAGACAAGAGGATAAGGTACAAGCTACATTATAACATCCAAGATATGGCAATGTATGAACAGAAAACTACTTGTTATAAACTGTTATGTTACATGCTCTAGATTCTGAGGAGCTGTATTATATATGCATAATTCTGTACAAAATAAAAATACTTAGAAAATAATGTACTAAAAACTTTTTTAAACTAAAATGTAGGTCTCGTCTGTACACAGAACATTCTTCCAATAGCCTTCTGAACTGGTCTCTAGCATCTGGTTTTGCAAACTATAGATGGGCAACAATGTTCTAATCCTGCAAAGCGCAACATTATTTTTTAGCATTCTCCTGATGGTGTCTGCATATATGTATGTATAACTTACATACTTATAGTAAAAAAAGTACACACATGGACAAACATAATAAATACAAAACAAGTAACACGCATAGTAAATAAATATACATAGATTAACCCTTTCACTGCCAGCTGATATGGCTGATTTGGTACTTTAATTGCCAGACCATTTTGTACTCTTTCCTTTTAAGGGCCTTTCCTGGGGGGGGGTCTTTTAGTTTACTCAGGAAAACAATATATGTTTTTTTTCCAAGACAACCTGTGCTTTAATAATATGTTACAATGTTGCTGTAATTCTACTTCTGTAAAAAAATATAGGCTTTAAAGTGCCTAAAATCATGTTTCACATACTACACTCACATATATCAGAAACATAATTTATTTTATGTATGGGTACACTATCGATAGATAGATCATAATCTACAAGCAGTACACTAGCAAATTTCCAAAGCACTGCTCCAAAAAACAAAAATCTTTCTACTTCAAAGCACCAAGCTGCAAATCTTTCCTAACTTTGGCAATTTTGGGGACATTTGCAAAAATCACCTGAAAACTTCCACTCTGCAGCATCTTATATCGAACATACCATTAGTTATCAAGACAAATGACCCCAAATATGAAAGCATGGGGTCTGCTGAACAGTTTGATATCCAATATATATGGGTGTACCTAAGCATGTGGCATATAGGGGCCTCAAAAGGAAGACCCCTAATTTGGTCTGTCATTTCAGGTACTGTAAAATCAACACATTTACATCATTTTGGGGTGGGCAAAGGTTAAAAAAAAGAAAAGAAAAAGTACGTTCACCCCAGAAAACCATATATTTTCAGAAAGTAGACATTCCCCCAAATCTAAATTGGGTATTCATGTCTTTCTACCCCACAGCACCAAGCCGCAAATCTTTCCTAAATTTGGCAAATTTGGGGACATTTCCAAAAATCACCTCAAAACTTCCACCCTGCAGCATCTTATATTGAACATACCATTAGTTATCAAGACAAATGACCCCAAATATGAAAGCCTGGGGTATGCTGAACAGTTTGATGTCAAATATGTATAGGTATACCTAAGCATGTGGCATAGGGGCTTCAAAAGGAAGTCCCCCCATTTGGTCTGCAAAATCAACACATTTACAGTATTTTGGGGTGGGCAAAGGTAGAAAAAAAGTAAGTTCACCCCAGAAAACCATACATTTTTGGAAAGTACACATTCTCCCGAATCTAAATTGGGTATGCATGTCTTTCTACCCCAAAGCACCTTACTGACAATTCTGAAAATCTCCTAAAAATATTGCAATTGGCCACATTTTTCTCACCCAATTTCTTACATACAATTGTGAAACACCCTACGTATTGATGCCAAGGGTCTACTGAACAGTTTGATGCCCAATATGCGTAGATATAGCAAAAGCAGCTGGCATGTGCGGACACCAAATAAAAATAGTACATACGAATTTTCTCCGCTGTGGAGTACTTATGTCTTTCTACTCCAAACCACCATACTGCAACTCTATGCTAAAAGCAGCGATTTTTGTGACATTTCTGAAAATCGCCTAAATATCAGCCATATTTATCTCACCCAGTTTGTTACATACAATTGTAAAACACCCTAAATATGGACACCAAGGGTCTACTGAGCAGTTTGATGCCCAATATGCATAGATATACCAAATCAGCTGGCATGTGCGTACGCCAAATAAAAATAGTGCATATGAATTTTCTATGCTGCCAATTTGCCTTCTGTGAGCCAAGACCACTATAGTTTATTATTTGCCACAAGACCCTCCTAACAGCACAAAGACCCCCCAAACCCATATATTTTTGGAAAGTACAGATACCATGCTACAAAACTGAGGGTTTTATGAAATTGCCAAAAAACATTGCAATTGGGCACATTTTTCTCACCCATCTTCTTACATGTAAAACACCCTAAATATTTACACTAAGGGTCTACTGAATAGTTTGATGCCCAATGTGCATAAATATACTAAACATACTGAAATTTAGCCTGTGACACTGAGCTGCTGCTACTGCAACTCAGTATACACAGAGCTGTAGTTGGAGTATACAGCGAGGGTGTGGGCAGTATTTCTATAGATATAGTAACTTGATTCAGCAGTCTGTCTTCAGAGTCCCACCTCTAATTTTACTGGGCTTTATTGAGTTACAGATGTTTATCATGGAACATGTGGCTGAGCTCTCTCTTCTACATAAGGTTATTAGCTGCAGTACATACACACTCACTCCTCTCTGTACTGCTAACTACAGTTTATTTGCTGTTTTACAGTAGTCAATCACACTGTAGTCACTCAGGCAGCATGGTGGATAGAAACTACATATAGTAATTCTTTGTTAGAATGTCTAGTAGGTTTCCAGATACCAGGGGGTAAGTATTAAGCAGTGACTGCTTATTGTAGCTTATACCAGATGTAGATCACTATATTTAAGGGTGTGTACATATGCAGTATATATATATATATATATATATATATATATATATATATATATATATATATATACAGTAGAACCCCCATTTTACATCCCCTGATTTTAAGTTTCCCCTCATTTTACATTGTTGTTTTGTGGTCCCACTTATATATTATGCATAATACATTTCCCTGATTTTAAGTTTTCCCTCATTTTACACCATTTTTTTCTGGTCCCCTGAAAAACGTAAAATGGGGGTTCTACTGTATATTTATAGCAGACAACACCAACATACAATAGGTCTCATAGTGCCTGTGGCTTGCAACTAGAACAATGTCAGGATGCTTGCCTGGGGGGCTATGGCCAGAGTTGATTGGGCTGAGTAGCCAACTGGTAGCAAAATACAGTAGGCTCTTGATGGGCAAGGGGCCTGCAGGAGACTACTCTACTACTACTACTACTACAAGTGGCTGCCTGGTTACACTTGCCCACCTGACCTCTAGCCGTTGGGTGGCTCGCATGTCAAGTAGTCCAGGAAGGCGGATGGTGTTTGATTAGAGACAAGCATTCTCTCTGTGAAAAGGAGTCATTTAACTTCATGCTTTAAGTCTCCATAAAATCTATAGCACCTGGAAAAAAAAAATGCTATATAATGCTAGCACAAAGTCGCTTGAAGTTTCACGCCACTCAGCTAGCATAACAATTTCACTGTATCTGGGCAAGTATATAGCATTAAAAGCCCCTATATTATATCATACAGGTCTGCTATTGCAGCTTCCCTTGTGACCCGGAGAGAGAGGTAGGTTTACTATACTTAACTCCCTGGCACAATGCTAGCCTTTATTTTTATAGAGCCTAGTTTTGATTGTCTGGGCAGAAAGTAGTTAGAACATGGGGGCTCCACAGCAGGGCCGCCATAAGAAATCATGGGGCCCCACACAACAAAATTTTTGGGGGCTCTGGCCCCGCCCATCCTGGCACCAAAGCCCCACCCCTGAT
>CM044437.1:35433567-35448399 GCA_024363595.1 Xenopus borealis
TGAACAGTAATGATTCTTCAACCTTTGAAATGGGGCAGAACAGTGACCCTATATATACATTATATTCTAAATTTTCCTTTGTGTGACCCCAGCTTGACCATGTACCCATGCAAATGAGGACTTTAATTATCAGATGTGTCACAGCGCCAAAGTGTGGCATTCTTGAGGAGACTAGGCTGTTTCATGCAATTAATGCTATATATCACAGTGTTCCATATACAGGCTGAAGTGATTGTTCTGAGCACGGATCCTCTTGTTGCCAACACACACCATAAGTATAAGGGATTGGGTATATAGCAAGCAACTCTAATATTACTAACTTAAGTTGGTCAGAATTCCTGGTTCCTCCCTTATGCTAGTACAGGTATGAGCCATTACAAAGGCATCAGTTTAGCTGTGGCTGGCTATTATGGACAGCTCATTCATATTTCTAAAGTGATTGGCTCATTTACATATTAAAGACAGACCTAATCTGCATTTTTAGGTGAGCAGTCCATTTACATTTTAAAGCAGCCCACCGGGCATTTGCCCAAACCCACAGATTGCCAGTCCGGGCCTGATTGGACTTTTTATAGCTTTTTTATTGACTGGTGGTATTGCAATGCCATTTATTTAGATTGTACTGTTATTATCTTCTGAAATTCATGAACACAGGTACAAGTAGTGAAAATGATTTTCATTTTTACATTACTACACTTTTCTTTTTTCAACAGAAGAGGGTGCTTCTTAACATGTAGTTATCAACAACATGCTGAGGCTTATCTTCATCAATGGAAGGCATTTGCATGAGGTATTGCACATATATAGCACTCATTTACAAAGCACAAAAAAAGCCTTTGCCTTTACCTTGTAGCCTAGGGGGGGAATTTTTATTCACATGGTGGTGGTTTTCCCCTAGCACGTTTCTCCTAATCTAAATGCTTAACTACTGCATTGCTGTGCCTGTCTTCCATTTCTTTTTCATGTATTGACTGTGATGTAAGACCACTAGGTGGCGCTACGTACCTGTTAAACTTATGTGTGTCATTCTGTTCTGTTGATACTTATTGTTCCTATCACCTGCCTCTCTAGCTGTCCTTCCTCCTAACTTTTTTGGCAGTTCAGCCATGCTCTCTTCTACGTAAAGTTTGCTCTACATCCAGTTGCTGTGAGCATTTTCTGAATACTACAGGGTCCAGAATTTAACATTGGTGACTAGGATGGGATTTAACACATAAAGTAATCTACAACTACAAGATCCCAGTGAGTAAAAAGAGACATTATTTTTCACATAATGGTGTCCCTGGGCCACATAGAGGAGTTTGACATTGCCAGGCCATCCTCCTGGGATTCCTATGCAGAGAGACTGCAGTTTTTTCTAGAAGCAAATAAAGTGGCAGACCCTGTGCAGAAACATGCAGTAGCCGGTAAAACACCCGCCAAGGCCGGGGCCGGTATTACAAATTTACTGGCAATGTAGCTGCCGGTAAATTTGTAATACCTTTAAAAAGACCCATCGGCCAGCCCCCAATCCCCTGTATTACTCATAGTTCGTCACGTTCTTGATCGTGCTGAGTCCCGGCCACGACCCCAAAATGTCATAACCCCGCCCATTTTACATCATGCACTGCCCCCTTTTGGCCCCGCCCCCCACCGTAAAAATATTTAGAAAAGGTGGCAACCCTAGTCATAGGCTCAAAGACTTATGAGATTGTTCGATCTCTGGTATCCCCCACTAAACCCAGTGACTGCTCATTTGAGGAAATTATTAAAGCGCACCAATCATAGCCAAAATCAAACACATATTAACAACCTGACCAGTACATTCTAAAAATGTTTAATCAAACTACATGTACAGTTTTTTTTTAAAAAAACAGCAGTTTTTAAAAAATCCCATACTTTGTCACTGACTACAACATGCAAATGAGTTCACGAGCATGCTCAGATTGTAGCACTGTCTGAGTATTCTACCCAGAATGCCTAGCTTTAGTAAACTCTAGAAGTATCAAGAGAAGTGCACACAGCAACTTCCACAAGGTGGCAGCACTAACACAGAAGTTTGGCAGATTTCAAAATAGTTTAGAAGGTTTATTAGGCAAGCAAGGAATTTCAACTGAGCATGTGCGAGATTTCAGAGCTACAGTTGGCTGTGAAGATATAGGTAGGAGGAGTCAGTGAAATCCAAGATGCCTGCCTCAGCTAGAACTGCAGTGGAGATAGGGGATATTTTGCAAAAGGTATAGTGAGCTGATGATTTACATTATACAAACAATTCTAACTGTTTTAAAAATCGGATTTATTGAACTTTCACATATTGTGGGACATTCACTAAGATCCGAAGAAACGCCAGCGCAAGCTTCGCTAGCGTTCACCGCACTTTGCCAGGCGAATTTTCAGCAGCGCTACGCAAATTCACTAAAGGGCGAAGTTACACTCAGGTCAGCGAACTGTAGCGTATTTGCGCTAGTGTTACTTCGCTAGGCAAATTTGCATACGGCGCGAATTACAAAATATAATAGAAGTGTATATTACAGCCACTACACAGGCCCAGGAAATCTTTAATCAAAAAAATAAAGTTGTTCTATTGCCCTACATGTGCCCCCTGTATAGTAGTGTTGCCAAATGTAGGGGGGAAGGAGGGTTACCCCCCAAAAAAAAAAATCGATCTTTTTCAGACTATCACCCACAATGGTAAAACACGCCACAGCATTTTTTGGGACTTTTGACTTTTTTTTTCAACCTCCTATCTTTTGTATTGCACTTCGCCTGGTCTGACCTGGCGAAGTTACATCTAGCGTAAGTGCTAACGAACAGCAAAAAGTTGATCTTAGTGAATTTGCGTAATTACGATCCTTCGCCAGTGCGCAACTACGCCTGGCGAAAGGGTGCGAAGTTGCGAAAGTCTATCTACTTCGCTAGCGTAAATTCGCCAGAGACGGTGTTAGTGAATTTGCGAAGTTACGATTTGAAGTCATGCTGGCGAATTTGCGCTAGTATTAGCCGCTTCGCGCTTTAGTGAATCTGCCCCATTGTATTTACTTAGTAAATCATTTTAGGTATGATTGGTGCCCTTTAAGCAGCTTAAAAAGCATTTTGCACCCACAGCATCTGAAACTGTTAAGAGGTTCCACTTTAACAGACGCAGCCAGATGAGAGTATTGCTGCTTACATAGCAGAGCTGCACAGATTGGCAAAAAACTGCAATTTTGGCAGCAGCTTGGAATCCTTGCTAAGGGACCACCTTGTGTGTGGGGTCAGGGATGCAGCACTGCAAAGAAGGCTTCTAGCAAAGCAAAACCTTTGCTTTGGCCCAGGAGAAAGCATTTGCTTGTGAGGCTGCATCGGTGCATTCCAAGGAGATACAGGCCTCTTCCAGTTCGGTTAGTACACCAGAGCTGCATCAAGTGTATAGAATGCCTGATGTTAAACTACAGCCTGTATCAACACAGGTATCAGATCCAGTAAAATTAAGGTGCCACAGTTGTGGGGGAGGTCACCTGCGTGGAAACTGTTGTTTCCAAAATGCTGTGTGTCATAAATTCAAGCTCCGCGGCCACATACAGAGAGTCTGCCGCCAAGTTGGTAATTCGCAGAAACAAAAGCAAGACAGAGTAACTCCATCTGGGAATGCAAACCATATAGTAAAAATAAGAATTGCCACTACTGAGAAGTAAGCAGAAACAGATACAGTATGTATGTCTCAGAAATTATAAATAGTGTTGAAAATGAGCCAATGCACAAAAATAAATTCACTGATGTAATACTACAAGGCTCTAAATGTAGAATGGAGGTAGATACATGGAAAGGAAACTTTCCATGTACTGTGGCCCACTAATTGCCCACCTATTTTACCTTGTGAAGTGAGACTTGTTGATTACAATAAAAAGCCTGTCGAAGTTGTGGGTGCCTGCTTTGTTAAAGTCCACTATGGGAAAGACTAGAGGAAAACTATGCCCCATTATTACTAAAAGACACAGAGCAAGCTTGTTAGGAGTAGAGTGGTTTGAGCCCCTAGGCGTTCAATTAACTGGAGTAAATCATGCAACAACAGTAATTGAAGAAGGCCTTGGCAAATTTAAGGGCTCACCAATATCATTCCTGCTGGATCCTAAAGTTATCCCAATATGCATGAAGCCACGACCTGTACCATTCTCTCTCCATCCAAAAATAGATGCCGAAATAGATTGCTTGTTGCAACAAGGAGCGTTAATTCCAGTAACCCGCCCAACTTGGGCCACACTTAGTGCCTATACTGAAACCAAATGGAGAAGTGAGAATATGTGCTGACTATAAATGTACAATCAACAAAGCATTACAGAAACATCCATATCAAATTCCTGCTGTCAAACATATTCTCAGCACCTTGGCTAAAGGAAAGTTTTTTGCCAAACTTGATTTAGCTCAAGCATACCAGCAGTTACCAGTGGATGATGCAGCTGCTGATGCACAAACAATTATCACACACAAAGGAGCGTTTAAAGCTACACGGTTACAATTTGGAGTTTGCATAGCACCAGGTGTGTTCCAGAAATTGATGGATGACCTCCTTTCCAGCCTGCCAGGAGTGGTGCCATATTTTGATGATGTCCTCATTGGAGCAGACTCTATGGAATCATTAACTGAAAGGGTAAGGGCAGTATTACAGCGATTTGCAGATGCTGGGTTAAAACTCAAGAAAGAAAAATGTGTTCTAGGAGTACCAAGTGTTGAGTTCCTGGGGTACAAAGTTGACACAAATGGGATACATCCAACAGATGCAAAAGTAAAAGCCATTCATGAAGCCCCAGCCCCCAAAAATAAACAGGAGCTTGCAAGCATTTCTCGGCCTATTAAATTTCTACCATTCCTTCTTGAAAGACAAAGCTACTGTGGCTGAGCCACTTTTGGACAAAAATGCCACCTGGAAGTGGTCAGCCCTGCATGAGTAGGCATTCAATGATGCCAAGAGACTCTTATCATCAGACAGTGTGCTAGTACATTATGATTTGCATAAACCACTTAACCTCACATGTGATGCCTCCCTTTATGGAATAGGGGCTGTTTTAAGTCATACTGTAAGTGGCGGTCGTGAGGCTCCCATTGCATTCAATTCATGAACCATGAGTACCATAGAGAGGAACTATGCCCAGATTGACAAGGAAGCCTTAGCCATTGTGGCAGGGGTAAATAAATTCTACGACTACTTGTATGGCAGAAGTTTTGCTATTATTACTGATCACAAGCCATTATTGGGTCTGTTAAAGAATAATGGACCTACTGCACAGATACTTTCTCCACGCATGCTCAGATGGTGCTTATTGCTGAATGCATATGACTATGAGTTGCAATACCGACCAGAAAAAGTTATAAGTAATGCAGATGCTTTAAGCCTTTTACCTATAAACACTCCTGATTTTCAAGTACCGGCCTTATCTGAGGTCCTTACGGAGTCCATCTCTGCAGGCATTAAATATTGACCACATGACAGCTACAGACCCAGTGTTGAACTGGGTATGGAGGGGGTGGCCAAAAATTAATTTAAAAGAAGAGTTCACACCTTTTGAGAAAAGCCAGCATGAACTCTCTGCATACAAAGGTTGCCTTTTGTGGGGAAATAGAGTGGTAATTCCCAAAGCAGGGCAAAAACGTGTTCTTAAAGCCCTACACGAGAGTCACCCAGGTATTATAAATATGAAAGCCCTTGTGAGAAATTATGTCTGGTGGCCTAAAATGGATGAAATGATTGAAAAATGGGTAAAAAGTTGTGCTCCTTGCCAGACCAACCGCCATGCCCCTGCTAAGGCCTGGGTACATCGCGGAGCCCATGGTCTCGACTTCACATCGATTTTGCAGGGCCTTTTCAAGGTCAGACATTCTTCCTTGTGGTTGATTCCTTTTCCAAATGGTTGGAAGCTGTTCCAGCGGCATCTGCAACCACCCATGTAGTCATTCAAGTGTTGCGAAAGTTGTTTGCCACACACGGACTACCAGACACAATTGTATCAGATAATGGAGCACAGTTTACATCATCAGACTTTAGAGCATTTATGGAAGGTAACCTTATTCGGCATGTTACAACATCACCATTTCATCCATCCTCAAATGGTCAAACTGAGCATATGGTCCAGACTACAAAGGATGCATTAAAAAGGATAATTGATGGCGACTGGAATTATAGACTGGCAAAGTTTTTGTTGCAGCAGCACATAACCCCTTCTGCTAGCACTGGCTGCAGTCCTGCAGAACTTTTGATGAACCGACGGCTTAAAACCTGTTTGGACAGACTGCATCCTGACTTGGCTTCTGATGTGCAAAATAAACAGGAAGACCAATTTCATAAAAATGCACAGGCCTCCACAGTGAGGATATTTGAACCAGGCAATAGTGTGTATGCCAGAAATGATGCACTGGGAC
The DNA here is from genome assembly GCA_024363595.1 of Xenopus borealis. Lineage (NCBI taxonomy): Eukaryota > Metazoa > Chordata > Amphibia > Anura > Pipidae > Xenopus > Xenopus borealis. The sequence continues at coordinate 35,439,940 of CM044437.1, forward strand.
CAAAATGGATACCAGCGGTCATCGTTGAAGCCAATGACTTGAGGGAGGGCCACATGGGTCATAACTGTTGCTTTTGAATCTGAGCTGAATGCTGAGGATCAATTGCAAACTCACTGAACAGTTATGTCCCATGTGGCCCCCCCTCAAGTCGCTGACTTATTCAGATTTAGAGAGCTGAAAACAGGATGTTGTGTTGTATTCTGTAATGTGAGACATCCACTCACACCAGCTTTTATACATTACATTTTTGGCTAACTAACTATATTAGAAACATTTTTTATTTTGCACAGCCTATCTATTTAACCAGTTTTTATTTTTACCCTGAAATGTTCCTTTAAGACTGTGGATGGCCGTGTTATTCGAAGACATGTTGATCAGCTGAGGAGTAGACTAGTAGACTAGGGGACAATGCCTGTCCTAACACAGGGTAATCATGGCCAGTCTGGACTACAAGGTGACATAACTCCTCTAGTTTTTCCAGAGGAATTCCTGCAGATGAACAGACAGTAGATGTGCCTGAGGAGTTGACCATAGATACTGAGACCAATACACAAGGAGAGGTTATCAGTGTTCCACAGGAGCGGCCCAGAAGGGTCATTCAAAGGCCCTGCCACCTAGAGGATTATGTCAGCTAGGAGGGGAGGGGTGTTATGTCTTGACTGTGATGTAAGACCACTAGGTGGCGCTATGTACCTGTTAAACTTATATGTGTCATTCTGTTCTGCTGATACTTGTTGTTCCTATCACCTGCCTCTCTAGCTGTCCTTCCTCCTAATTTGTTGGCAGTTCAGCCATACTCTCTGCTAAGTAAAGTTTGTTCTACATCCAGCTGCTGTGAGCATTCTCTGTATACTACAGGGTCCAGAATTTAACACTAGCAATGAAGGGGAATTGTTTTGGGGAGGTGATTTAAGAAACACAATAATGGCAATTTTATTCTAATCACAATCTGTGAATGCATAATGGGTGGTGTAATTAATGGATGGGTGCTGCATTGGCACATGATATGGTTGTGTTACAATTAAATGGTGTCTTTAACTGATTAGGCCTGATGTGCTGTATGTCACAGGAATAGGGATTAGGCCACAAAACAATTTAGGTGCCTGAGAGTGTTAGGGAAAGTTTTGGGCACATCAGATCAAGCCTGTCCCCATATATGCTCTTCTAATTTGGTATGGCAATACAGAGCAGGGGTCCCAAACCACTGGGCCTCGGCCCACTACCGGACATACTCGAACTAGGCCATCAAGCCAAGTCCACATTTGATGGAGACACTCTAAATTTTATGTGGACGCTGGTGCGCCCAAATTTGACACAGGCACACAGTTGATGCTCCAACTGGTCCTTACAAAAAATTCTGCCATTACACCAGTCCCTGGGGCAAAAAAGGTTGGAGAGTGCTGATAAAGAGGGTTGGTCAGTCAGATGTGAGATCTAGGCGGGACTATTAATCAAAAGATTGTCAAGTTATAAATAGATAATTCTTGACACACACTGGGAATCCCAATCCAATTAATGCCAGATCCAGAACCATCAGATTTTTAAAGTGAATTTATTCTTATGAATTTCCCTTTCCCTTCCTTTAATTTTAAATTGGAGCTAGTAAATGTTAAGTTTTAACTGGATACATCAAGCTGCACATGCTCACTGACAATCACTTGATGGTTCAGATCAATTAACCACATGGCACTTTATTCACTAGATACACTTTATTAATACATAATACATATTGCTTCACAATTAATTATGATATGATTAACTTAGTACAGTGGCGTAACTACCGGGGGAGCAGGGGGTGAGAGTGTACCAGGGCCCACACCCCCGCAGGGCCCCCCCGGCAGATTTCACCTCGCTGCAGCCATCATAAGACTAAATCACATACAAGAAGACGGCTGCAGCCACAAAAAAAAAATCAGAACAGAGGGGGTGGGGCCCCGGCTGCGCGACCCGCACCCGGGCCCGCCCCCACCTAGTTACGTTACTGACATAGGCGGATTTTCATTAAGGCTTGGGGAGGCTAAGCCTTCCCAAAACTGTTTGCATGAAAAATTTAAAGATAATTTCAAAGAAAAAAAATAAAAAACCTCTGAGTTTGTCTGGGGGAGGGGCAATGGGTGCTGCTGGGGTCAGGGCCAAGAGACAAAGCAGCTTCTAATCCTCCATCTGCTTGTTTGGTCAATGGTAGTTCCATTGATCTGTTGAGGTAGGTGTTATCTGAAACTAGAAAAATTATGAAGGTGTGATGCAGCCATTATATTACCACTGTGACCAGATCTCACTTTCACACCTCTGTGATGACTTAGTATATGATTTAGACACCATAAGAGTGGTCTTTGTATGAATTGCACTAAGGTAATTCTCTTTTAAAGTAATAAAATTTTTTACTTATGGATTGATTAGTTCATTCCCCTTTTCCCCCTTTTTCATACAATTTATTCTCATATGGATTGTGCAACATGAATAGCCCTTCTTTGAGTTTCTTTCTTGTGGATAAATACATTTCTAATTACTGGAGATGTCGGCACATTTATTTTGAAGTGAAGATATGATAGGAGGATAACAGAAACAAATAACTATAACTCTCAGAGCACAATGGGGGGCAGCATCTTTAATACAGGTGGGAGGAGGTGTGATGAGCAGGAAAAACAAGTTATAGTTATGGGGGTTCAGTTTTTAGGAAAGTGGATAGGTGGATCTGTTTCAAGGACTCTACATGCTGAATAGTCTGTTGCTTGCCTGGCGCAAGGGCTCAACATGTGGTGAAGTGAGTAGATAGATTATTAGGAGCAATTGTGGCAATCAGCAATGCAATTAAGATTTAAAGGTAAGTAGATGCTGGTGCAGCTCTTTTTCTTTAACAGGAAGTGCCTCCAGTAATTAGAAATGTATTTAAAGCTATATGAATCTGTTAATCCGACCTATATAGATCTCTACATACAGTAAGGGAAAAGAACTAATTAAGCACATTTGCTTTTTTGGTGTCTCCTGTAACCAGTGTGTCAAAGCTTGCACCCTACAACTTCTTACAACATTTTATAGCTGACTAAAAACATATGGGATTGATTCATTTGAAGCTATCACCTCATTTTCTATTGTCTTTTTTTACTGCTACTTTATAACAATTGCAGTTTATATGCTTTAAAAAATGTGTCTATCTCCATTGACCTGTTATTTTTAAATGCTTTCCTCCATGTCCCTATTAACTTCTTTACATCTGAGTTAAGCCTCATAAAATGGTCCTTAACACTTCTAGATTTCTTTCCTAAAGGAACGATCAGCATTAGTTTAATATCATGTTAAATGACAATCATTTCTGTTTTGAATGTTAAGTTCGTAGGTTTGCTTTCCTGAAATTCAGCGTCTTTGTTGACCTAAAATATATTTGTTTTTTACAACAGACCTTAAATGAGATAATAGTGCGGTCACTATTGCCCAGGTAGTTTATTTGTAATTTATTCTTGGTTGTTAAATGTAACTACAGATAGAGTCACTTGGATTTGTAAGTTAAATGCGTCGTGACTCAGCATTAATTGAAGAAACTGTGTTATCTAAAGTTACGCGACGCATTAAACTCACCATCCAAAGTGACTGCATCTGTATATTCAGTATTGTATGATTCCTGTTTTGGTCATCAATAGATGAACCACCCATTCAATGGCACTGCATTGAAACATTATTGTTGTGGGTCAATGCATTCCTAAGATAAAGATATGATCTCTGCTACATTGCTTTAATTTACAACATATATGATTAAAGTTTTGATACAAATGATTCAGCTGATGCCACTATTTATGGTGCAGTTTAAAGTTTACATTACTCATCTATACACAGCACTACGAAATAAGTTGGTGCTATAGAAATACATGTTAATAAATATACACAAGCCATTGAATTTGCACTGCACAGCAGCATTAACAAATAATGTCTGTTTGCCCACATTTGATACATTATATTGCAACTAAATGAGTGAGGACTGATTGGATAAGTCTTCACATGCACTTCCTGTTTTACATCCTGATGATGTATAACAGGAAAATTTAAGTTGCTTTGTAATCTACCCATAGGTTTTCTTAGGTGAGCTGGTCATATATTTGAATACATGTTTTACACATATTTATGATTTTACCTAGTGCACTATGGTATAAAGGCTCTCTTTTGCTATGTGCAATGCACACTATGAGGCAGATTTATCAAAGGTCGAAGTGAATTCGAATTTCGAGTTTATTTTAGTGTAATTCCACTAGGGAACAGTCCAAATTTGATTCGAATTTTAAAAATTTTGAAATTCGAATTTTGACATTTATGATGTACTGTCCCTTTAAGAATTCGAATTAAACTATTCGCCATCTAAAACCTGCCAAAATTGTGTTTAAGCCTATGGGGGACCTCCTCGTTTGGTGGACTTTTGAAAAAAAAATGTTTTCAAAAATAGTTTTTTTAATTTTTTGTGAAAAAAATCAAATAACATTTGTTTCAAATTTAATTTGCAGGTCAATTCTATCCACTCAAATTTTAAAAAATTTAAAATTTCGAGTTTATTTTAGAAACTCCCATAATCTCAAAATTGGACCCTTGATAAATCTGCCCCAAAACATTTGAGTAGGTGAAATTATGCACACATGAAGGCTGTGCAAGTACATGCCCATATGCCACTTGTGTGAAACCCATTTTATTGCAAGAACATGCCTCTCCTGTTTTTCACACATCGTTTGCCCTTTCGGTAAGACAATTTCTGGAGATTTTGCTCTTTAATTTTCTGATATGTCTATATTGATGAAATTCTACTGAAACTACTTCAGTAATATTGCTGTGCAATCAACATTTTAATTAATAAATCAACAGCAATTCAGAACTAAAAATACAATAAAAACATCAAAAGCACTCATACTAGTCACTGGGCAATAAAACCATTTAAGAGCAAAAAAACACAAAATCCCTAAATACTATAAAAATGTGTGTTCACACAATTCTGTGTTGAGTTAATTGATAAGATGGAGGACTGCCACATGGTTAAAGAACAAGTAAACCTTTTTTTTTTCTATCTGTAAATTTGCTCTAAACAGCCCCCCAGATTAATGTATCTTAGTCCCTGCTGCAAGTCTGCTCTGGTTTCTGTGTTATCAGCAGCTTGTTTCACCTTCTTCCTGGTGCAGAGTGAAGCCCTGCCCCTTAGCTTACTGAGCTGACCTTATCTTTTGGACTAGTCCAGGATATCATTTGCATACTATGACATAGCAGAGAGCAGTGTGTGTAGCACCTTTTGCTTGGGGAAACTAGCTTACTAATGAAACACTGGCTCCCTCTTCCTCTCTATTGTGGAACAGCAGCAAATGGACAGCTCAGTAAACTAAGGGGCTGGGCTTCACTCTGCACCAGGAAGAAGGGAAAGAAGCTGCTGATAACACAGAAACCAGAGCAGACTTGCAGCAGGGACTAAGGTACATTAATCTGGGGGGCTGTTTAGAGCAAATTTACAGAGAGATAAAGAAAAACATTTACTTTTCCTTTAAAAGATCTTTTGGTAATCAGGAAACGACAGCAGGGCTTGCTCCTGCATGCTTTGAGTAAACTCTTTGCTTAGGGGTAGACACAGGATGGCCTGCATGCATCTGTAGAAACACAGGATCTGTACCCCTCAGCTCCGTGTGTTAAGTGCACTGTGTCAGCTTGTTTGCACACAGAGCAGATTTCAATGCAAAATCTGCTCTGTGTGTGTACAGTGACTGTGTGTACACTTAACACAGGTGCAGAAACAGCCTAGTGTGATGTCAGCCTAAAATATGTAGGCCTGTGGGAATAAGTAAAATTCAGATGGCTTGATCACTCTTTTTTTTAAATTTTTTTTTTATTAACTTGTTTTTATTAAAGATAAGTATGCATAGCATTTTCATAGATACATTGTAGTAGCAGAGTGTCTTACCGTGTTGTTTTCAGTATGCATCTATTAAACCGTTTCACAATATCAAAATCAACTATGTACATTATTAACTGTCAGCTCAAATGATAGACAATGTTTTAGACACTATTCAGAGGTTTGTAGATAGGAGGATAGTAACCTGTTGGTGAGGTGGCTCCTGGGGGGTTCATGGCTTGTGTCTCTCTGGTCTAGTAGCTGGTTGTTTTGATGTTGGGACGATTCCATGACCAATGGCAATTCTGTCAATAGAGCATTGTCATACCACGTCGTATTTCTGAATGTGAGGTGTTTGAGTTGTGGTGGTAAGGACGTTATGTATGGTGTCCATAATTTAAAAAAATTTGAAGTATTTTGTTCTTTTTTGGTTATGGTCTCTAGCCAGTCCATATGGAAGAGATAGTGTAATTTTTTCTTTACTAATATTATGGAGGGGGGGTTTTATTCAGCCAATACTGCTGTACTGTCTTTCGAGCTGCAGCTGCCAACTTTCCAATCAGGTTCTTATCTGCTTTTTTCAGTTGCGTGTAAACTGCAACGTCACTAAACATCACCCATCTTAATTGTGCCTGGAGAGGTTTACCCACTATCTGAGCACCATATTCTGCTACCTCCCTCCAAAAGTCTATAAGTGAGGGACATTCCCATAAAGTGTGTATCAAATTTGCTTTAGGGTTTTGGCATCAAATGCACTTATCAGAGGGCAGATTTCCCACTGACTGGAAGTAACTTCATTATGTGTGTATGTTGTTGGAAGATCTCAATGGTTGTGGAGTTTGGGATATCTGCAGTCCATATAAAGCCTGGTCTGTGTTCATTGTCTGTATTGATTAGTATTCTAATTGACTGATATAATTGAGAGGTTGTTTGTTTGGTGTGTTTGTTTTTCCAGTTCTGGTTTAAAGAGTTAGTTCTATCAGCCTGAGGAAGTTTTCTTATTGCACTTGTGGCAAAGTGAAGAATTTGTAGGCTTTAGTATATGTGTTGCTTCGTGAATGGAAATTTGTCAGCCAATTTTTCCTGAGAGTATATGGTGTAGTTGCTATCCATAATATCATTAAGATTACTTAATCCATTGCTGCTCCATCGTAAAAGAGTGGGATTAAGTATGCCTGTGGGAAAGTTATCATTACCAATCCAAGATAGGTTTGGGGATATAAATGGTGACAGGTTTTGTTTCTTTCTAACTGCGTGCCATGCTTTATAGGTATCTGTGAAGAGGGGTTGTCACGTAATATCGGTGGGATCTTATTTGTTGGTGAGTGTAGCATGTAGTTTAGGGAGTGGTTCTCAGTTGTGTATTGATCTAAAGAGATTGTGGTAGATCCAATCTCCCGCATAGCGGAGAAGTACCGCTTCATTATATTCTTTGATATTGGGGAGATTGGTGCCTTCTAAATGTTGTGGTTGTTGCAATTTGAAGAGACTAATTCTAGATCTTTTTTTGTTCCAGATAAAGGTTCTAAATGTTTGATTTATCCTTTTCAAATCATTGGTTCGTATGTAATTTGGCAGCATTTGTATTGGATATAGTAATTTGGGGAAGAGGAACATCTTCTCCCCAAAAGGTCATGTTAGTATGTTTCCATTGAAGCATTTCTTGTTGCATAGTGTCTATTATCCTCCTTATGTTCAGTGCATATGTGTCTTTGTGATGTGATGGCAGCTTAATCCCCAAATACTTAATGTGTAGTTTGGATTTTTTAAAAGGAAAGCGTGTGAGCCATTCTGAGGGATGTAAGTGGTGGAGCTGTAGTGCCTCAGATTTGTCTCGGTTAATACGAAAGCCTGCCAGGCTACCAAACCTTTGTATTAGCTGTAAAAGTATCGGTATGTCTGTTTTAGGTCGATTAAGGAACAGTAGAATGTCGACTGCAAATGCTACTAATTTTAATTTTGTTTGCCTATGTTTATGCCCTGGATGTGGCAGTTATTGAGTATATGTCGCAGTAGCGGGTCGATTGCCACATTAAATAGGAGGGGGGATAATGGACAGCCTTGGCAGGTACCTCTATGGATCTGAAAGCTATCTGTATTCGTGTTATTGACTGTTAGACAGGTGTCAGGTGCTAGGTATAAGTTTTTGTAAAGGTTTAGCATATACAAACCAAAGTGCTGATATTTCAGTAAACGGCGGATATGAGTATGTGTTATTCTATCAAAAGCCTTATCAGCATCTAGGTTTTCTAGCATTCCGTGTTTTCTTTTTTCTAGGTTGCTGACATATATGGCGGTAAGGATTTGTCGAAGGGCTCGGACTGGATGGCGTTGTTTAAGGAAACCCACTTGGTTTTCGGTAAGTATTGAAGGTAGTATTCGTTTTAGTCTATCTGCCATAATTTTATTTAGGATTTTTAAATCTTGGTTAAGGAGTGAGATAGGTCTATATTTGTCAGCCAATTTTTCCTGAGAGTAAATGGTGTAGTTGCTATCCATAATATCATTAAGATTACTTAATCCATTGCTGCTCCATCGTAAGAGCGTGTGATTAAGTATGCCTGTGGGAAAGTTATCATTACCAATCCAAGATAGGTTTGGGGATATAA
>CM044437.1:35459505-35483787 GCA_024363595.1 Xenopus borealis
GTCTGCCATCTGGATTGCCACCAAGTCTAATCTGGAGAAGAGCTCTCTGGTGCATAAGACTTTTGCTGATCGTAGAAGGAAGCCTTCCCCTCCATACAAGGTTGGTGACAGAGTATGGCTTTCTTCTAGGAATATCCGCCTGAAGGTTCCATCTCCTAAACTGGGTCCCAAATTCGTGGGTCCTTTCTCCATCTCAGAGGTGATCAATCCTGTGGCAGTCCGTCTTCACCTACCCCCGGAGATGCGAATTCCCAGCGTGTTCCATGTTTCACTGCTGAAGCCGGTTGTGTCCAACCACTTCTCCTCTGGTCAGTCTCCTCCTTCTGCCATCCTTGTGGATGGCCAACAAGAATATGAAGTCGAGAAGATTCTGGATTCTAGGCTCTCCAGGGGTTCTCTCCAGTACCTTATCCAGTGGAAGGGCTTTGGCCCTGAAGAATGTTCGTGGGAGAAGGACTCTGATGTACATGCTCCTCGCCTTGTGAAGGCGTTCCACAAGCAGTTTCCCCAGAAGCCTCAGCCTCGTGGTCCGGTGGCCCCCCGTGGGGGGGTGTACTGTCACGAGCGCTCGCCGCTCCTCTTCCTTAGTGAGCGCTCGTCAGCCTTCTTCTTCCCGGCACGGCGCGGGATCCAACATGGCGGCGCCCAGGACTCCACGTGGGCGCAAGGACGCTGGTGCCGGAACGCCGGCACGGTGACGTCACGCGCTGTGGCGCCAAATTCAAAAATAAAAGAACGCCGGAGACCCAGGTTCAATGCCCGAGTATAGCTCTTTGTAGCTATTGTGTTCCTGGGTCTCCTGTATTGCCTGAACTTCCTGATATTGATCTTGAGCCTGTTCCTGACCTTGAATCCTTGCTGCCTGCCTTCTGAACCTGTTTGCCTGGACTTTGACCTCTCTTTTGGATTTCCCCTGTATTTTACCTTGCCTGGACTCGCTGGAAAGGACTTCCTCCTTGATCCTTACTACACCCCCTCGTGGGAGCCTGAGGCCCCCGTTGACACAGGGCCCCCCTTACAAGTTAAAGAGATACTGACACCTGGAATTAAAATCTATTATAATATTGGCTTTGAAAGCTACTTCTAACTTTGCCATAGAGTATTTGCATGATGCTTTTACATTACCTGTCTGATCCCCTATGTTCCTGTATGAGGGGGCTGCCATATTTGAGCAGCAGGAGTCCATTAGCATTAGAAACTGAAACTAACAGGCTGAGATGGGACAGCCAGGTTGGCAGAGTGTCAGAGAGTCAGGCTTAGGAACTTTAACTAACAATTATATACAAAAACAAACCTCTCAGAAAAAAAAGATCAACATGACCTATAGTTAACATTCAATGTACATTCATTTGTTAAAATTAATTTTTTAGTGTCAGTATCACTTTAAAAAGAAACATTCTGGCTCCAGAAAATATTTTTCTTTTCAAAACATTGGTGGCAGGGGCCTATAGATAGAGTATTAAAATAATACATTGGTGGCTAGGGGTTTAATAAAAATAAAAAAAACACATTGGTGGTCAGTAGAACTGAACTTGTGGCTTCAGGACATCAACTTCAGCTCCTTTCACAGCTTCAGGATTCCAACTTTGGCGCCTTTCCATACCTTTTAACATTCTGTAAATGGAAAGAGGGACAAAAAGCTTTGCTGCGCAGAGCATGGCGAACATTTTTGACCCCACCCCTTTTTGCAGCCGCACACCCTAATTACCATTTTACAAAATTTGCCAGGTTGTGAAAGTTTGAACACATTTCTGTAGTTTTTATGTTTTATTACAGTTTTACTAATGAAGGTGAATTGCCTTGAAGCTGCGAGTCTAACTTCTCCCAAGAGACAAAACTGTTACAAATGTATCTTAAGTATCTATTCTGGGCTCTCTGCCAAAAGCCAATTGAGTTAGAAACATCTTTTGTGGCTGTTCAGTGCAGTGAAATAGGGACCTTCCGATTCAGTGCAGATAAATCGAGACTTTACAAATGCTGGGCTGCGGGTTGAGCTGTCGAAAGTGACAGTTGGGAGGTATGCCGTTCCTGGCTTTGGGTCTTTTCGCTGCTACGGGACATCAACTTCTGCTCCTATCGTGGCTTTGGGACTTCGGCAGGTGCGGCACGGCTTCTGTGCTGTCAAGGAGGGGCGGCTATTTCGAAAGGTGCAACACAGTTGTGCCCTACTTGACAGTGCCAAAGCCACACTGCACCTGCCGAAGTCCTGAAGCCACGAAAGGGGCCAAAGTTGAAGTCCTGAAGCCATAATTTCCACAAGTACTGAACACCAATGTGTTTTTTAGGCCCAGACCCAGTACAACAATGCCCCTGTGCCCCCCTGATGCCAACCTTGAGTATATTCAGTCAGTGCATGTTTTAACAACTGAACTAATGTTTAAAAAAAATTGATATACTGCCCCTCTAAGATTGTGCAATCAAGTTTTAGCTCTGGTTTCTAAAGCTATTAATATGTTAATACCAACCTAAAATAAGGCAGACTAATTTACCCATCTATTTTAAATGTGCAGCCAGGCCCTGATTTGTGGAGAGGCCACCTAGGCCTGGACCTAGGGCTGCAGGATTTTAGGGGGCGGCGGCATGCTGCCCAACCACACCCACATTGATTCAGAAATTTGAATTTCCTGTGTGCCAATTCCCATTGCTCCGTTCCAATGCTGAAAATTTGAGCAAAAAAAAGGGAGGGGACAGGGGTGACAAATGACGGTACGCCCGCTATGTAAATCTGGCCCTGTGTGCAGCACCCCATGTATTTGGCAAAACAGTGGAATGGCAGAATACGAGCAGGGTTGCCACCTGCCCGGTATATTACCGGCCTGTAAAAATTAAACTTGGTCCCAATGTTATTAATAGGGAAAATGCATAAAAATATAGAAAGGTTGGTATTTTTTTTTCAAGAAAAGGTGGCAACCCTAGTAAAAATGATGGTTGATCCCAATGTTATTAATAGCGAAAAAAGATAAATATAAAGAAATGGCTTGTATTTTTTCCAAAATAGATGGCAACCCTAAATACCAGTGTAAGATGTATGTATGCCCTGTAATATCGCAGTTAATTTTTATTGCAGTCCGTTTCTCTTCATAATGCCCCATTTTTTTTTTTTTGCTGTCATTTTGTTGAATACATTTTTGGTTTGACAGTGACAAAATAGTAGTAACACAAAATAAACTAAAATTATAAACAAGCAAACAGTACCATAAAGCAACTTTGATGTCCAACATTAAGACCCTTCCAGCACCTGCCGCGAGGGGGAGGTATTGATGCAGACCTGCGATGTTACTTCTAGGGCGCCAACAGCAACTATGTACAAACGCACACCTCCCAGCTCACACGTGCAGCGATTTCCTGACGGGGCGGGTTCGCTCTCCCACCCACACACACCGGCTGCTTAGAAAGTCCTCCAACTACAGACGCAGATATACGGAGTAACCGGAGTTAGAGAGACCACACAAAGCCGCAGACTTCTTGTCTGGACTGAACAACTGGACTCTTGTCCTGGACTGGATTATTCCCCATGGATACATGTCGCAGCACTTGGTGCTGGAGGAGTAGAATACTGTCTTAGACCCAGCCCTTGGAATCGCGGTCAAAGGACAATCACATCAGAGTCTGAGCATTGTAAGAGTATTTGAGGTTCAGAATCTCACGACAGAGGGTACTAGTAACCCGAGCTGGGACATGAATATTGCGACCCCTGACGCTCTATGAATTCATTGTAGTTACGTATTGCATCGCCGACATCAGAAACAGACTTGGCACAGCTACCAAGACGAGTAGGACTCTAGCAGTGGTAACACAAGATATGAGTTGGAATCCAGCAGGAAGGTGTTGATCCATGGTATAACATCACCCTTGACTAAAGCCTGCCTGCCACTCCGCTTTAGCTTAGGTAACTGACAGTTCAGTTACGCTGAATCCAGATAGTTTCTTCGCTTCTGCGTCAACTAAGGGTGAGTTTTATCAACAAAACATCAGGGCACTGGTTCCCAGGAGTCTTGGAGCTGTGGATGGGGGCTCAGGTTAAAGGTCAGTTACTGGAGAATTACATTTTTCTCTACATACAAACAATTGAAAAAACAGCTTAGAATGATTTTCTGGGAGAATGTGTATTTTCTGTTCTAAGTATTTGTGAAAGTATTATTGATACCGTACACACGCCTCTAAAAGGGAAGCTGAACTAAGAATGTTTGCTAATAGGTACAGTATGTAAATATGCATTTTCCTTAAATTCTGGGGTATCTGTTAGGGAGTCCTATGACACCTCGGTCATATTGATTAACTTATAGATAGCAACTAATCAGATCTTTGCTTTTGTTTTATAACTTGTAGGTTCAAATCTAATTGCTGATTGGTTGCCTCCAATGTTACATTTTGTTTGTCCCTAATTAAAAAAACACCAATACACATTTCAGTTTAAGTTCGCATAGTCTTTATTAAGAAATAACTTACCAATGCTCTACTCCGGTCCCTCTTTAGAAAAGATGATCTGGCGACGATCCGTCGTGCGGCGCTCAATTTCATTTCCCTGCCTATCTCCTATAGAAGGTAGGGAGGATAAATCGAGTGCCGTACAATGGATCGCCGCCAGATCACCTTTTATGAGGAGGAGCGGAAGCATAGCATCGGTGAGTTATTTCTTAATAAAGACTATGCGAATTTAAGCTGAAATGTGTGTTGGTGCTTTTGTTCGTTAGGGACAAACGAATTAAAAAAATATATATTATTGATCCTTAAATACACCACAGTATACACAGGCAGGGGCTTTGTTTGCAGAAGTTGAGTAGGCAGCCAAGAATATCCATATGCATTATTTTTATTTGGGGTTCATACATGCCATACACTTTCAGAAATCTATGCATACTGGTCATCAGACTGTTCAACAAGACTGCTAGCGTGCATATGTATGGTGATTTATCTTTGTATGTAACAAACTGTGCAAGATAAATGTGGCAAATTTCTAAAAATTTACTTAAATATTACAATATCTAAAAAGTAGCTACAGTTAGGAAGGCTTTGCAGTTTGGTAGTATGGAGTAGAAATAACAATTATCCATTTTGGAACTGTCAGAATATGTGCTTTTCTAAAATATATATATTTTTTCAGGGGTCCACACTATTTGTGAGCTTGAATGGCACATAAAATGCATTGAGAGTGTTAACCACAAAAAATGTTTGCATTATTTTCATTTTGGGGCCATATATTTGGATCAGCATATGTACATTGGGCATCAAACTGCTCGGCAGACCCATGCCATTCATAATTAGGTTGTTTGATCTTGGTACATAAGACTCTGAAGATGATATTAACATGGAAGCTTTAAGGCAATTTTAAATGCTTCATTGAAGTCTCTGACTTTAGGCAAGCTTTGCAGATAGTTTGGAGAAGTCATATTTACCCATTCTCAGAATGTGTGCTTTCCAATAAATATGTTTTTTAGGGGCCAACGTACTATTTTGCAGCTCATACATATTACAGGCAGCAAATTTTTGAATGAATTGAAATGTAAGCCAGAAAATGAATATGAACAAGGTATATTTCGGGGTCTCTATATGCCACATATTTCAGTAAATCTATGCACAATGGGCATCATCTTTAGGATGTGATTATTTTGTTAACTACATGTAGGACATTTGAGAGATAAGATGCTGCAAAGTGGCAATTTTGAGATGATTTTAGAAATCTTATAAAAAAAAACCCACTATCTTTAGGAAACCTTTGTGGTTAGGTAGTTTTGAGTAGAAAGACACCCATTTTGGGTATTTCTTGTCACTTTACCCCACTTACAGTTGAGTAAATCTGTTGAATTTGCAGCAGCTGACATGACAGAAATGTTAGATCATATGGGGCCATCAAACTGTTCATGAAGTATAGGATGTTTTATTTTGCTATCTCTGTCGGAAATGAGATTCCATGCATTAAAATAGTTTCTGATATATGTCTGTTTATTAAGGAAAATATAAATGTTTAAATTTTTTAGACATTCTGAAGACTGTATTTTGTTACAGAAGCAGAAATAAACAACAATTCTAGAATGTTTTCAAAGTTAAGGTTGTCCTTTAAAGCCCCTCTCCCTTCCCCCAAAGAAAGGCCCTTAAAAAGATTATAAAATGTCTGGCAATAAAATTAACACAAGTGACTAAATTGGCTGGCAGCGTTAAAACTTCAAACAACATTTGGTTTGCTCTGCTGTTGAGGATTGAAGCTCAACTAAAAGTGGACATTGCTAGTTTGCGAACTAAACATTCCAGCGAAACCATAGAATTGCTGATCGTCTTAATTTCTTTCTTTTTTTGTACAGTATCTGTTTTTATCCAGAAAGCTCTGAATTACAGGAAGGACATCTCATCTCATAAACTCCATTTGAGTCAAATAGTTCATTAATAAAAAATAAAATCTGTATCTGTAATAATGAAACAGTACCTTGTAATTGACCCAAACTAAGATATAATTAATCCTTATTGGAGGAAAAACAATCCCATTGGTTTTATTAAAAATGTTTTTTTGCAAATTTTAAATATGGAGTTCCAAATTACAAAAAAGCAAAAAGACCATTTATTTGTAAAGGAACGGGTCCTGGGCATTCTAGATAACAGGTCCAATACCTATTATTATTAATATTATTATTACTTTTACTTTGCTGAACTGCTAAATCGGTTCTTCTACAGCAGTACTGAAAGCAAATAAACTTTTATATCTTCCCTTTAATTCTGGGTACATTTCTCACTACAATTAATTGCTGTAATTTACCAGCATATACCCAATGCATAAAAACAATTGTTTCATGTGAGAAGCAGTACGTATACAACATCGTCAACAATGTCATGTTTGGGCCTCACCTAGATGCATGCCTCTGCCTTATCACTATAACCAATTTGCACATTTCTGTGCATCCCTATTGGGCCCTTATAATTTCCCTACAATTCATAGAATTTGCAACTAGGTGTGCCATGGAGGCTGTGGCCCATGCTTGCTTCAACGTGTTGCACCAAAACTTCCCACACCTACCTCTACAAAATGATCTTTTGCACAGTGCTAAGCCAGGGCATCACCTCCCACCCCCTGACATGCAAAGAGATGTGGACAGTCCCTCTCACTATGGAACAGCTGGACATGACTGAGGCAAGTGGATAGAGGAGACCGGACAAGGGTTAGCGGCAGAGAAGGTACCTAGCGCCCGCCCCCCCAGCTTTGCGCCCTAGGCATGTACCTTTTCTGCATACCTCTAGTTCTGGACCTGCTGTTATGGCGTACTGTGGTCCTTATCAGATAATATGACTGTTATAAGCATTGCCCTACAGTTGGCGGAGCATGGGCAGTAGAAGTTTTTACTGCTTCAGCTCTACTGTGCATGCACCGAAAGTAATAAGGTTTCAATCGGAATACTTTGTGACTTTTGGTGCATGCGCAGTAGAGCTGAACCAGTAAATGCTCCTACTGCGCATGTGCTGCCAACACCAATGGCATGCGCGCATTTATCTGCCACCTCACTCTGCGTCCACACTGCGCCCCTGATTACTAGTGGAAAAGCACATTTGCACATCTTTTACCCATAATTACTATGAACCTCTACTGCTCTAATTATTACTTTAAATCCAAACATAGAGAATAATTTCTTTGGTTTTCAAACAACTCCCTGCATTTATAATAAGCAGAAATTACAGAAAGGCCGTCTCATTTCCACTATAAATAATCCACTTTTTTAAACATTATTTCCTTTTTCTCTGTACAAGTAAAAATAAAACAGTACCTTGTACTTGATACAAACTAGGATATCAATAATCCTTAATGGAAGCAAAACCAGCCTACTGGGTTTATTTAATATTTACAAGATTTTCTAGTAGACATAAGGTATGAAGATCCAAATTATGGAAAGATCCGTTATCTGGAAATCCCTAGGTTCCAAGCATTCTGGTCCCAGAGAAAGGTAAAAAAATGTTCTATCTTTTGCATAGAGCCCAGAATACTCACCACCTGCACTTAGGTACATTTGTAACTACTAAGATAAGCACATTTCTTGGGGAACTGTGGCTCAACACACAAGGAGATTAGTTGCCACAGTGGCAAATCGCCTCTTCTTGGGGAGACAATATTTCCGAGCTGCCTTCTCCCTGCCCTCCGCCTACTAAACTGAAAATAGCCTGCAGCAATTCACACGCAGCCGTACGTTTTCCCGAAGTCGCCCAAAATTAGCAAAACTGTTATGTGTTATATCACATAAAACATACCTAAAATCCCCAGAAATGTGTTTAAACTTTCCATAACCTGGAATGTTTTGTACAATGGACACTATATTTATTGTGTGTGGGCACAAAATGTAGTGTAGCAGATTTTTCCTGCTCTTTGGGAGGTATGGCATTATGACAGTGTATGGTATATGTCCCCTTTTAAGACCGCTATGTGTAGGTTAGCAACAGAGGAACATGGAAGGGGGATTCCCTGCTACTGTAGATTTTAGCCTGTCAATTGGTCCTATGACTATTTGCTGGGAAAAATTAAGAGACACTTCTATTATTATTATTATTGACATGTATTTCTATAGCACCAACATATTGCATAGTGCTTTCTATGCCTAATTTCAGCCTAACCACTGAATTGAAAGGTTCTTTCTGATGCTTTGAAATAATGGCATTTTTAGGAGATAAAATACTTTCAAAACATTACATTACATTACTGAAGATGAAAATTCTATAACATATCTGCTTTAAGAGATTTCATCCTATAAAATCATGTAAATTTGCATGATTCCATGTTAACTGATTCTAGGGAGCCAAAGTTAGGCATTAAAGGGGATCTATGGTTAAAATATATGATCCCTCTCGCCTTTTGAGAATGAAGATTAGATTGTGTTGTAATCACATTACCTTGCAGTGCAATGACTTCCCTCACACAACCACCAGGGTTGCCAGGTTTTCATTTCAAAACCAGCCAAAGACCATCAAAAAACTAGCCAAAAAGTAGCCAAAAGCCATTTTAAAAGTAGCCCAATTCATAAATTGAAAAATCGTAATAAAATAAAGTTAAATAATATGGTTATCAAATCAATTAAGTGTCTGTACCCAATAACTTTTTCATTAAAGGGGCCACTTTTACATTTTCCCTGTAAATTGGGACAAATTTCTATATATATGCAAAAGTGTATAACTATTGTGGCTTACCTTTACTGAAGTTAAAATCCTGTCATTTAGGATTTGCCAAAACTGTCTCTGTGGTTCAGTTATTTCTCACTACAGGTGATCTCAGTGTGAATGTGAAACAACCCTTCTGGCGGGATTTCCAGCGCTGGGCAACACAGCAGCCCCCTAAAAGTGAAGCCTGTAACATAAAGCCCACGTAGCGCCCTTTTCGTTGTACAATTACAGACAAGGTGTCACGGGAGACTGCTGGAGGATGGACATGAAACCAAGAGGGTGTTGTTACTGGCGCATACCATTTATATATCAGACACCGACCAGCAGGCATCTCAATGAATTCCAGTAAGGGCGAATGCTGGGGGGTTACACTGCTGCTCCGTGCGTATAAGCGCGACCTGCGGCTCCTCTAACATTTACTTGGGGTTGCAACTTGCAACGCTTATCGCCTCGCTGTCAGTCCTCGAAGGCCACCATGCCGGATACTCATACCTTGTCAAAAGCCCAAGCTTTCTCCACCTATTACTGAATCGTTCCTACTAAAACTTAGAGGATGTTGGGAAATGTAGTCCCCCCCCCATAAAGGGCTCGCAGCAGGTGTAAATGATCAGGGCACATTATCTATTAAACAAGGACAGATAAGCAGCGCTCAGCCACAAGCGGTGCAAATGTACAGGCCATGGTGACACCCTTGTCAACTCATTGCCTGGGGCACGCTCACAACCTGAACCCCTAAGCATGGATACTGGCAGCTCACACAAACCGGGCATACAAGATGAACTCGATGGCAGCGCAATGTGCCATGCAGAGGCCTGGGGGGCGCGCTCATTCCACATAGAGGGGGTACTTACTTTGATCCAGGGGACACTGTCTCACTTGTGTCGTGTCGGTGGCACAGCGAAGTTGCGAACCACCACGGCACTGTGTCCAATTTCCCAGAGAGAGGCGTGGCGCCGCGCTTTGCTTTCCGCGCCCTGCATGACGTCACGCCCTCCTCCTGTCCTGGGGGGGACGCTGCGTGTTCTTCCAGCCCTGAGCCCTCTGATTCCCAAGTCTCCGCCCCTTATAAGAACAATTCCTGCCCACAGACAGTCAGTCACTGAGTCGGTGGCGTGCAGGCATTGGGCGGTTTTTCCAAGACCAAACCCACGGCCCCTATTAAAACTAGCCCAAAACTAACCATTGGCGGGTTTGGACTTGGAAAACCGCCACCACGCTTAAAAAAACGCCCAATTTGGCAGGAAACCTGGCAACCCTGACAACCACTCATTTCATCAGCGGTGAAGACCTTAACAAAAAAAGGCAGTCTCTTCTGCTTGGCCCACCCACCTGTTCTCTCCCACCTACCAATAAAAAAGAGTAGATAGTCTTGTTAACAGATGCCAGCTGGATGTGTGTGCCTCACTATCAAGCAAGCATGATAGTGACCAGCGAGCACAGTGTAGCAGGGTAGTTAATATTGTTGCTTTTTTATTTTAGCTATTGGTGTAGCATGACAGCAGGGTCATGTTTGGGTCTGTTGTAAGGTTCGCATCTTGTGTATCCCTCATATGGAGCTATTTCTACTCAAGGGGCTGGAGGTGCTTTTCTAACCGCAACAGTCCCCCACACTCCCCCCAAAACAGTCACGGTTTTCCTGCTCCTCCGTCTCTACAGACTGTGATGTCATTATGGCGCAGGAACACTTTGACTCTGTGTAACCCTGGGGGGTGGATAGTCCTGGGTCCCAATGATTTTAGTGAGATGTTCTGGGTAGTTCACCCTGTTGCTTCTCATCGCTGCCCCTTGAGCGCTCACAATACAGTGGTTTAAATGGGTTGTTCACCTTTGAGTTACCTTTTAGCATAATGTAGAGAGTGATATTCTGAGACAATTTGCAACTGGTTTTAATTTTTTATTGTTTGTGGTTTTATAGTTATTTAGCTTTTTATTCAGCAGTTTGTAGGGTCAGCAATTTGGTTTCTAGGGTACAAATTACCCTAGCAACCCTGATTTGAATAAGAGACTGGAATATGGCTAGGAGATGGACTGAATAGAATGATAATTAATAAAAAGTGGCAATAACAATACATTTCTAGCCTTACAGAGCATTTGATTTTAGATGGTGTCAGAGACCCCCATCTGAAAGCTGCAAAGAAACAGAGGGAAATTTCAAATCATTAAAAAACTATGAAAAATAAATAATGAAGACCAACTGAAAAGTTTCTTAAGGTGAACCACCCCTTTAAGGAAAAACTTATAATAATGCTATTGCAGGTTTTAAACCAGCTATTGCTGCATCAGTTGCAAGATCTGGCTTCACCAGTTGCAAAGAGGAATCAAGAAATTCTTGAATTAGGGAAATTCTTGAATTAATTTTCATTTCTTTTTATGGCATCTACTTTTTTTTACTGAATCAGCCCTTACTTGCCTCTGTTGATATGTGTGCTAAAACTACAGATTTTTCTATCCTAGCTCAAAGAACCTCAAACCATGGGTGGCTGACCTTGCTTTTTTTAAAATCTTTCACTAAATGTACCTTTTGAAAGAGAGAAATTATTCAGCCCCGAGTTTATCTCACTGATGGAAAAGAATTCAGACGATAAGGTAAAATCATTCCCTGAGAATAGGATTTTTTTTGTTCATACAGAAGCCTCCAACCTTTTTCAACTCATGAGCTATATTCAAATGTAAAAAGAGTTTGGGAGCAACACAAGCATATAAAAGTTTATGGGGTGCAAAATAAGTTATCTCATAAGCTATTTGGTAGCCCCTATGTGGAAGGGGTTGGTGAGCATGTTGTTCACAAGCCACTGGTTGTGGATCAGTGCTATAAGGCAATGCAAGATTGGAGCTATAGCAAGAACCAGAGGGGTGTCAATTCTTCCATACCTAGACTACTGTCTTTTTAAAGGCATGCTGTTTGGATCACCTCAGATAGGATCATTATCTCAAAATATTTACAATATAAAGACTGGGTTGGGTAATATACTGGGAGAAAGTCCACAGTTAAAAAGATCTCTTGTTCAGATCCACACAGACAATATTACAGCAGCCTACTATAAAAACCACCAGGGTGGAACCAGACACAAGACCATATACTAAAGTCTTTTCAAGGGCTGAAGAAAATATTCTAGAATTAAGGCAATACATATGAGTGTAGTAAACTCCTGGACAGACTACCTAAGTCAAAAAGATATTGGCAATCAATAAAGCGGTATTTCAGCACATTTGTGCTTGCTGAGGAATACTTTAAGTAGATTTTGATGGCTTGAAGACAAAACAGCAGAGTCACAATTTCTTTGCCCTTAATTGGGGAGATGAGGGTTGATGTCTTGGTACACACACTATCCTTCTCACTAGCTTATGTGCTTCTTCCTCTACCTATGATAGCAATAGTAATAAGGAAACTCAGACGACACAACCCTAATTCTAACTGCTCCAGCATGGGCACTGAGGTCATTGTTTTCAGACCATGTCCAGCTCTCCAGGACTGCTCCTTGGCAAATGTCTGCTGTATTGATGTCTACCTTGAGGGTATACTCTGGTGTAACCTGCTATAGTTCCTCCATAGCAGGAAAAGAATCGCCATATATACCAAAAAAAACCCATATATATCAAATAATTTGATCCTACCTACAGAGAAGGCTAATCTCTAAGTGCTACATTTGGTACTGAGGTAAAAAGTATTTCCAATGAATAGAAATCCTAACTTTTACCAGATCTGAGCTTTGTGTTCATTCTTTTCTGTATGTGTCTTTTTGGTGCAAATAAAGACATTAAAAAAAAAAAACAAAAAAACTTTTATTGTAAGGCACTGGCACATGGAGTGTCGGCTCCGCTGCTAGCAGTCAGAACTTTGTTTCCAGGCTGAGAGCAGTGTAGTTGACATACCGTGTGCCCTCAGCCTTCTGATCAGTTGCTTATTGGTAGCAGTGACACAAAGGATTGCATAGTAGGTTTAAGTATTAATTTGTGCAAAAGCCAATTCAGCACATGTTTTTTTTTATGGTCCTTGGCAATTAAAATAATGAAACTTGTGCAGTTCAGTGTTTTTAGTGACACATGAAAAAATGCTTTTCAGACTGCAATAAGGGTTTCTTTTAATTCAGTAAATAAAAACATAACACTGTATACAAGAAAAAAACTATTAAATATTGTTTGGCAGATGTTTGTGTAATAGATTATGCGTACAGTATTGGTGCGTGGAGTTGTTTGAGTGGAAATATAAAATTGAGTTTACATGTACTTTCAGTAGAACAGTGTAATGTGGTCCATCACTGAAAATGTAAAGGAAAACTCCATCTTACATAATCATATGTTCTTACAAGGGTAGTTGAGTGACAGGCTTCTGCTGAGCATGCTTTCTGCATATATTTTTAAATGTATTTTTTTTCTTTCACTAAACAGGGCAAGGTCACATTATACATTTCCATTTGTACAGGAGCAGTTCTAGCAGGATAGACATTTGACAAATCGTTGACAAAACTCCTCAGCATTCCACTGAGAAGGCTTTGTATAACAAACAACTCCCTACTGCAGAGCTCAGTGATGGTTTAATTTAGCTATTTCTAACAATTCTTCACCATCTCGCAGCCTGACAAGTTAATCTGGTTTTAGTGGATGCCAGTATGGGCTACCTGATTGCATCCAAAGTGCCAACATTTGAAGGTGAATGAACAATTGTTTGAAACTGTTAACATAGTTTAGGCTATGCCCCTTAATTCCAATTAAGGACATTAATACAACAGAATCAGAGATGTGCTTTTGCTTGCAGCTGTTTGGGGGACAGTCTCTGTTTCAGAATGACAATGCCCCTGTGCACAAACTGAGGTCTGGAAAGTAATGGTCTGGAATAACTTAAAGGGCAAGGAAAGGCAAAGAAATAAAATCCCATTTTTACTTTCTTTAATGAAAAAGAAATCTATCTCCAATATACTTTAATTTTAAAATATGTACAGTTTTTATAAGAAACCTAACTGTATGCAGTGAAATTCTCCCTTCATTTTGTGCTTCTGGCAGGGAAACAATCACTTATGAACAGCAGGGGGAGCCCCTGCCTTACTTACCAGCCATGCAAAACTCAAGCAGACCATACTGAGCATGTGCAGTGTCAGTGTCAGACAAAGATCTATAACACAGTTACAAGATGACAGCCCCCTGTGGCCAACTTTGAAAGCATAAATCATTTGTTTGATTAGACTTGTGGTGCAGTAAGTTCATGTTTATGTTTAGTATACAAAATACAGCAATTCTAGCCTTATTCTATTTTACACTTTCCTTGCTCTTTAACGGGCCTGCACAGAAGGTAGAACAGGTTTCAGGCAGATCGAGGGCATCTGATTATAATAATGTGTCCAGAGATTATTGAGGCATTCTATAAAAGTTGCAGATTTTTGATTGTGTGTTGTATTCTCATTGACTGCGGAGTTTATACGTGAAATAAAGCCCAAGAGAAAAACCTCTTCAATTACTGTACTTGAATCACAGGCTTGCTGTACCTGTTCAAAAGTACAGCATCCCTTTTTGCTTTGTGTCATATCTTTAATTTGAAGATATTTAGTGCATTTTTGATCTCCAACTCAACTTTGTAGAAAGTTTTCAGCTATAAAGAAAGACTTTCCAAGTTTTTATTTTATTTCTGTCTTTACAGCAGATGTGTTGACAAGGTTGAAAGTTGATCCATTGATTGTCTTTTTAATTTTTTTCACCTTCAGCTACTTTTTGCCACCTTCCACTCGATCACCTAGAAGTTTGGATAAAAACGTTGAAACTTTATGGACGTCTTTTTTTTTTTCTCCCAACTTCTATAACTATGCTATTATGTAGCATGCTGTAGTAAACAAGTTTAGCCAGCAAATTGAAATTATATAACTATATGAAATGTGACCTGTAATCAGTCAATACACAGGTAGTAGTCAGTGATTCAATAATGAGAATATATCCTTTTATTAAACAGTTTGGTCCCCAGAAGCATATATCTTCCCAGGTGTTTGGACCCTTGATATCCAGGTTGGGAAGAAAGAGGTCACACCCCATCCAATGTGAAAGGTGTGGGGAAGGGTCAACAATTGCGGGGAGCTAATGTTGCATCTTTTTGGAGGTACAGATACTGCTTAAGGGCTGTGATTGTCTTGGGATGGTGCAAAAGCCCAAAACATAACGCAAAACATTTCTAGCCTACTTCTTTAGTTAAAGTGGACCCGTCACCCAGACACAAAAATCTGTATAATAAAAGTCCTTTTCAAATTAAACATGAAACCAATTTCACATTTTTATTAAAGCATTCATAGCTGTTTTAAGCTCATTTAAAAATTTCAGCTGTCAATCAAATATTGTCTGTCACTCCTCTATGCCTTAGGCATAGAGGCGGTGCAGATAATTACTTTCACTTTCCATTCAGAACTTCCTAGATGCCACTGCTCTCCACACATTCCCCCAGTTTTCTTAAACATTTAATTGTGTAGCCATGACATGGGGATAGACATTGGGTCCCCCATTCTGGTGCACAAACAAGATTCTGAGATGATACAAAGCTTGTCTTCATAACAGTGTCCACAAAATGGCTCCTGCCTGCTTGCTAGAATTATGAATTCCCAGACTGAAGGAAACTAGATTAAAATAATTTATATAGTGTAATTAATGTTCATTTTGCTTGACTAATGTGATAAAATATGATTTTGAATATTTTTTTGGGGTGATGGGTCCACTTTAAGCTTTAGTTCTAGCCTTAGACAGACAAATCCACTATAGCATGATGATGATGATGATGATAGCATAGGTATGATAATTGTTTTTACTGTCCCCTGTGTTGGAATGTACTGTTCCATTATGACAACCTTATTCAGTTGTTTAACAGAAGCTAGGAAAAAGGCAGTGTTGGCAGGACAGCTCTTTGGCTTATGTGTTTTTATAACAAATGGGTAAAATATGACAAAAGTATTTTACTCTTTGCATTTGGAAAAGGTCTTTTGTCAAAATATGTTTGACATTCATTTCTACTTAACTGCCCTTTAAATCACAAGATGCAATGCAATGGCTGACCTTTTCTTGCTTTTTTTCATGTGTTTTTCCTTCAATACTGTTTATCTGCACCTGTAGTCTCTGCTATTTGAATTCATAAATATTTTTACTATGAAATACTACCCTCTTAACTTTCCCCAGTTTAAAACTTTATAGAATGCCATCTTCTCTGTGAGAGGAACATAAGATAATGAAAATAACTTGGCTCATATGGAAGTTATGCCACAGAGTGTTGTTTTAAACTTTCCCATATACCCAGACTTTTAAAGTTAGACGTAAAATGTAATCCTGGTTCCCTTTTTCAGTAACATTTTGGTGTGTTGTAAAGTCAAGCTACAAACAGTGCTTGAAGCTCCTTACTCCAAAATCAGGAACCAGGTGAAAGCTTAAAGTGATACTAAAAAATGAATTTTAACATGTGACTGTACATTAAGGGGCAAATTTACTATGGAATGCTTATCGAATAGTTCTAGGCTATCTTTTTCCTCTATATTCGATTTCTCGAGTTTTCTTTCGAGTCTCTGAAAAATTTGTACGATTCGAACAATCGAGGTGTTCGATCGTACAAATGGTATTTGAGCAGGTGTTTGTAAAAGAAGCCTATGGGGGGGGGGGGTTCCCATAGGCTTCTATTGGTATTCGGTAGGTTCAATCTGGTGAAGTAGGCATTCGAATACATTTTAAATTTAAAATCCTTTGATCATCGAATATGCGATCATCGAATGATCGAATATGCGATCGTTCGAACCTGGCTGTTCCATCCCAGCCTGTTAGTTACAGTTTGTAATGCTAATGGACTCCTGCTGCACACATATCGCATCCCCCTCTTAAAAGAACATGGGGGATCAGACAGGTAATGTAAAAGCATCATGCAAATACTTTATGGCAAAGTTAGAATAAATGTAAAAAAGAGTTTAATTTCAGGTGTCAGTATCTATAAAGTAGGAATTGGCCTACTGGTGTCTCACAACATGTGCAACAACCTGTTACATAGTCTTTTGCTAAAAATATAATTTGCCATTATAAATCAAGGCTGACAAACTTCTTTTGTATAGCAAAAACCCAGCTTTCTGACATCATACTATATTGTATTGCACTTCCTGGCTTGCGTCACTAACAAAAAGCTAAAGGAAAATAATCTGACTTTAGCAAAGTGTCATCTCAGACAATAATATGTTGTTTTTTTTTTTTTGGCCTCCATGCACTACAAACTTTGATACGTACTTTTATACATATCTATGAATTGCCTTAGACAGTTTTTAGTGAAATTAAATAGGGGAGACAAACATGATAGAACAAACAATTTTAGGAAAGGCAACAAGAGAATACAGTTTATGAGTAAAGGGATATTATAGTAATATATTTGCTGGGAGGAAAGGAAACAAATGTGCGTTTGTTTACAGAAAGAGTGATAAATACAATTTCTCGTCTATTGGTAAAAAGTATTTGCTAAAGCACTGGGAAAAAATTCTCAAATTAAACCCAAGAATTTTTTTTTTTTTTGGGAAACATTAACTTCCATCCTCAGGATATTAAGTTCTGGGTACAGTAATTGTTAGAATAATACGATTGTTAGATATTCATTACTATGATTTCATTATTACTCAGTAATAAGTTTTGACATTTCAGTTTGTTCTTAAATTGTTGGTGTATTTTTGTGTAATGGATTAGAAATGGAAATAAATAATGTTGCAGAGCAAAATATCAAACTTTGGCAGGTAAGTGGCATGGCAGACCTATCAACAAACTCCCTGGGCAGCACTGGAAATGTTTAAAACGCTGCTAAAAAGGCTATTTATTTGTAATGTGTAAACTGCATTTTTCCTTACTTGTATCTCTGCAGGTTTTTGTGTACCTTTTTGGATCACAGAGACCTGCTGACTGTGCCATGAATACAGCACTGATTGTGTTAGTCTGGGAAGCATTAAATAAAAAGGACTCGGAATATAGGCAAACTTAAAGGATCCATGTTATTCTATAATGCTTGTACTGGATGTGTTATAATTGTTGATGTTGATAAAGTTTGTCATTGAAAAAGAAACACATAGGTGGGGCCAGCTCTGCAAGCAGAGATTAAGCTGTACAGTCAGAGAGCTATGCTTATTTTAATAATTAGGTTGCTGTTAAAACCCAGAATGGATCCACTCAGTAGACCAAGCCTGAACAGTGTCAGAACCTGTAACAGGTACAGAGGATGCAACAGGTACAGAGGATGCAGCAGGCCCATCTCAGCCTGTGACTGTAGCAGTCCATGCACAGATAAGGAGAGACAGTCTACATCAGGGGTGCCCAGGATGTCGATCACAGTCTACCAGTAGATCCCGTGAATGTTCCTGGGACACTCATGGCCTCCTTCATCCCCTGTCCCGACACCCTGCTCCCCCACAAATGTGTGATTTGCAGCCGCCTAGCAGATTAACTATCAGGGTCAGGGCCTACTTAGGCTAGGGCAGGCACAACACAGCACTTGCCAGGGGCCCGTGGGAGGACATGTTGTCGGGTTGTGCAGCAGTATTTTCCCATGCTATATTATTACATATATATAGAGCCGGACTGGGAGTAAAAAAACAGCCTGAGCAAGACACACAGACACAGACAGACAGACAGACACCCCCTGCCTTGGGATACTTGTTCTTTTACCGTATACCATTATTTTTATCAAGGTAGATCTCCTGATGGGGCCAGGTGTGTAGATCCCAAGGCAACACAATCTGGGCACCCCTGGTCTACATACACCTGCTCCAGTTAAGTTTGTGGGATTGGGGAAGCATGTCAAATCTTTAAAGGGGTGGTTCACCTTCAAATTAACTTTTAGTATATTGTAGAAGGGCCAATTCTAAGAAACTTTTCAATTGTTCTTCATTATTTATTTTTCATAGTTTTCTTTAATGATTTGCAATTTTATTCTGTTTCTTTGCAGCTTTCAAATGGGGGTCACTGACACCATCTAAAAACAAATGCCCTGTAAGGCTACAAATGTATTGTTATTGCCCCTTTTTATTACTTAACATTCTATTCAGTCCATCTCCTATTCATATTCCAGTCTCTTATTCAAATCAATGCAGGGTTGCCTGGGTAATTTGTACCCTAGAAACCAAATTGCTGACACTGTAAACTAGAGAGCTGCTGAATAAAAAGCTAAATAACTATAAAACCACAAACAATAAAAAATGAAAACCAATTGCAAATTGTCTCAGAATGTCACTCTCTACATTATACTAAAAGTTAACTCAAAGGTGAACAACCCGTTTAAGCAGAGACTGTTACTATATATATATAAAAGCTACTAACACTATAACACTGCCCAGTGAGCAGAAAGTGGCCCTTTTGCTAACAATAGCAGGGGAAGAAGCTTTGCAAACATTTTATTAATTTCCACTTGATAAACATGGCCATGATATTTTTGGAAAAAAATGAAGATTACTACACCCCTAAGGTGAATGATACATAACTCCAGAGTGAAGTCTCCAATTGAAAGCATAGAGGAATACATAACCGACCTCAAGCTGAAAAGCAGAACATGTAACTTTGGTCAGCTGAGAGATTCATTAATCAGAGACAGAGTTGTAATTGGATGTAATGATCAAAAAGTGCAAGAAAGATTAAGGGAACAGGATCTTACACTAGAAAAATCTATACAAATTTGTCAAGCAGCTGAACTCAGCAGCTCAAAGTGCTAACAGGAATAAGCATTGAAGAGAAGGTTTCTCAAGTGAACAGGGTGGCCACATCCTTAGTCACACCAAGGGCTTACACAAGTAAATCTGATTTTAAGAAAGGCAAAAGGAAAAATTGATGCGAGATTTACCAAATACAAAGTCTGTAATAATTGTGGCAACACAACCACCCTGCTTTTGGTAAATAATCCAAGATGTGTGGCAAATATAATCACTTTGCCAAGCAGTGTTATAGTAAAAGCAAACTAAATGCAGTGATAGACAGCAGCAGTAAGGAGAGTCTGGACTGTATGAGTGCCGTCACTAAAACACATGGACGTGAAAAAAGATGGACTATAGACATTGATACAAATTGTTCCCTGATTAAGTATAAAGTGGACACAGAAACAAACATTATCACAGAAATGGAAAGAGAAGCAGGAAAATGAGTTCAAATGACTAGAAGACATTCTTTGTTGTGCACGGACTTTGCAATATTTTGACATACATTGGCCTTCAAAAATATCAACAGATGCATCAAAAGATGTAATAGGCGCAGTTCTACTATATGTGAAGGAACAATATGGTATGGAATGGAAGACAGTTGCATATGCATCACGCCCATTGACACACACAGAGTGCAAATATGCACATATAGAAATTGGTATTGGTATTGCTTTTGGATGTGTATGGGACTGAATTTATAGTTGAAACAGATCACATGCTACTACTTACCATCACACAGAAAGACTATGGAAAGCTCCTCCACAGATTCAATGTTTGTTATTGAAATTGCAGAAATATGACTTCAAATTTGAATATGCACCAGGCAGGTTCCTTTTAGTTGCAGATGCATTATCAAGGACGAGGAAACTGTTGCATCAGACAGTGAAAAGGAATAAAGTGTGTAAATGCATATTAATAGTGTTATGACTAGGAAAGAAGTATCAGAAGAAATGTGGAAGAAATTTAAAACAAGCACTGCCTCTGATGATCATCTGCAAGAAGTGATAACTGCATTACATTCAAATAATACCAAAAAATATATTTCAATATTGGGATGAACTCTCTACATGGGACGGAGTATTGCTCAAAGGATCTCAAATTGTTGTGCCTTCATCTCAGGAAGGACATGCTAACAATAATACATTCAGTCACAATCAAAATGTAGGAATGGCACAAAAACTGGAAAGTAGCCTACTTTCTTGAGATGGCCCTTTTTGCACAATAAAAACATTTTTTACTTGCAACATTTTTGGAGTGAAGTACAGTTTCTGTGCCATTCCTACATTTGGATCGCGATTGTATAAAATTACCACCCCAAGCTGAAGGTCTGGGGCGTGTGCACCTGGACCCCCTGTCGGTATTGGTAAGTGCATCGTAAGCTCCCCATAGACGCACAGATCTTTCTCTGCTGAACGACAGATCTTAGCTAATTCCGACCAATCTGTCAAATTATTGTGCGGTTAAAGGAACAGTTCAGGGTAAAAATAAAAACTTGGCAAATAGATAGGCTGTGCAAAATAAAAAATGTTTCTAGTATAGTTAGTTAGGCAAAAATGTAATGTATAAAGGCTGGAGTGACTGGATGTGTAACATAACAGAATACAACACAACATCCTGCTTTTCAGATCTCTAAATCTGAGTTAGTCAGCGACTTGAAGGGGGGCCACATGGGACATAACTGTTCAGTGAGTTTGCAATTGATTCTCAGCATTCAGCTCAGATTCAAAAGCAACAGTTATGACCAATGTGGCCCTCCCTCAATTCACTGATTGGTTACTGCCTGGTAACCAGGGTAACCAGTCAGTGTAAACAAAAGAGAGCTGAAAAACAAGAAGTAGTGTTCTGTTAGGTTAGACTTGCAGCCTTTATACATTACATTTTTGCCTAACTAACTATATTGAAAACATTTTTTATTTTGCACAGCCTACCTATTTACCCAGTTTTTATTTTTATACTGAACAATTCCTTTAAAGTGGACCTGTCTCCCAGACACACAAATCTGTATAATAAAAGTCCAATTTCTATTCTTTATTAAAGCATTCATAGCTTTTGTAAGATCGTTTAAAAATATCAGCTGTCAATCTAATATTGTCTGCCCTTCCTCTATGCCGGTGGCATAGAGGTAGGGCAGACAATTACTTTCACTTTCTATTTAGCACTTCCTAGATGTCACTGCTTTCCACACATTCCCCCCCATTCTCTTCATTGTTTAATTGCGTAGCCAGGGCATGGGGGTGGACATTGGGTCCCCCATTCTGGTGCACAAACAAGATTCTAAGATGATATAATGCTTGCCTTAATAACAGTGCCCACAAAATGGCTCCTGCCTGCTTGTTATCATTTTTAATTCCCAGATTGAAGGAAACAAGAATCAAATTATTTATATATTGTAGATAACGTTCATTTTGCTTGATTAATGTGATAAAATAGGATTTTGAATATTTCTTTTGGGTGATGGGTCCCCTTTAATGGGATTCGGACGATCGTACTTCTTACGATTTTTGGTCCGACATCGGTCTGAAAATTGATCGGCCAGGTTAAATAATCTTTATCAGTCACCGTGCAGTCTACCTATGTTTGTAGGGCCAAGCAGGCTGGCAATATCGCCTGAAATGGTCTTTTTAGTTAGACACATCGTACATTTAAATGATTGAGACAATCGTGGTCTCAGGATAACCATTAGATCTTTTAAAAATCTTACTCATTTGTGTGCATAATATATTAAGGGCATCTTGGAATTAAAAAATGCAAAATACGGGTAAAATAATCCTTATTTTGGCCCTCTATAAAGGAGGATATTGCTCAAGGGTTAACAAGCTGCACAACTTGCCAAACCTTTGCTCCAGCACTTCCAAGTGAGCCCCTAATGCAGAAAGAAATGCCATGTGGTCCCTGAGATACAATTGGAGTTTATATATTTATGTTGAATGGAAAGGAGCATTTGGAAATATTAGACACATACTCCAATTATCCAGAAGTTTGAAAATTAAAAAATAGCACATCATTTGAGGTATGTAAAATACTTAAAACACACTTCTGCAGATATGGAATACCAAGAGAAGTAAGAATAGATAATGGTTTTCAGTTTATAGGAAAAGACTTTGTAAGATTCACAAAAGTGTTTGGAGTCAAGGATGTCACTTCAAGCCCAAGATTCCCACGGAGTAATGAACTTGCAGTTTGGCGTAAAGATTATAAAACAATTGTTAAAAAAAGCTGTTCATTCAGGTCAGGACCCAGAAGTGGCACTCTTAAACTACAGAGCAACAGCTCTGGAAGGAGGCAAGAGTTATTCCTTGCAAGACAAATACAGACAAAATTGCCTGCAATGGAGCTTAAGTGTTGCAACAATGATAAGACCCTACATAAACTGTACAGACAACAGAAACAAAACATGCGTGAGAGACAAAAGAAACATTGACAAAAGTACAAAAACACTGGAACATTTACACATTGGAGATGAGGTCAGAATTTGGAATAGATCTACCTGGTTGAAAAAGCACAAGTGCTTTGTCTAGTCTCACCTTGTTCTTATGAGGTTTTAACTCACATGGGGCAGCATCTACCAGGGGATGCTTTCTGGCCAGAGGACAATTAAGGAAAAGATGCAACTGGAAATAGGCTGTTGTAGATTACAGTGAGGACAACCAGATGGACACGTCAGAATTTTTTTTTTTTTGAGATATTGTCACAAACGGCACCCTAAATCCAGAACCCAAGCTAAGCTCCCTGGTCTCGGCTCTCACTTCTGCCTATAACCGCCACCTTTCACCTCTGGAGAAGCTCTCGGTCAATTGGATGCCGCCAGCTCTTAATTGGGAGAGGAGCAAAACTAAAAGGTTCTGGATGAGCAAAGGGGCACGACCATCTGACCATGGGTACTGGATTGAAGAACAAAACCAGACACCACAGAGTGGAACAGGCAGGCCGTGCCAGCACAAGCAGAGCAGAATCGTCAGACAGGCTGGGATCAGTATTGGAGAGAGCAGAATAATCAAGGGTCAGGATTGGAGGTATCAGAGTAGTCGGGCAAAGCAAGGGCCAATACACAGTAGATCAGGAAGGAATCACAAGGATTAAACACCCAGGAACTTTCTAATAGAACCTAACAACGGGCAACTTACTGTAGACTGAATTCCCCTTTTTATAGTATTTTAATTTCGCGCCATTGCGAGGCGTCATTACACTGGCGCATAAACCCGGAAGTGCACCTGCACGCGTGCCATAGGGAAACCAGACACTGAAGAGAAAGGGGCAGCGCAGCGGTGGTGGACCCCGATGCCTGCTGGACCACCAGGGTGAGTTCTTACATTACCCCCATTTAGGAGGGGCCACTGGACTCTCAAGTTTACCAGGAGACTTGGGATGGAACGGTCTCTTAAGGTGGACAACCCAACCCTGCAACTGCTCCTCTTTGTCTTGTTTGTATTTTCTTTCTTCCACCATTTCTTTACTTTTTATATATTCCTCAACCTCTTCTTATTCCTCA
>CM044437.1:35494656-35513536 GCA_024363595.1 Xenopus borealis
TTCTTTCTTTTGAGGTGCATGCAGGTCAGCTCTTGCTGCACGGGTAGCTGTTATTTACAGTCCTTCTTTCTGCTAAATCTTCTGTCACTTTTCTCTCTGACATTGAATCTTGGCCCTCTTTTTTTCTATGCTCTGACAGCCCAGAAATGATTTTGGGTGACTTGAATTGTCACATTGATAACCCCTCCCAGTCCTGGCCATCACATTTTCTCCATTTAACCAACCCCTTTGATCTCCAGCAGCCGAACTGAATACTTTCTTTTTAACATTGATCTCTTTCCTCTCGCTGATCACTATCTTATATCTTATCTCTTTTCCTATCTCACACACTCCCCCCTCTGCTAGCCCTCAACCAAAAATTCTGGTTAGTGACTGACTGCTCTATCTGACTCTCTCAGTTCTAGCTTCTCCTCCATCACCATTTCCTCTAATCGTGATTCACTGGTAAATACCTACAACTCGGTTCTCTCTGATGATGATACACTAACACTTGAAAATACCCCCCAGGACTTCTTTGAAAGCATAGTTGACAATTTTCCCACCCCTCAGGTACCAATATTCGCATTCCCCCTAAAGCTTATTTTTCAATTTCCAACTCTTTTGATCATATATCTGAGCCTGAATTCTCTAAACTTCTCCTATCTTCTCCATCAACAACGTGCTCACTTGATCCTATATCATCACCTCTAAAACAGTGTGGTCCTGTCTTTCCTCCAGCACTTACTCATATATTCAATTCCTCCCTAACTTCTGCTACTTTTTCCTCATTATTCGAACACCTGTGTCTTCAGCATCCTGTGTCAAGCCCATCCTGAAAAAGGCTACCCTGGACCCATCCTGTTTCTCTAAATCTCTCTCTCTCTCTCTCTCTCTCTGCTAGCCTCTAAACATCTGGAACGTCTGTTCTTCTCCTGTATTACTAACTTTATCTGCACCAATTAACTGCTTGACCCTATGCAGTCTAGCTTTCGACCTGCACACTCTGCTGAGACTGCCTTTTGTAGAGTTACAAATGATCTCCAGACTGCTAAGGCCAAAGGACATTACTCTGTTCTCATTCTTCTGGACTTATTGTCTACTTTTGATACTGTTAACCATTCTGTTCTAATGCAAGTTTTCCAGTCAGTTGATATCTGTGATCAAGCTGAATATTGGTTCTCTTCCTACCTTTTTGACCACTCTTTCTCTGTTCCTTTTTCAAACAAATCTTCTCCTCCTGTTCATCTTAATGTAGGGGTGCCTCAAGGTTCTGTACTCGGTCTTCTGTTTTTATCCTTGTACGCTGTCTTTTTAGGGGACCTTATATCTTCATTTGGCCTTAAATATCACCTGTATGCCGATGACATATATTTATATATTTAGACAGTCCCCCACTTACCGCTGTTGTTCAAACCAAGATCTCAGACTGCTTAGTAGCTATCTCTTCCTGGATGAACCAACACCACTTCAAGCTCAACTTGGCCAAGACTGAGCTCTTGGTTTTTCCGCCCTTCTCTTCCTTTCATCTTCTCACCCACCATCTACTCCGGGCCTAAAATGAGACTCTCCTTATACACTGCAGATAACATTGAGCCACTAGTGGACCAATTTAAACAAGCAGTTAATGTCTGGTCCAAATGACCTATTACTATGTGTGGCAGAATCAATCTGGATAAAATGTTTTACCTGCCCAAATTGTTTATACAAGCTACATAATTCTTCTATATGGAATACAGAGACTATTTTCTGTAAAGTGAACTCTATTTTGCTCCACTTTCTGTGGGCCAACAAATCTCCATGAATAGCGTAGACCTCCCTAGCAGCTCCACTGGACAAAGGTGGCTTAGCTTTACCAAACTTACGCTTTCTAGCCAGCCAAATTTACCATATCATAGTTGGTTCCATAGTGACATAGACGACCCAGGTCATCTACTCCTGGCCGCAAGTTTGGGCTCATTAGAGGCGATTAAGAATTTGCCATATAGACAATTAGCTGATTAGCTCATGCTCAGGGTACAAACTGACAATAATTTTTCCCTTACCTATTACTCTGGAAAAATTCCAGTCTGTCCCACTTGAAATCTTTGCAAGATTTTGCATACTGGCCATTGTTAGGCCTAAAATTTCTATGGGATGTCCTAGTGGATCAGACATTCCCTTCATACCAGCAATTAAAAACCCAATTAAATAAGCCAAACCTGAATTTCTATAGGTATTTTCAACTTGGCCTCACGTTCAGAGCTCAATTCCCCCACCCTAGTGGTGTCTTATGCTACCTCTCAGGTGGAACTTATTTTACATAATATGAATGCTCAAAACTAATATCCAGACTGCATCAGGTACTCATAGGAGCAGCTCCTCCACCCCTTGCCAAAGCCCAGAGATGCTGGCAAAAGCGTCTACCAACCCTAGGTGAAGAACAATGGGAAGAGACCACCAAGGTTCTCTATTGTTGTCAACTTTCCCTACATTCCCTAATTTCCCTTACTATTTATACACCAATTATATATTACCCCTATAAAGTTACAGAAAATGGGCCAATAATCTGGATGCCTGAGATGCCAACAATCTGAGGAGTCTATAGTATACCTATGGGCATATATGGTTTGTGTGAAAGAGTGGAGATGTGTGTGTATGCTGGGTTTTTAATTTGGAGGGGTTGAACGTGATGGACTCTGTCTTTTTTCAACCCAATTTAACTATGTCTTTCCTACACTTAGCATGAAATGCACCCGGATAAAGAGGTTTTGGGTAGGGATATTTGGCAATCTATCACTCATGTGTATGTTCCCCTGAGGTCTGCTTACTTGGACTAGTGGAAGAACTAATCATGTGCTGGATGGGTATTCACTCACCCACGGTGGTTTAATGGGTTAACCTAATTAAGAAAGCTCTTCCATCTATTAAGCTTACCTACTTAACTAGAGACTGCCCTGGGAAATTTGAAAATCCCTATGGACGAACGATCTGGGCTTGGATGGACTTCTGACGGGTCGGTCGGAAGAAAATCCAGTGGGTCTACCCAGGGTAGGGGTGTTTTCTATTACAGGTTTTGTTCTCCTGTAAAGCAGGACTAGAGACTGAAGGTGGGAGGGGGAGTGTGAATTACGAGGGGGGTTTATGTGAAAATCGGGAGAGTTGGTGAGTGAGAATGGAGAGAGACCATGTGAGGGGCAGAGAGACCATGTGAGGGGGAGGGAGACTAGAGAGGGGGCCTAGACATAGTGGATACTGAGAGACAGGGAGTGAAACGAGACTGTGTCAGTGCAGGGCCTTGGGTTAATTATGCCCAAGTCAGTGCCAGACACTTATCACCCCTACTGCCTGCCCCTTCCCATCTGCAATGAGTTTTGCCTCACTACATAATAAGTAGAGGTGACAGGTTGCACAGGGCAGGGCTGCAGTGATTATTAGCCAGTTGGGAGCAGCACCAGAGCAGTATCAGGTGGAATAAGAAGAAACTACCATCGTAAATGATCTGCTGTCAGCCAGCATGGAGGACACAGAAAACCAGCATACCTGCAACCGCTTTGCTCGTTACCCATATGATCATCACTCCCCAATGAATTTCTCCGCACTAATAACAAGGGGGGATCTGCGCAGATGGCATCGAGCAGGGGGAGCGCAGGAGACAGAGGTTATGAGGAGCCATATCTGACAGGGAGTGAGAGAGGAGGAGTGCCCTGTGCCATGTAAGTAGGGTTGCCACCAGGCCGGTATTTTACCGGCCTGGCAGGTAAAAATTATGGTTGATCCCAATGTTAATAGGGAAAAAGGATAAATATAGAGGAGGGCCAGTATTTTTTTCCAGAAAAGGTGGCAACCCTACATGTAACTAAAGCCTGGGCCTACGAGTCAGAAGGGAGGGGGGAAGTGTGTAGGGAGAGCTGCAGGGAGAGAGCAGCAATGGCGGAAGTGATGTTCTATATAAACGGTGCGTTCTGACGTCCGAACGCGCCGTTTATAAGGATATAATTTACAGTCTGGTCCCATAGGGAAATGACCAGACTGTAGATTATATACAGATATGTTACCTGGAGCTGCAGAATGTAGTGCTTGAAAAACATATTACGTGAAGAGGGAAGTTGAGGGAAGCAATGAATTCCCGTTATATATATTGTTACCAATTTATGGTATTCATCATAGTATTTGGTTACTGGGCTTCATTGTGCCTTATCTTTCCCAAATAGTTTTACATTTCCAAAATTATAATATCTTGTTAATCATGCTCAAAAGCATAGTAGGACAAATTAAAGGGATACTGTCATGGGAAAACATGTTTTTTCAAAACTCCAGCAGACTGCACCGAAATCCAATTCTCAAAAGAGCAAACAGATTTGTTTATATTCAGTTTTGAAATCTGACATGGGAGCTGTTATCTTGTGTTAGGGAGCTACTATCTGGTTACCTTCCCATTGTTATTTTTTTAGGCTGATGGGGGGGGGAAGGGAGGGGGTTGATGTCACTCCAATTTGCAGTACAGCAGTAAAGCGTGACTGAAGTTTATCAGAACATAAGTCATATCACTGGGGACAGCTGGGAAACTAACAGTGTGTCTAGCCCCATGTCAGATTTTAAAACTGAATACAAAAAAATCAGTTTGGACTTTTGAAAATTGGATTTCAGTGCAGAATTCTGCTGGAGCAGCACTAAAAACAGATGTGTTTTGGAAAAAAACATTTTCCCATGACAGTATCCCTTTAAGTATTCAGAATCATGAGGGGGAAATAGAACAACTGAGAGGATAAACTTTTTACTCTTTGCTTAAATGTCTAAATAATTTAGTTTCCAGCATTTTACCTAAACAATAATTTTTAAAATGTAACTAATTTTTTAAAAGCCTGAGAACTGAATATGAAAAAGAAAAGTGGTGTATGTCATAAAAGATGCATTAATTATTTTAAAGCATTAGTCACGTCTTCACTATGTTTATTCCACACAGATATGGAGAGCTGCAACCTGGAAGAAAATCCTTTTGTTGGATAGGGTGCTCAAACAGTAGAAGGGTCATCTGCCTGTGACCCAGAGCAGGACTGGACTGAGAATTCAAATAGGCCCTGGCATTTCAGGTACACAAGAGGCCCATCAGCCCACATAGAGGCCCAAACAGCCCCCACCAGCCCACTAAACACTGACTTTCTATGGGACCTTATAGCAGCCCCTCTGGCATTTGCCCTAACCCACAAATGGCCAGTCCGGGCCTGACCCAGAGTATTTACACAACGCCAGGTATACTGTAGCACTCCAATAAATTCAATTTGTTTTAGTGCATCAAGGGTGTTTTATTGGCCCCAAAAGTGCAGATAAATACAAGGCTATGTTTATTATGATGAATAAAGTTGTATATTGCTTATAAGTACAATCAGCAGGGTTCACGTGCCATGGTATATTGTAGTTCTGCTCATTAAGAGACAGTAGATATCATAATATCAGACAGTACATATAATTGGATACATATAGTACGGCTCAATACATGCTAGTGAGGGGTCTGGTGATTTTAGGCTGCAGCTTTGGCCTTGTACACCCATACTGCTTCATTTTTGCCTTTGTTGCGAAAAATCTGGGCGTGCAGAGGAAGTTCTGCAGAAGATGAAACTGATCAACTGTGTTGAGCCGGATCTTAGCAAGAGCACTAAAATCAGCAGAGTAGTATCTTCAGGAGGGAGCTGTACTGTTAAAGTAGTTGAACATTTCTCCAGGTAACAGCTTTCTTTATGCAGATTTATCCAATGTATTCTCACATTATGTTTGTTCCTGTTTATTTCAATTTTGTGTGTGTGTCTGTTCCTACCTAATATAAATAGGTTGAAATGCATCATGAGAATGAATTCCTTCAATTAACTGTAAGGACTTTTTTTAATCCTATATTTTTTGGAGTTTGGGCTTGCTATTTTTTCCAATTGAACATTGAGGCAGTCCTTACTTTATAAACTGCAGCTTACAGTAATCTCTGCCTGGTGCAAGTTTAAAGGAATGTATTTAATTTTGTTTTTATTAGTTATCAGTATGTTTTCATGATGTTCTTCATTCTGGTGGACTGATTGTAATAAGATTTTATACATAGTTTGTAAATAATAATGTAATTTTTGCTAAATTTTAACTTGAGTAAGGTGTCTGTGGCAGTGGCTTAAAGGAAAAGGAAAAAAATATATGCACCCTTATCACCCTAGCTTTCAACTATCTATTATGTTTTGAATAGTAACTAAATATCTCTCTCCTTGTAAGCATTGAAAAATGCCTTTATTGTAAAACATAATAAATTATGGCATTGTGACAGCCCATTTTCATCAGCCTCAAAGGAGTGGTTCACTTTTAAGTTAACTTTTATTATGCTATAAAAAGGCTAATTCTATGCAACTTTTTAATTGGCCTCCATTTATTCTTTTTTATAGTTTCTGAATTATTTGCTTTCTTCCTCTGACTGTTTCTGTCTTTCAAATGGGGGTCACTGACCCCATCTAAAAAACCAATGCTCTGTAAGGCTACAAATTTATAGTGATTGCTTCTTTTTATAACTTATATTTCTGTTTAGGGCCTCTCCTATTCATATTCCAGTCTCTTATTCCTATCACTGTATGGTTGCAAGGGTACTGGAGAGCTGCTGAATTAAAAGCAAAATGTTTCAGTCTAATTCCTGCTGCCCACTTTGCTGTACATTAAACAAAATTACTTCAGAACCAGCCAGTAATCAAAGGGTTATTCTGCTCTGGTGGTGAAAAGATAGCAGAAGTTGAACAGGGAAGACGCATTATATTCAGACTGGGGTGTGTCTCCAAAGGAAGTCATTGTTGGGCTGTCACTGAAAAGATGATGCATTTGTTACAGGGACATGAAACTCGTGGCCCTCCATTTATAACTCAATTGAACTCCAAATGTATCATTATTATTAAAATACGAAATATATATTTAATGGGTTGGTTCAACTAAAGTAAATGTAAGTATGTTGCTGAAAGCCATTCATGGAAAACAGGTTTAAAATGAATTTCCTGAAAGTGTTTTTATGGTAAAATGGAAGTAATGATTGCAGCGTTGAATTATTTCTGTATTATTATTTTTTTATGTTTTGTAATTGTTTACTCTCTAGCTGTTAACTACATCCTGTACTGCTTTTTACACTGATTTGGATTTGCTTAAGCTGGCCATAGACATGCAGATATAATTGTCGGAATCCTTGCTTCGTATGATTTTTGGACCGTGTGTGGAGTGCCCCAACATTTTTCGTACCAGAGAGACCAGTCGTTTGGTCGATCGGACAGGTTAAAAGATTTCTGTTGGCTAATGATAATATCTCTGGATATATTGATATCAAAGGGATCTTGTCACAAGAATTTGTCGGACATAACTTACGATTGCTGTCACAGACAGGATATCACATGGTTTGTTCCCTTTGCTGCTTTTGCTACTTTATTTGATCTGAATGGTAACTGGCAGGTTCGGAACATGGAACTGAACAATCATTCGATCCATATGAAGGCTATATCTGCACGTCTATGGCCTGCTTAGGCTTGTGCTAGATCTGCCAAGTTAAACTAAGAACAAATTGAATATAACACTTTTCAGCATGCTTCGTCATCCAGTCCATTTCCTATTTCATGGATAGGTAACAAATTACTCAGAAACTCCCCATCCTATGATAATCACCTGCATCTGCAGGTGCACTCACTGGTCAGGCCATTAGTACTTGTTAATGCATTAGTTACCAGTTTCAAATAATTGCATTTTACCAGGAGTGTGGCACTTGGTTTAGGCAATTACAACATAAATTATTGGAGGGAAATTTTACACTGTTCCAATGGGCGAAACGTGTTTGCCATAACCTGTACGTTTGACCCAACCTTACTCAGCGCTTCTTTGAGTACATTAGCATTTTGCATTTATTTTCTATTTTTATTTCTTAGTAGAAGAGATGCATAAACACAATCTGAACTCCAAAAATAAATATAACTGCATAAACGGTGGGCTGTTGCATTTGCACTTCCTTCCAGGGTGGCTGTGCTCTGCTCAGTTGGATAGTTGCTAGTGGTGCAGAACAAGGCCCGATAACTACTTGAGCTACACAGCTATATAAATTTAGAATGTTTGGGTTTTTTCCCCTTTTTTATTTTTGGCCACATAGTTGGTGCTAAAAGAATTACATGAAAATCAACATATCACCTTACGTCAAGCTGACCCAGTTAGGTCTGTGGTAGTTAACACCACTGACTACATCCTGGAAGCCACACGCCGACTATCCGATACTAATATTTATATTAAGCTAACAGATAATCCCACAAAAAAAATTCAGTCTTAAATTGGTTATATCCCAGGGGTGGGAAGAGGTGGTGAAGTCCTCAAGAACTATTTTAAAAAACTAGGTGTAAAGTTGAGGGCGAGGACTTCCAAGGTAATTTTCTCAGAGATATTACCTGTGCCACGAGCAACGCTAAGAAGGCAGCGGGAGCTTAGGGAGATTAATGCGTGGCTGAGAGATTGGTGTAGGGAGGAGGGTTTTGGGTTTTTGGAGAACTGGGCTGATTTCTCAGTCGGCTACAGGCTCTTTGCTAGGGATGGGCTGCACCTCAATGATGATGGTGCCGCTGTTTTGGGGGAGAAGATGGCTAGACAGTTGGGGGAGATTTTAAACTAGGCGAGGGGGGGAGGGTTCTATAATAGGTACAGGGGAAGACAGGTTAGATGAGATAGTGGGCAAAGGAAGGGAAAATGGGGGAGGAGATTTGGTTGGGGGTACTGTTAAGGACAAGGAGGACCACATGTCATATGTTCAACATGGTACCCATATTAAATGTATGTTTACAAATGCAAGGAGTCTGACTGCTAAAATGGGAGAGCTGGAGGTGCTTGTGCTGGGGGGAAAATATGATGTAATTGGTGTGGCCGAATCATGGCTGAATGAGTCGCATGACTGGGCAGTTAATATCAGCGGCTATACTTTGTTTCGGAGGGACAGAGGCAATAGAAAAGGAGGAGGGGTATGTCTGTATGTTAGGCAGGATTTAAAAGCTTATATAAAGGAGGAGGTTATGCTAGAGAATGAAGGGACAGAAGTCTTATGGGTAGAATTCTACCCCAATTGTAAACAGTCCAGCAAATTAATTGTAGGGGTATGCTATAGACCCCCTAATGTAAGTGTGGAGGAGGAGGCTAAGCTCCTGACACAAATAGAAAAAGCTGCTAGTTTGGGAAAAGTATTGATAATGGGGATTTTAATTACCCAGATATTGACTGGAGCAACAGTACTGCCAGATCAATTAATGGGAATAAGTTTATAAATTTGTTGCATGACAATTTTATGGCACAGGTTGTTGAGGAGCCTACCAGAAAAAATGCTATTCTGGATCTAGTGATCTCAAATGACCCAGAACTTATAGCAAATGTGCAAGTCATTGAACCCCTGGGTAATAGTGACCATTATGTTATTTCATTTAATGTCTGGTGCAAAAAACAAATATATACTGGGGCAACAAAAACCATGAATTTTGGAAAAGCTAATTTTAGTGCCCTTGAGAGTATTGATT
Organism: Xenopus borealis; assembly: GCA_024363595.1. NCBI lineage: Eukaryota > Metazoa > Chordata > Amphibia > Anura > Pipidae > Xenopus > Xenopus borealis. Next base: position 35,504,151 of record CM044437.1, read on the forward strand.
GGGGCATTATGTTTTCAGCTAAGACCACAGAACACAAATGGTTGTCATTTAAAATGATATTAAATCATTACTGTTCTCAATTTATTCCCTTAAGGAGTAAATGTAGAAGCTCTAAGAATCAGCCTATGTGGCTTAATACAGATGAAAAGAAGATAATAGGAAAGAAGAAAAAGGCATTTAAAAACTACAAATCTGTTGGGACAGAAGCTGCATTTAATGAATATAAACACTGTAATAATTGTTGTAAATCAGCAATCCGGAAGGCAAAGAAAGGAAATGAATATATTAATAGTAAAAAGATGCACGTTGAGAGTGTTGCTCCATTAAATAATGGTAATGGTTGTAACCTATAAAGAAAAGGCAAAAGTGCTAAATCAGTTTTTTTTCTTCAGTGTATACAATAGAGTCTTGAGTTCCCAGGCTTGCTTCATAGATGCACTGATTCAGCTCAATCTAGTCAGTGGCTGACTCAGGATATGATTCATAAAGCTTTAATAAACATTAATGTAAACAAGGCGCCAGGGCCTGATGGTATACATCCACGGGTTCTAAGAGAGCTTAGTTCAGTTTTAGACCATCCCCTATTTTTTGATTTTCTCAGATTCACTTTCATCTGGTATGGTGCCTATGGATTGGAGGAAAGCGGATGTCATCCCAATATTTAAAAAGGGATTACGATCTCAGCCTGGCAATTATAGGCCAGTAAGTTTGACAGGCTTGTTAAGGGATCACATTCAAAATTTTGTCCTAGGGAATGGCATTATGAGCAGCAATCAGCATGGCTTTATGAAGGATAGGTCATACCAGACAAATTTGATTGCTTTTATGATGAGGTAAGTAACATGCTGGACAGTGGGGGGGCAGTAGATGTGATATATTTGGATTTTGCCAAAGCGTTTGATACCGTGCCCCACAAACGACTGCTTTCTAAACTAAGGTCTGTTGGGCTTAATGAAGTCGTTTGCACATGGATAGGGAACTGGCTACAGGATCGGGTACAGAGGGTGGTTGTTAATGGTACATTCTCTACTTGGTGTAAGGTTCTTAGTGGGGTCCCTCAGGGCTCGGTGTTGGGTCCACTTTTATTTAACTTGTTCATTAATGACTTAGGGGAGGGTGTTGTAAGTAATGTATCAGTGTTTGCAGATGACACAAAACTATCCAGCCCAATTAATTCCATCCAGGATATGGCATCCTTGCAACAGGATCTTGACAAACTGGCAATCTGGGCAGATAAGTGGCAAATGAGATTCAATATTGATAAATGTAAAGTCATGCACCTGGGATGTAAAAATATTCAAGCCACTTATACCCTTAATGGGACGGCACTAGGCAAATCCATTATGGAAAAGGACCTTGGAGTTCTTGTAGATGATAAACTTGGCTGTAGCAAGCAGTGCCAGGCAGCAGCATCAAGGGCCAATAAGGTCTTGAGCTGTATTAAAAGGGGCATAGAGTCACGGGAGGAGGGGGTCATTCTTCCACTTTATAGAGCACTTGTAAGGCCACATCTAGAATATCCCGTACAGTTTTGGTCTCCCTCACTCAAACAGGACATTATTGTATTAGAGAAGGGCAACTAAGCTGGTAAAAGGTATGGAAAACCTTAGCTATGAGGAAAGACTGGCCAAATTGGGGATGTTCACGCTGGAGAAGAGGCGCTTAAGGGGTGATATGATAACTATGTATAAATATATAAGGGGGTCATATAATAATCTCTCTAATGCTTTAGAGTAGGTCTTTCCAGATGACACGAGGTCACCCATTCCGTTTGGAAGAAAAGAGGTTCCACCTAAATATTCGGAAGGGGGTTTTTTACAGTGAGAGCTGTGAAAATGTGGAATTCTCTCCATGAATCAGTTGTACAGGCTGATACATTAGATAGCTTTAAGAAGGGGTTGGATGGCTTTTTAGCAAGTGAGGGAATACAGGGTTATGGAAGATCATTATACAAGTTGATCCAGGAACTAGTCCGATTGCCTTTTTTGGAGTCAGGAAGGAATTTTTCCCCCTCTGAGGCAAATTGGAGAGGCTTAGGATGGGTTTTTTTTGCCTTCCTCTGGATCAACTAGCAGTTAGGCAGTTAAAATTAAAAAAAAAGGTTGAACTTGATGGACGCGAGTCTTTTTTCAGCCTAACTTACTATGTTACTATGTTGCTATGTAATATGGCTTATCTAATACAGGATTTTCCTATTATTCCAATATTTCATCATTTACCAAAGATACACAAGTCATCCACACACCCCCAGGGAAGACCAATTGTGTCTAGTATTGGTTCCCTGAATGAAGGGTTGTCCATTTGGGTTGACCAATGCCTTCAGCCAATATAATAATACACAGAATATTAATACCAAAAGAAATTATATTTAATTCAGTACAGAATACAGTGGTGAATATAATAATGTTTGTAAGATAAGTAGGTAAGCATATTCCAATTTTTTTAGTTACCCTATTTTGAAGGACAGTTTGTCCAAAAATCCTTTCAAATTGATATCCAGGAAATTGCCCACACTTGGCAGAAGATTATCTCCCAGTTTGGATTCTAGTCCTGTTACAACCACTCCAAGGAATTGGTTATGCACAAAGGGAACTTTTAAATGTGCTAGATACCCCTACAAGACACGTAAAGTCATCACAGTCAGTTTGGAATATAGATCAAATACCACAGGCAAAGAAACCAGACTTATAATAACTGTTGCCGTAAACATCTAATTATTTACTTGAATGTAAGTCCTGTAACAAACAATATGTGGACCATACAGTTTGTCCACTTAAAGATAGAATCCGGGAACACCTGAATGCCATAGACATAGGTTATTCTAAATCTCCCTTTTTTAGGCACTTAAGTACATGTAGTAAACAAGGTGTTTTGGATTTAGGGGGTCAAAGTGATTGAAAAGGTACACACCCTTAAGTGGTGGTGATACCTTACGTCTATTAAATAAACGTGAGGCCTTCTGGATTTTTACTTTAAATACACAATATCCAAATAGTCTCAATACCACATTTGATGTCTTACTTTTTGATTAAAGGTTATTTTTAAACACATATATATTTTTAAACATTTTGAATTTTTATATAAATATAACTCATCCATTCAGTAATTCCAATGACTAATATATTATATGTTATATGTGAATTACCAACAGAGTTCGCTGCAGATTGGACTATTTATTGGGTTTTCTAAACACTGTTCCCTTTATGCTTATGATTAAGGGCGCCTGTGCCTGAAATGCGTCCAGCTAGACGTGCTGTGGGCCTATCGCTATGGAATAAGAAAGATTTTGGATTTTAAATAAGTGTGTGGAAACTCGTTTTTTTTCTCCTTCTATTTTTGGCCAACTTCACACAAATGTAATTGTTTGCATTAAACAAAAAAAACAAAACATATTTTTTTGATTGTTGGAGACTACTGCCAAAAGTCTTGCCTATTTCTTATGAGTGTCAGTGACCCAGGGAGCAAAAAATCCATTGCTCTGTTAGACTACAGTTCTACTGTTATTGTTACTGTCTACTCGTGCTCTCCCCATAATCATCTTCCAGTGCTCACTTCAATATGAATGGTTTTAAACATATAATGGAAAAATTTTGTTCTATAATGTCCGTGGGCCCCAGTATGAAGACATGCCCTGTCTGTTCATGTGACATCACCAATTAAAGATTCAAATTTATATTTCATTTTGCTTTTAGGCATTCAGCCAAAAGAAGTTGTATTGGTCTGCCTCATTGTACAGCTTTGATTTTTTGTTAAAATCCTGCTTGTTTAATTTTGAAAACAATAAAAAGTTTTGAACATAAGACATATCGTGTAGTTAGGGACCTTGCAGGGTTACAAGTCTAAGAAAGGCTTGTTTTGAAAGAATATGTTTTAAAGATAGCAGCCAAGAAGAAACCTTTTATTGTATCTATTTATTTTAGAGCATCTACACTTTTTTTTCTTTTGCATGACTATTTTACTATTTTGACTGCATTATTATTCTATATTGTGCACTGACATATTGGCAAATGCTTTCCAGGTAGGTTGTACTTTTCTTAAATTCAGTCCCGCTGAATATAATGCGAGTGATAGAAACATCACAGGTACAAACTACATGTATCTGACACCGCATGCTGTGTCTTCATCCAACAGTCATGTTTCTATCACTCTCATTATATTTGGCACCTCCAACTTGTCACATCTGCTTCGTCGCTAGCCAAAGCATCAAACCTGATCATTTCAACTCTGAGAACTCAGAGTGGGATGTTAATTTTTTGTTATTATTCTATTGTGTCCTATTCATTGTATTGGACTCAATTCTGGGTGCTCGTTTTGATGATTGAATGGAGTTTCGTTAGCACATTGTCAGAATGGGGATTGTGTTTGGAATTATTATGATTTATATGTGATTCACTGGACACGATTCGCTGTTCCTTATTCACATTGCCCGCAGAGTAAACCCTGACACTCAGCTTAAAGGTTCTTATTGAAGCAGCTTGGCACGCTTGTACAGAAGAGGAGGCAGGTGGACCACTGGTGCTAAGCTCCAGGGAAGTGCAAGGTGCATCATTGGACACAAGTACCTTTAATTAATGGCATCAATTCCTGCCAACAAGTTGTGCCCATTTTTTTTTTTTTGCAAATGCAGGTGTCTTAAATGAGCTTTAAAAGAACAGGAAATCTTGAAAATATAATGTAATGTTGCCCTGCACTGTTAGAACAGATCTGTTTGCTTCAGAAACACCACTTACGTTCATAAAAACAAGATACTTTTTTAGCAATTGCAGAAATTGAAAAAAGGCTATATGGGACAGGTTAAATGTTACAGAGCTTATTTGCTGTGTAACTTCTTTTATCCTATGAATGGCTGCCCCGTAAGCACAGAGGAATTACTTGGAAGAGAGAATAGACCTGAAAGCGTGTTCTGGGAGGAGGGGGCTGTCATGTTGGTCCTGCAACAGGATTAGGGTTGCCACCTCATAGAGCACCAACCTCCAAACAGCAGACACAATCCCCGTTTGACCTGCTCATTCCTTCTTCCAGCACTGCCCACACATCTGTTGCTGGGACTCTGCAACACCCCTTGCCATTGGCCTGCTACAAAATAACTGTACACCTTTACACTGTACACCTTTTTTGCACCCTTATTTACCTATGTTTGCTTTGGGGGGGAGGGGCAGCGCCTTTTCTGTTCACAACTGCACTCGTAAATATGCACAAAGTCACACATGCATACACTTTTTAAAAATGTATTTATTCATTTTACCATATTATTCATTTTTTTACACAAAAAGTTTATTGACAGCATGACTATTGGTTGACGTATTTTAATACAAAGGCAAGGTAATTTGTTTGCAGAATTCAGGTTGCTTGACCATAGGAAATAAGAGTACAGAATGTTGCAACAAAAAAATCAGTCACTAAATGCAAAGGAAATTCAAAATTAACAGTAATTAAGAGAGATGCACAGTGAACTTTCACTTGTTTGCATTTTTATAACAAACAATCCTGACATTCTGTCTAGCGTTATGCTTCAGGTATCATTATAGTCTCCAATCATACAGAGAAGATCTGGGGGAAGGGATGTAGTTTTCTGGAAGATTAGGTACAATATGTCTTTAGAGCAGGGGTCCCCAACCTTTTTTACCCGTGAGCCACATTCAAATGTAAAACGAGTTGGGGAGCAACACAAGCATGAAAAAGTCCCTGGGGTTGCCAAATAAGGGCTGTGATTGACTATTTGGTAGTCCCTTTGGGACTGGCAGCCTACAGGAGGCTCTGCTTGGTACTATACTTAGTTTTTATGCAATTAAAACTTGCTTCCAAGCCTTGAATTAAAAAATAAGCACCTGCTATGAGGACAATGAGAGCAACATCCAAGGGGTTGGAGAGCAACATGTTGCTCGTGAGCTACTAGTTGGGGATCACTGCTTTAGAGTATGGCAGGGGATATAAATATGCTCCAGGATCAGCACCTGTTTGTCCATCTCGTAGTTTAATATTATGAAGCGACCATAGAAGTCATATTAATTTGCAGTAGCTCAAATTTTAGGGACTTTTAACTAGGATTAAGAATCCCCTATAATAAGCGAGAAAGGTGCATGGTACACACGTACCGCCCAAAACCTCTTTAGTGCTTAGCGTTTTTTTGACCTGTCAGATGGGTCTCCTGGAGTAGCGTTATGTCTGATTTTTATTTCTATGCACAGTTGAGTACTAGTGCCCACTTGAAATTGAGCCCTCTGACATTCGAAGACAAAATCTTAACCAGCCAGATACCGATTCCATTTATATATTACCTTGCCTGACCCCAAAATAGTTACATAAACAACAGGTTTTGGCAGTATTATTAATGTGATTAGAGTTTTGAACGTCAGTGGTTAGTGAGGGTGTGTCTAAATATATCTGAATGTTGTCAGTTGTCAGGTGATATTTAAGGCCAAAAGAAGATATAAAGTCTCCTAAAGAGAGAGTGTATAAGGAGAACAACAGAGTTCCAAGTACAGAACCTTGAGGTACCCCCACATTAAGATGAACAGGAGGAGAGGATTTGTTTGCGGAAGTAACAAAGAAGGAGCGGTCAGAGAGGTAGGAAGAGAACAGGATACAGCTTGATCACGGATACCAATAGAGTGGAGAACTTGCATCAGAACAGAATGGTTAACCATATCAAAAGCAGAGGATAAGTCCAGGAGAATGAGAATAGAGTAATGACCTTTGGCCTCAGCAGTCTGGTGATCATTTGCAACTCTACATAAGGCAGTCTCAGTAGAGTGTGCAGGTTGAAAGCCAGACTGCATAGGATCGAGTAGATTATTGGTGCAGAGAAAGTTAGTAATACGGGAGAAGACGACATGTTCCAGATGTTTAGAGGCTAGTGGTAAGAGAGAGACAGGACGGTAGTTAGACAAACAGGATGGGTCCAGTGTAGCCTTTTTCAGCATCAAGGGCAAATAAGGTATTGAGCTGTATTAAAAGGGGCATAGAGTCATGGGAGGGGGTCATTCTTCCATCACTGAAACAGGACATTATTGTATTATAGAGGGAGAGAGAAGGGCAACTAAGCTGGTAAAAGGTATGGAAAATCTTAGCTGTGAGGAAAGACTGGCCAAATTGGGGATGTTCACGCTGGAGAAGAGGCGCTTAAGGGGTGATATGATAATATGTATAAATATATAGGGGATCATATAAAAATATCTCTAATGCTTTATTCACCAGTAGGTCTTTCCAGCTGACACAAGGTCACCCATTCCAATTAGAAGAAAAGAGGTTCCACCTAAACATTCATAAGGGTTAAGTCAGGATTAAAATTTTTCCCCCTCTGAGGCAAATTGGAGAGGCTTCAGATGGGTTTTTTGACTTCCTCTGGATCAACTATTCATTAGGCAGATTAAAAAAAAAAAGTTCAAACGTTGATCTGGATGGACGTGTCTTTTTTCAGCCTTACTTACTATGTTACTATGTAACTATGTTTACGCACCAAGGAGATATCCATCTTGAACACTTCTCAGAGTGTTATTGTAGTGGTGTGTGTACTTTTGATGGCCGTCATTATCTGTGTTGGAGGGTTCTGTAGGGGTTACCTCTTGTGCCACTGCACTGGATGCTAGTAAGGCTGGCATGGAGACCTCACTGCTCACTCCAGGTCTGACCGAATTTTGTAGTTATTTATCGCGTTTCTGCATATGGATCAGTTCCCATGTTTACTCCTTTCGGCTTGCAGTGTAGGAACATATCTAGCTAGTTTGCCATCTTGGACATGCCTAAGATACCCATTTGCAGTTGATGTGCTCAGCATTTTAGATGCACAAAATAAACTCTTTTTTTTTTTAAATGTATGTTCTTAGCTTTCAGAAGTTATTCTCAGTCCAATATTAGGTGCTTCTATAGCCTGCATGTTTTAGAAACACTTTTGTAGGATTGCTAAATGTTTTCTACTAAATAAGAAACAGTAAAAAAAATCATCATTGCATTAATGGCATACAGTTATAGCTCTGCATGTCACCCTTGAGAGCATCATGAATTAGGTCAGAACTATCCTACCAGAGGAGAGGAGAGGAGGGGAGTGGGGTTCAGTTTACCAATGGATTTGTATGGCTTGCTTGTCTGAGAAGTCCGTAGAGCATTTTATAGGACATTGTATAAAATGGGTGCTGACCAAACAATAGATAATGGTAGAATGGTGGAATTCACATTTACCAATAATATGTAATACCTTATAAATCCCTCCCTTCCCTGGCCCCCTCGACTGACCGATAAACCCTTATAAGGACAGGCCAACTATGCCCTGCTTTCCCCACCCAGTCCTGTGACATCATAACTCATCTGAATGTCGCAGCTGCTCCCTGTCCCGAAGGCTGGAATTTTTCCGTAGAATAGATGGCAACCCTGGTCACAACAGACTGCATGTTAAATGGGAGCTATTGTGAAAATGAAAATTTCATATAAGCTTTATAAAAATAATCAATAAAAATAAATTAATATTAAGATAATCAATTAAAAATCTGATACTTTTTAAAACATAATCAAGTTACTATTCAGTAACTCTCTCTTTGCAACCTTTTAATGTTCATACTGAGGTCTGGGTCACATTTAGGTCTAATATGTCTTTCTTAGCAGATGTTTTTAGAGCTAACTCAAATGACTCCTGCACAAACAAAAAGTAATAAATAGCAGACTCTGTCTTTACTGGCTTAGAAAGCGCTAATAGAGTGAGCTCTTATACATTTTATGGCAAAGGGTGCAACTCCCTCCAGAGGATGTATTAGCCCTAACTGCCAATGAGAAACTGACTCCACCTACTGAGTGAAGAGAAAATTAAAGGGATTGTTCACCTTTGAGTGAACTTTTAGTATAATATAGAGACGGATATTCTGAGACAATTTGCAATTGGTTTTCATTTTTTATTGTTTGTGGTTTTATAGTTATTTAGCTTTTTATTCAGCAGCTCTCTAGTTTGCAGTGTCAGCAATTTGGTTTCTAGGGTACAAATTACCCTAGCAACCCTGTATTGATTTGAATAAGAGACTGGAATATGAATAGGAGAGGGACTGAATACAAAGATAAGTAATAAAAAGTAGCAATAACAATACATTTGTAGCCTTACAGAGCATTTGTTTTTAGATGGTGTCAGTGACCCCTATTTTAAAGCTGCCAAGCAACAGAAGAAAATTGCAAATCATTAAAAAACTATGAAAAATAAATAATGGAAACCAATTTAAAAGTTTCATAGAATTGGCCCTTCTACAATATACTAAAAGTTAACTTGAAGGTGAACCACCCCTTTAATAGAGAGGTTGCTCATAGGGGAGAGTGAAGAATAACTTGACTATTTCATAAACTGAAACTGTTTTGGGAGTTTCCTTAAGTGAAAAGGATCTTGGGGTTTTTATAGATAACAAGTTGTC
>CM044437.1:35518198-35551680 GCA_024363595.1 Xenopus borealis
TGAAAGGGTCGTTCGACCCCCAAAGGGGTCCCGACCCCCAGGTTGAGAACCGCTGTTATACAGGTATGGGATCCGTTATCTGGAAAACCATTCTCCAGAAAGATCCCAATTACGGATATGCGGTCTCCCATAAACTCCATTATAATCAAATAATCCAAATTTTTAAAAATGATTAAATTTTGCTTTGTAGTAATAAAGTACCTTGTACTTGATCCCAGCTAAGATATAATTAATCCTTATTGGAAGCAAAACCAGCCTATTGGGTTTATTTAACGTTAACATGATTTTCTAGTAGTCTTGAAGATCCAAATTATGGAAAGATCAGTTACCCGGAAAGCCCCAGGTCCCGAGCATTCTGGATAACAGGTCCCATACCTGTATTCGCTTTAAATTGTCTGGCTCTGCTCCAATGGCTCAAAAATGCTGACCATGTACTGCGTTAGCATTTCGTTTTGCATATGAATGAAATTAATTTTTTTCTTTACTTAATGGTTCAGTGTACATTAATTAAACAGGTTAGCAGTTTTAATCTATTTGTAAATGTAACTGCTTTGAAAGCATTATATGTCTGTCCATTTCTAATTTCTGCACAGCTTCTAACTATTGAAATAGAGACATAGGGAATACAATTGCATTTTTTATTGAATTTTTTATATGTTCATCCTAAACTACAGGGGTGACTTCTGGTTATAAGATTACTTTATGAATGTAAAATCAGATGTTTTATTGCAATTAGTCATATAGGGTCAGATTTGGAAATGCACACCCAATATTTTGTTGTTGGTTGTCATTGTATTACAGGATATTGTGGCATTTACAAATATGTCCAAACAATGTTTGTTGTATTGTTCAGCCCTTATAGATGGACAAAACAAACTCTTAGTGTGCTGCCGATGTAATGTCTGTGGTAAATGCATCAGGTTTTAGTCTCTTCCTTCTAAAACCATTGCTAAAAGCAAATGACAGTAGAGATTTAGCATGTACATTGTATTCTTTATATTGGTTTTCAGGTTTATTAGTTATTAGATTGATAATGTGAATGTAATTTTCTAGCTATTCAGATCCTGGATACAAAGCAGGTTGCTAATACCTTTAATACCACAGCCTGTCCTTCCTGAAGCTGTTAATCATTATAAGACAAACTATAAAAAAGGCAAAACATTATTCTCTAGTTAACAGACGAACAGGTGATAAATATGATAAATTTACAGAAAGCAATGACATTTTCCACATATTTTTTCAGTTACCAGACACACACTGCATCCAATGCAGCCAAGTGACACTCCTCAGAAACGTGCTTGAATACACAAAATAACCCCAACAATTGTAAATTGTAAATTTCTATACCAGCCTCCTTTCTAGGCATTCCTATTTCGTTACTAAATGGAGAGCGATCAGCCAATTTAAGCAGAATAAGAGTTATCACCAACCCTTTAATTAAAGACATGTAAGGGTTCATTTATGAATGCGAGCACAATTTGCAAATATGAAGAAAATGTTACCCAGTGAACATGACAAACCTTATGACATCATAGTGTTGGATGGATATTATGCACAACATGTTTCGGCCGAACAGCATATGCACATAAGAAAGGCTGTTAGGCTGAAACATGTAGTGCATGATATCCTAATGATAAAACGCTTTGATGAAGTCATAAGAAGTGTTGTGCTCTCTTGTATAATTTCACATGCTCTTATTGACATCAAAATGACATCTGCAACCAGTTTTTAACTGCAAGTGCCCTGCATATATTTATGCCGGCCACTGTGGAAACCCTGGGTTTTGTGAGTTTGTTGGTGCACTGCTGTTCATTTGAACAGACTGGGGGCATGTTGGTGCCAGAATAGGGTGATTACTTTATACCACACCCTATCAGCTGCTTGGCCATACCATGGCTTTTTAGGCAAATTTCAATTTGATCATGCAGAGCCTTCACTGAACCTTCATGAAACCTGTATTGTCTAATTTTTTAAAAGACAGATCAAAGGGTAAATAAAAACTGTGGACATAATGACCCTCTAAATGTTATATGTATTCTGATACTAGCTGTCTGGAATAAATCCAAAATCACACTTGGGGACACATTTACTAAAACTCCCTTCCACGATTTTAACTAATTATTTCAAATAACCAGCTCAAAAAAGTTGGGTTAGGAAAAGCCTTAACAAAATATAACGAAAATCCAAATCTCTCTATTTTTTGGATTTGACATCCAAATGACTCCCATTTTTATAGTTGTCACCCCAAAATCCCCAATTATTTGGCTCATTGGACGAAACCCAGTGCAGATCACAATGTCTTCGAATTGTAAAAGGGACATCTACCATTGACTTCTACATGACTTTGACAGGTTTGAGATGACGTATTTTCGGATTCAGCTTTTTAGCAGCTTTTGGGATATAATTAATCTCTAAAAAAAAAGATTTTATTTTTCCCTTAAACAGAAGTTTAATAAAAGGGCTATCTTGGTATTATCGGAATCTGTATTTGCTGGTCAATGCCAGCTCTTGTCTTTAGGCAACAATATTGATGTCATCTGTCTATAATTTGTGGATTTTAGTTCATGTGCATTCTCAGGCCACAATCTGGCCCATGTTTTTTTTTTGGCAATAATGCAGCAGTTTGGTATGCTGAATGGAAGAGAACAGATGACTGGATGGAATAGGAAGGGGCCTATGTAGAAAAATAAGAAGATGAACCACAAAATATAAGCAGCAGATTTAATTTGTATTTTTGGTTCCAGGATCAGTAATCCTGACAAGGGTATCCATAACTGAGTAGGATCTTGGGATTTTTTTTAGATGATTTGGAGTTAGAAATAAAGTACTGTATGGTTTTTCATAAAATACATTGAATCGAGGGGTGAAAACATCTTTCTTCTTTATAGGTTCCTTGTAAGGCCTCACCTGGAACATGCAGTGCAATTTTGGGCTCCAGGATATTAGTAAGCCGGAGAGAGTGCAAAGACGTGCAACTAAACTGATGTTTGGGTTGGAAGATTCAAATTATGAGGCTAGACTGTCCAGGTTGGGGTTGTTTTCGCTGAAAAAAAGATGCTTACGGGGGGACATAATAACTGAAGTACATTAGAGGGTATTGTAGACAGATAGCGGGAGATATTTTTTCCTGTAAAAATCATTGATGCACCAGAAGCCACCCATTTAAATTTGAGGAACAAACCTTTCATTTAAAGCAGTGTTGTTGTTCTTGATGGTGAAGGCAGTGCACTTGTGAAATACTGCCAGGTAATGTTGAGATGGCAGATTCTATTAATGGGAATTCTATTTTATTCTAAACGGTACAATTACAATTGCTCTCATTGCAACAAGACCCACAGGGCAGAAACTTATTTCTTAATTGTACAGTAAACTCCCACTCACTGTTGATACTTAATATATACGTACTACCACCTTACAATCCTGAGGTGATCCGCAAGGGGGCTGTGTTTATGTCCCAATTCCCACACACCCCTGCCATCTGGCAGGGTGACTTTAACAATACATAGAACCCTTTGCTGGACAGAGTGCTTCTACAAAATGCCATACCAGCTGAGAAACCCCGCCTAAAAATACCTCCTTTGCCAGACTACTAACTGAACTGATACTATCGGATCCGTGGTGGGTGGCCAATCCAACGGCACATCAATATACTTGCCATTCTAAAACACACAAGACTTTATCTAGGCTGGACTATGTGTTTATTAAAGGGGACCCAAAAGAAATATTCAAAATCCTATTTTATCGCATTAGTCAAGCAAAATGAACTTTATCTACACTATATAAATTATTTGATTCTTGTTTCCTTCAGTCTGGGAATTCAAAATTATAGCAAACAGGCAGAAGCCATTTTGTGGACACTGGTATTCAGGCAAACATTATATCATCTTAGAATCTTGTTTGTGCACCAGAATGGGGGACCCAATGTCCATCCCCATGCCCTGGCTACGCAATTAAACAGTGAAGAGAATGAGGGAATATGTGGAGAGCAGTGACATCTAAGAAGTGCTGAATGGAAAGTGAAAGTAATTGCCTGCCCCGCCTCTATGCCACGGGCGTTGACAAGAGACAATATTTGATTAACAGATGATATTTTTAAATGAGCGTACAGCAGCTATGAATGCTTTAATAAAAAATAGAAATTGGATTTCATGTTTAATTTGAAAAGGACTTTTATTATACAGATGTTTGTGTCTGGGTGACAGGTCCACTTTAACAAGCTGGCACACCCACTCATATTTAGAATTGAGCATTTACCACAAGGTATATCTGACCATTCCCGTGCTTGTATTACTAATCTGGCATGAATCTAAGCCCAAGCCAGCATGGAGGTTTAACGCATTTTGTTTAACCCTATTCCCTGAGTGGGAGGTGTCGGAACAGGACTGGGACAGGTTTTTTGTTACTAACAACCCTGATGCAGACCAAGGGCTTGTGTGGGATACATTTAAGGCGTACCTTAGAGGGTCCCTGATAGGACAAGTATCATCTATTAAATGTGAGAGTAAAGCTGCAGAGGCCAACTTTAAGCTCCCAGGCCACACAAGCTGAGATTGCATATACACAGGCTCCCACAGGCCCGAATTATAACAGGCTTAAATTGTGTGAAAGAGAACTGGGTATCTACCTACAGGTAAAATCTAAATGGAAATTATTCTTTGCTAAACAGAACTTCTTAGAATATGGGGAACGCACTGGCACCCTGTTAGCACATATGGCTAAAGCACAGACCGTGCCCCCCATTGATTATGCAGATTAGAGATAAAGATGGGGCCATACTTTCAGATCCACATCGCATAAATGAGCGCTTTACACAATTCTACCAGGAATTGTATGCTAGTACATCTTCCTTTTCCCTATTGGATGCCCAAATTTACACTGGAACACTGGGAGGTCCTAAATGCCCCCATAACTCTGCAAGAGGTTAAAACAGGCATTTCTACACTCCATAGCCGTAAATTGTCAGGGTTAGATGGGCTACCACCCGAGATTTACAAACGTCATATAGACTACCTGGCACCCAAGCTTATAAAGCTTTATGACGCTGCTAAGACGCAAGGCTCCCTGCCGGCTTCCATGGCCGAGGTGTTAATTGTACTTATACCTAAATCAGGGAAAGACAGTCTAGACTGCTCCTACTGTCCAATATCCCTGCTCACAACAGATGTAAAAATCGTAGCTAAAATATTGGCCAACAGGCTCTCCTCTGTAAGACTGCATGTCATTCAACACTTGCCAATTACACTGACAAAGCAGTACTGTACACGGATGACATGGTGCTATTTTTGAAGAAAAGTGCTCAGTCCCTGGACCGTGCACTTTTGGTCATTAATGAAATGGGTCAATACTCAGGCTTACGTATCAACTGGACCAAGTCCAGTATATTCTATATAAGAGAGCATAGGCATCCCCTGGGACACCCACTACTTCTATAAACAGGTTCTCATATCAGGGCAGTTCCATTACTAGAGACCCACTAGGGTACCTGGCAGATAACATATGTCCCTTGCTAAAATATGTTAAATATTCCCCCACCTGGGGAAAACTGCCATTAACACTAGCTGGTAGGATTAATCTGATAAAGGCGGTACTTCTTCCCAAAATACTGTACACAGTAATGCACTCTCCGGTATTCTTAGCACAAAAAATATTCCGGACCCTCACTACCCAAGTTCTCACCCTGCTATGGAAAGGCACCAGACCCAGACTCAGGCTGCCCCTTCTACAAAACCCAGCTGCCAGTGGCGGCTTAGCTCTCCCCCATTTCTACTTATTATATGTAGCCTCACAACTAATGCAAATTTCACACTGGTTTCATCCACAAAGCCAGCACAGAAAGAATGGTAAACCAACTACTCAAAGGCCACCGAGCATACCCAGCCCCTAAACCTACTAATACAATCATGGTGCAGAAGCTATGGGTCTGGGATAGGGCACTGTCTGAATGTTGTACAATGCAGGATACAATGCTCTGGAAAGAAAAATGAATCTGGTGCCTAGGTCAAGTATTAGATAATGGCAATATCAAAACATTTGAACACCATAAACAGGAATACAGACTCCCAAACCATTACTTCCTGCGACTCCACCATGCCTTAGCCACACAGTATCCACTGGTGTACCCTACTTTGGAAACGAATACCTATATCCGATGTATCCAGGCTGGATACTCCAAAGGCCTGGTCTCCAAATTATATGCCATCCTGATAAAGCCAACATCTATCACACACACACACAGCGCTCCTGGGGGCTATGGCAGGATGATGCTCGGCAACTTAATCAGGAAGAATGGGAGGAAGCACTAGAAGCCCCTGTGAGAGTATAGATAGGTTGGCATGAGTGTTTGCATTTGTGTATTTATACTATTTGTACAGTGGCATTGACATAGCATGTGAGCTTTCATGTTTTGGACATTGTGTGGTATTTTACACCTCATTTAAGCTCTTAACATTTTGCAATGACGACTTTTTTAAAGGGGACATTTCATATAACCTTCATAATCAGATATGTTGCACATTCTTCCTCAAAACATGTAATGATGCAGAAAAAAAACCTTTTGAAAACATTTTACCTCCTAAAACTATCATTACTGTATATCAGAGCTGCAGAGAGAACCTCTCTGCTCGGTGCCTAGGCTGAAATGAAGAGTGGGAGTGTTTGTTCATTCTCTCACAGGAAGTGGTCACAGCACTGACTGACAGGCTGAATCTGTAGCTGTAGCAGCCAAAACCCTCCCCTCCCGTCCTCTGTCCTGTGTGTTTACAGCCTGCACTTAACTGCCTTGTGCTGCTGCCTGATCATTCACTTATAACAATATGCCTTACATGCTCAACATAAAGCAATGAAGGTTAGTACTAATGTAATATTTTCTTTTATTTAAAGTATAACAGTATGCTCCTTTGTCTCACAGCAAATAGTCATCAGTCACAAATGTACCTGGTCAGCTGGAAATAATCTATATCCTTAATATATTGTTATACACTGTGCAACTCCCTGCCTCTATTACATTGAACGACCAGGGCCAGGCCAAGGGGTAGGGAAAGTAGGCACGTGCCTCGGGTGCAAAGCTGGGGGGGCGCCAGGCATGTACCTCCTCTGTTGCCTACCCCCTAGTCCGGTCCCCTCTCTAGCCGACTCTGCACTTTCTATTTTTTGCTCCTGAGTGCCAATATACACAGGGGCGCTAAGCCGGCACCGCAACTGCCAGGCTTGCCTAGGGCGCCCGTGTGTTGCAGCCCAGCCCTGTATAAAAGTTATGTACATTAGTTAAGATATTCCAGAACAGCAGCTGTAGGTTTGTTTTCCTTCATCTTGATATATGATCAGGTGCAGGGAATAAATGCAGCTGTTCTGGAACAATTTATGACTAGGTGCAGGGAGTTATAAGGGTAAATGCAGCTGTTGTGGAGCAGTTTATGGTTAGATGCAGGGAGTTGCAAGGGAATAAATTCAGCTGATGTTCTGGAATTGTATAACATATAATAACAGATAAGGAGAGTTACAAAGGAAAACCCAAAAGATGTTGACTGCGTAGAAAATGACGATTGTAGTTACACTAACTGCTGATACACATTGCCCCAGAAAAGAATAAAATGCTTTCAGTAGAAGATTGTTTTATTTATAGAGAAGTTTGCTTTTCTTTATTTTCCACAATTATTGCAGGCAAGTGAAAGGAGGGAAGGGAGGGGGAGGAAAACGAACAGAACAGAGAGGGGGTTAAATAAATAGGTATGTATGTATATTTTTATTTGTATAGGGCTCCTTGAGGGCAAAGCACTGTACAGCAACAATAATTTAGTAGTAACAAACAAGGGATCACTGCATTAATAAGTAACAATAAGTGCATTATTATAAATACAGTTTGCATAATTATAAAATATAATTACACAGTGTTGAGGAGACAAGATGATGGAGGACCCTACCCCTTACAGTCTAAATGGGAGGGTAACCTACGGACACAATTTGGAGGGGTAATAGTGCTTTTTACAGTGGGTGAAACTGTCGTACATGTGCCAGTTCAGGTGTTATCCAGGTGCTCCCAGAGGTAGTCTCTGAGTTTACAGTAATCTAGTCAGGATAGGATGAGTGCATGCATGAGTGTCTTGGCTGTAGCAGGTCAAAGGAAGGGACGTATTTTTGCAATATTACGTAAGAAAAAGTGACAGGTTTTGACAGTGGCGTTGATATGATCAGAGAAGGAGAGCGAGGAATCAAATATCACCCCTAGACATTGTGCTGAGTTGACCGGGTGAATGAGCATGCCATCAATAGAGATAGTAAAACGGGGAGTAGGGCCAGGCTTAGGTTGAAAGATGATTAGTTCCGTTTTTGTTAGGTTGAGTTTGAGGTGGCGCTGGTTCATCCAGTTGGAGATTGCTAGGAGGCAGTTAGAGATTTGAGCCTCTGTTTCAGCTGTTAATGAAGGGGTGGATAAATATATTTGGGTATCATCAGCATACAGATAATAATTAAAGCCAAATGAGCGAATGAGATCTCCCAAAGACAGAGTGTACAGAGAGAACAACAACGGACCAAGTACAGAGCCTTGCGGCACCCCTACATTGAGGGGAATCGGAGATGAGGTTTTGTTAGCGCAAGAGACAGTGAATGTTCGGTTATAAAGGTATGAAGAAAGCCACGATGCAGCCTGGTTCTGGATGAAAAGCAAATACAGAATCTGCATCAGGAGAGAGTGGTCAACCGTGTCAAATGCAGATGATAGGTCAAGGAGGATAAGGATGGAGAAGTGACCTTTGGCTTTGGCAACCTGGCTATCATTTGTAACTCTGCACAAGGCAGTCTCGATAGAGAGGGCATAGGAAGGAGGAGCTGGTTTGCACTAGTAGAGGTAGGGATCTGATTGCGGATGGACTCTATTTTGTCTTTAAAGAAATCAGCAAATTCCTGGGGGGAGTGCGTCAGGTTGGTCGATACTGTCGATGAGGGATGGAGAAGAGTATTGAATGTGGAAAATAGGCGTCGTGGATTGGATTTGTGGTTGTTAATAAGGGTACTGTAGTACTTCTGCTTAGCCTTTGACAAGGCAGAATTGAGGCATGAGAGTAGAAATTTATAGTGAATAAAGTCTGCTTGCGTACGGGATTTCTTCCACATACGTTCAGCCAATCTTGTACAGGAGCGTATGAATCTGGTTTGTGAATCCAGCCAGGGTCTTGGGTTCTGAGCACGTGTACGCTTAGCCTGTAAAGGGGCAAATGAGTCAATAGTCGAGGAGAGAATGTGATTATACTCAGTTACCCAAATGGGGTCAGACATCTCCTTAAAGGAAGTGAGACTGGACCTGAAGGCCTGAGATAAGGATGGGAGGTCAATGTCACGTGTATCCCGAACTAAGACAGTGGGGGAAGAAGCTGGTGAACACAGAGAGTGAGAGATGGAAAATGTAATCAAATGGTGATCAGAAAGGGGGAAGGGTTCACTGTTAAAACCAGGTAAGAGAGGGAGAGAAAGGAACAGGACAGAGAGGGAGAGAAAGGAGCAGCTTAGTGAACGGAAAACCAAGAGTAAGGGTTAACTGACGTCTGCAGGGAAGGACTGAGTGTGATATCACAGACACGCCCACTCCTCCCTCACTGGCTGCTGCTGTATAGCTTACACAGAAAGCTGGTGGCTGCAGTCTCAGATACTGGAGAGTGTGGGAGAGGATGTTGCAAAGGGGGAGGGCTGAGAACAGTTTTCAAGCTAATACAAGCGTTTTTTGATCCAAAAGGTATTAAAATAAAAATTCTTCTATTTTACGTTATTTTACATGGTTTGATACATTGTGAAAATTTATGCTTTATGTCCCCTTTAACATTTTGCAATAAGGACTACCTTTTTGGGTACACTGAAACAATACTTGACAGTATGTTGGTGTACACAGTGTTTCATTTTCACTCTTCCTCAAGGCAAACATTTTAAACTCTGAACATCTAAATCAACAATGCACACATAATTTTTAGGCTATATTTTATTACAGGGATCCCTTGTTTGTTTGTTTGTTTACTTGATACTTAAAGTCTAATCAGACTGAACGTAATTAAAATTTAAAGGGCAAGTAATTGGACCATCGAATGGTTGAATGATAGAACAGATTTTTATTTGATCAATTCGGATCATTAGATACGATCGAATTTTTTAAATTTCATGGTCGAAGTGGCCACAAAAACTATTTGAAAATTTGAATTCAAATTTTTCAAAAAAAATTCGATTGAATTTCGAATCATTCACACGAATTTAGTAAATCTGCCCCTAAATGTTACCTATATATCATGTTGATATTTTTTGCTGAGAGGTTTGTTTTTGTATATAATTGTTAGTTGAAGTTCCTAAGCCTGACTCTCCGACACTATGACACTCTGATTTTACCAACCTGGCTGTCCCATCTCAGCCTGTAAGTTACAGTTTCTAATGCTAATGGACTCCTGCTGCACAAATATGGTAGCCCCCATACAGGAATATGGGGGATCAGACAGGTAATGTAAAAGCATCAAGCAAATACTTTATGGCAAAGTAAGAAGTAGCTTTCAAATCCAATATTATAATAGATGTAAAAAATTGTTGAATTTCAGGTGTCAGTATCGGTATCTCTTTAAGTCTGTCCCCAGCTGGTGGGGAGAGCACCCAGAAGGAAAGGAACACAAGACTGTATATCTTGTTGTTATGCACATGGGCTGGCTCCTAAAGCTTTCCAGAATTTTATCAGAAGAAACAGTTTAGGGCAAAGTCTTGCTAGGTGGTGAATTGCTTGCATGTATTTTTAGTAGCGATGCACCGAATACAGAATTCGGTTCAGTATTCAGTCAGGATTCGGCCGAATTCTTGTGCCTGGCTGAACCGAATCCGAATCCTTAAAATCACGTGCCTTTCCGTAAAAATTTTTTTAGCAGTGCATTTTGTGAGCACCTGGCATTTGCCCTTCCTCTCGCTAATTTGCATATGCAAATCAGGGTTCCGATTTGGTTCCGTATTCTCGGACGAATCCAAAATAGTGGATTCGGTGCATCCCTAATTTTTAGGGTAACATATTTCCAACATTTTTTTAGCTACATTTGGTTGAGTCTCAGGAATGGGTTTTTCAAATGCTATTAAAGACTGTTAGAGTATCAAAAGATAATGTGCCGGAGGCAAAAACAATTGCTTTTAGTGAAACTTTAAAAACAATAAAAGACCTGTGAAAAAAAAAACAGGCGTACATCTTCTAATTCTCCCTCCCCAAACACAAATCTATCTTGCATGTTTCTCTGGTGTAGATATCCACCTTCACAATGCCCTGGGGGAAGGGCATAAACAATAATGACCAGAATAAAGTGTTGTACTTTATGAGTGGGACTACACTTTAGCTCATCCTTCAGTCCTTTTTTTTTTTAAATACAAAACAACAGGACTGCCCTAAATTCTACCTTCTAAGTATCACAAAAAATTTAAAAAACAAGGTATAAAGGTACAAATTCTATTTTCTAACATTTTTATACTATGGATAAGATAGAAAACATTACGTCTTTTCTATTAAAAAGCAGTCCCTGCTCACCAAAATAAAAAGCAGCAGCACATTTAAACAATGGAGAAAGTCTGACCGCCCTCTCTTCTAAGCTGCTTTCCCTCCCTCCATGGTAACAGAGTATGTTCAGTTAACAAAGAACTGGTGAGACCTAGCTGTTAACTCTTTCTGTGTCTGCTGTGAAAGCTAACCCATCAACCCAAAAAATAAAAAAGGTTGCTAGATCCCCAAAATTTTTTCGCTATTTTTCGGACTATCACCCTACAAAAGTTAAGACGTCAGCGTTTTTTTGGGACTTAGAAATAATTTCCATTTTTTTTTTTCAAACTCCTATCTATTGTATTGAACTTCTCCATGTCTGACCTGGTGAAGTAACGTCTAGCATAAGTGGTAACGTTCATTAAAATGGTCATCTTCGTGAATTAGCGTAATTGCAATCCTTCATCAGTGCGCAACTTTGCCTGGTGTTAGGGTGCGAAGTTGCGCTAGTCTATCTACTTCGCTAGCGAAAATTCACCAGAATCAGTGTTAGTGAATTTGCGAAGTTACGAAATGACGTCACGCTGGCGCATTTTCGCTAGCGTTAGCCACTTCGCCCTTTAGTGAATTTGCCCCATAGTGTGTAGGTTGCCATATGTGCAGAGATGTTGGCAGCTTATTTCTGCCCATGTATGGGGAGCTTTAGCCTTTACTATATCTCCAACTGGGTCCTTCTTCCCAAGTGTAAAAATGTGTACAGAGTGTCGGCACCATGACCAAAGCTGGGATGGCAGCACCTACTTCTGTAATGGACACACTGCAAAAAGAAACACATTCAGTCAGTTTTTTGATTACCTGTGCATGCACAGGTAAAATTCAAAGTTCCAAAACCACATATTTTCATTTATTGCATGTTTCAAGAACTGTGTAGTTCTTGAATCCAAAGAATTCTTAACCTATAGAGCAGCCCCAAACCTGTTAACCATTTACTCTGGTCAACAACAGAAGATTGTAATTAAAAAGGTTAAATATTATTCATTTTAAGTTTTGACATACTTTAATCCCATGTTGCAAATTGGATACCCAGAATTATTCTTGGTTTTGTTCACAAGGTTGAAAAACCCTGTCATATGTCATATGTCCAAAGCATGTGTATGTTTGTATAAAGAAGCAAGTGGCAAGCATCTGAGGCTACAGCTGTGATGGGCTGCTATATATTCACAGGCAATCTTCTCTCCTCAGCTTTCAACAGTACTGCTGTAACAGGAACTGCATCTGGCCTGTGTGCAGACACCGACAGCAGATTTCAACACAAAAAGTTTCTGTTGCAAAACCTGTGCATCTGTGCACAGGCCAATGCACTGGAATAGCAGAATGGATAGGCTGTTTCTCTGCCTGTGTTTATATATAGACTGAGAAACAATCCACTGAGGCTTTAGGCTTAAGCTTGGTGTTTGTTGTCAGACAAGTCTAAATGTTGGTAATCAGATACAGCTAATTGCATTATTAAAATATTCTCCTATATCTCAAGACAAATTTACACGTGCACCAATAGATTTAAAATGCAGCATTCCTATTTTAATGGAAATATTTTTGTTAATATACAAAGAATTCAAATAAAAGGATTGTAATGAGCTCAGATATAGCTACTTAAAATATTACTAGAGTGCTACTGACCAGACCAGTGATATCCCAAAACAAGATTCAAATGGCTGATTGGTTGCTATTGGTAAACTTTCCTGTTGTTTAAGAAGCTCCAGTGTGTGTTATGTGTTATGTTTGGCAAGACAAAAGTACAGTCTCTAGGATTACTGACACATGGGTTTATACTGATATTCAAGTTATAGTTGAATCCTATATATACAGTAGAACCCCTCTATTTAGTTTTCCCAGGACTGATAAAAATCAACGAAAATTCTGGAATAACTTAAAATGTGAGCAGAAATTAAATCTGCTTACTTGTGTTGGCATAGTTTCTGGGCAAACATAAATTTGGGTGTGTAAAATCATGGTAATGGTAACAACATACAGAATTGGTATTGATGACAACCAGAATACCTGTACCTGATGATTTAATATATATTCCAATTATCTATAAGTACAATACAAAGGTAGAGTAGCAAAGCAACTGTAATATGGCCCACATTCAGTGACTAGGCTCCTCATGTGCCTCACAATAAAGCTGCCTTTTCTCCATCTTGTAATACAATATGAACAATGTGAATACAGGATGATTTTGTTGTTTTATCAGATGACTGAACCACATATTTTTTCTTTCTTTAGCATCTAAATTCATTAATGATTATTTTTTTAAGAAAGTAATTTTTTAAGGTGACGTTTTTCATTATATATGTAATGCTATGTATTAGAAGATAGTTAACATAAAGGGAGCATAGTTTGTTTTATTCTCACACTATGTTGTTCCCTGTGTTTTGGAAATTTTAAAAACTAAGATTCTAAGAATCTGATCTTAAACCTCCTTTTTTTTTCTTTTTACAGACTTCAAGGAACACAAAGCAATCAGTAATATTACACCGTGAGATGCTGTGTGATAGAAAGCTGCCCCCCTCATCACACTAACAGGATATCACTCAGGCACAGCTTTGCCTGCTTGCCATACTCGATAAGCTGCACATGTTTTCAGGGGAGGGACCTGATCTTACCTTACCCCAGCTGCAGACTTCTCACGGCGGATGGAGCCTTACAATGTGAATCGAACAAAAGAGCCACAGAATCCAGGGGCAACAACAATATAAGATCTGTCTTGTGTGCAGTTAATATTGAGAAGGCAGGAAAAGAGAAGCCAGGCTAAATGAAAATGCCATCCAAAGGAAAGTATTTTATTAACAACAATGAAGACTGGATGATTAGCCATTCACTTTATGAAAAGTACCAGTGCATTAGCCAACATTATCCCCTGTTGCTCATCTTACTCTTTGTGATGGGAACATATTGTATAACTCTGATTATCCTGTTCTTCGTATTCAGTCAAGTGAGTAAACCTTTTTAGTTTGTTTCCGTGCATATTTAATAAATGATTCTGCAATGTAGCTCATTTTGGTAATAAGTAGATGCTTGATTTTTACACTTCACTTATGACAATGAAGTCGTAAACCATATAAACTAAACACTATTTAATGCATTGGACTCTTTATGGATTCAGTGTTGAGCATTTCCTAAATAAACTCTGTAAGAGAGAGAGATCTTAATCCTGCTTCGTCAAGCCATTAAATAGTTTAGTAACACTTTGTGTCTCTCTGCAAAGCTATGGGTCATGACACATGATGTTTTTTAACATTGACATAACACCAGAAAATGTCTTACCATCGCAGGAAGTGAATATCTCCACAGCTAAAACACTTGAACTGTAGTCACAAGACAATAGACAAGAAGACATTTTTGCGTTAGTAAAAATGCAAGTGTTTTACCTGCAACACACCAACTGTGTCATTGCCCTTAAAGGTATAATACATTTTTATTTGACTGTTCAAGCTTTATCAACTTTGTATACAGTTTTCTCAATATTTAATCACTCACAGGGTGACTACAATAATTCTATGGTCTCTGCTTCTTATCTTATGATAAAGGGGAGCCTGAACAATTGGTGGATTGTGATTACTGGCAGAAAATTTGCAAGAAAACTCTATGGTGTGGAAAGTAGTGGGAAATACCAAAGTTCAGTTGCTGCAGTACCTTGAATTGACTCCTATTGTTAGTTGTTTTGAATGAATATATTCAGTGGTGTAACTACGGGTGGAGCAGGGGGTGCAATTGGGCCAGGGCCTGCACCCCCACAGGGCCCCCGGCAGTCTCGTGCCTGCTGCAGCCAACTGGATTAGGCTGCAGCGGCACATAAATTCGGCACGGCGGGGGGGTGTTGCATGGCCCGTCCCCACCTAGTTCCGTTACTGGATATATTTTATGTAGGATTAATGTAACAGTGTTTGTTTATTTGATTATTGTCTTTGCATTTAGCAAAGCCTGATCACTTGGTTTATGTCTGTTAGTTTGAAAGCATTTGTCCAATTGTTGGTTTGAAAGTGTCTGTATACATAATTATTTATCCAAAATGTTTTATACATTATTCACATAAGCCTGAGGTCCCTATCACATTCATATGCAAAGGTACATTTTATCCTAATATTGATGGGTGGGAGGAAAACAAAGTAGCCAGAGGAATCCTGTACAGACATGGTGAGAACACATGTTACCAACATTTCTTTGGTGTATTTCTGATGCAACAAAACAGCAGAACGGCCATATAATGGTCCCCAAAGGAAACTTCAGACTCTGCAGCCTTTCTGCTGTACAATATAGCCCCATAAAAATAGCTTATATCTTTAAAGGGGTTGTATCATATAGGGTTTCCCAATCCCAGAACAGACTCCAAGGTCTCGATCATGGCTCATGCTACTGCCTATAACAGCCACCTTTTGCTTTGGGAGGAGCCCTCGGCTACTCTGATGCCTCCAGGTCTTAAACTGAGAGAACAGGGTGTATGCTCTGGGCAGGCAAAAGAACTGTAATGTGCAACAGTAGAAACGGGGTTTGGGCAAAGCATAGTCTTCGAACAGGCTTGGGTCAAAACCAATCAGACAGTACAGGCAAGGATCAGTTCAGGCACCAATACATTTGTAGTCAAGAACAGGCAGGGGTCAAGAACAGAGAAACAGATTAGAATTGCATCAGGAACATAGACCTTAATTGGTCAAAGAACTATTAGCCATGACCCCTATAAATAATGATGGCATGTGAAGCTCCTAATGTAGAAGATGCCAGTGTCAAACTTGTACGCCAAAACCAGGAAGCAGCAATGTGCGCAGGGTAATCTTCTAAGCTGTTCACCTTCCAAACACTTTTTTCAGTTGAGTTGTTTTCAGATTGTACACCAGAAATAAAATCTTTTTTCCATTTTTATTGTTGTTCCAAAATTTAAGTTTAAAAATTTAAACTAATGTATCAATTCTAACAGCTTCCTTTAAAGGGCACCTGTTGGGCAAAAATATCCTCAACCAAAGGTGTGAGCTAATAGAGCCCGCACTCCAGTTGGGGGTAACAGTAGTCACTATGTATTGGACCCCCCTTACAATTAAAAAAATTAATTAAAAAAACATTGACACCATACAAGTTAAAAACAGTTTGGGCCAAGAGAATTATTTTAAAAAACATTAGTTGCAGGGGCCTATAGAGTATTAACATAATACATTGGTGGCCAGGGGATTTAAAAAAAAAAAACTTCGGGGCCAATTTAGGCTGTTTTCGTGACTTTGGGTCTTTTAATCAGTGCAAAACTTAGCTACTTCAGAGACAGCAAAGCAATACAATTGAAGGTTATACTGCTGCTTCAGCTTTTATTTTTATAACTTAGGGGCAAATTTACTAAATTTGTGTGAAGGATTCCAAATTCGATTGAATTGTAAAATTACGATTTTTTTCGAATTTTAAATTTGGCCACTTCGATCATCAAATTTGCACAATTCGATCGTAATTTTATGGGAAGCTCCCATAGGTGTCTTTTAAGTTTTCTTATCGAATAAAAATCGTATGATTGAACACTTCGATTGTTCAATTTGTACAATGTTTTCGAGAAATCGAAGGAAATTTTACAATTTTTTCTCAAAATCGTTAGATTGTATGATTTTATTGAGAATCGAAAAGCAGTATAATCCTTCAAATTTGATGTTCGATTTTGTCGAATTTTACTTAGAAAATCGTACTAGGGTAGAATTTGAGGGCTAACAGCCCTCGAGAATTCGACCCTTATTAAATCTGCCCCTTATAGTTGACATGAAATTTTATATTTTAAAAGTGCTTGAAAGTGGGAATGCTAATCTGTAAAGGAGAAGGGGACCTGTCACCCAGATATACATTCCTCATCCCTCCCTCCTTGGTCCTCAGACCTCCCTATTCAAAAGCCCTCCGTCTTCAGCCCTCCCACCTCAGCTCTCAGCCCTCTCACCTCCTCAGACCTCAGCTCGTAAGGCAGGGTGATAGCTGAGGAGGGAGGGCTGAGAACTGAGATGGGAGGATTGAGACCTGAGGAGGGAGGGCTGAGGACGAAGGGCTTTTGTAATCAGAGCTGAGGAGGGAGGGCTGAGGAATGAGTTACGATGGGGGAGATAGCAACAGCAAATGTGGGCAGAATGGAGGCGTGACTGCAGTTTCTTTGAATAAGTGAGTCTGCATACTTCTTTAAACTGTTTTGCAAAAATGGGAAAAAATGGAAAGCAATTGAAAAAAGTCTTTATTTGTGGAGAACAATCAGAAAACAACTGACCTGAAAAAGTGTTTGGAAGGTGAGCAACTACTTTAAGGTGACAAGTTAACCCCCTCCATAGGTCAAATCAGGGGTCCCCAACCTTTTTTGCTCATGAGCCACATTTAAATTTAAAAAAGAGTTGGAGAGCAACACAAGCATGAATACGTCCATGTGGATGTCAAATAAGAGCTCTGATTGGCTTTTTGGTAACCACTATATGGACTGGCAGCCTACAGGAGAGAATGTTTGGCAGGACACTGTTTTTTTATGCAACCAAAACTTGCCTCTAAGCCAGTAATTCAAAAATAAGCACCTGCTTTAAGGTCACTGGGAGCAACATCCAAAGGGTTGTAGAGCAACATGTTGCTCGCGAGCTACTGGTTGGGGATCACTGGGTAAAATGGTATACTGTATTATTGAATTAGAGAGGGTCCAAAGAAAGTCAAATAAGTTGTAGAGGGTATTTTCTTTTATAAATGAAGACTGGACAAATTGGGGTATTTAGGCTGGAGAAGAGGCATGTATTTGATAATATATAAGTATAGAAGGGGGACAATACAATAAAGAAATGAGGCTATATTTATACATTATTAATCTATTGATATATTTCCATCCAGCTTAGTTGCCCTTCTCTGGACCCTCTCAATTCAATAATGTCTTTTTTGAGCTCTGGAGATCAAAACCATACAGCATATTTTAGATGGGGCCGTACAAGTACTCTGTACAGTGGAAGAATAAACCCCTCCTCCCACAAATCTATGCCCCTTTTAATAGAGCTCAAGATCTTATTTGATGTTGCTGACTGGCATTGCTACAGCCAAGTGTCTTATCTGCAAGGACTCCAAGGTCCTTTCCCATTGTATCCATGGATTAGCCTAGTGCAGTGCCATTAAAGGGAATGTAAAGGCAAAAAAATTAAATCCCATTTTACTTTCTTTAATGAAAAAGAAATCTATCTCCAATATACTTCAATTAAAAAAATGTCTACTGTTTTATAAGAAACTTAACTGTATGCAGTGAAATACTCCCTTCATTTACTGCTGGGGATAGGGATTGTCAGACAGTCCCTAACTGCTCTGCAAGGAAACAGTCATACTTTCAAACAGCAGGCCCCCCCCCCCACCTTACTTACCAGAGCTGGAGCAGCTTTGTCTGTTTCCCTGTAAAACAGCCAGTGACCGTGTAGATATTTGTATCCACAGACTCAGTGCAGTCTGTATATTCTGTATAGTCTTGCTGTATTGGTTTCTATGTCAGATATTATTTGACTTGTGCTTCTCTGATAATTTATGACAAACCATAAGCTTAACCTCCCAACTGAAGCCCAGACCACACAACGCATGTGCAGAGTCATGATATAACAAAGCCCTGTGGCTAATTTTGAAAGCGTAAATCATTTGTCTTATTAGGCTTCTGGTGCAGTAAGTTCATGTTTATATTTAGTATACAAATACAGCATTTCTAACATTATTCTATTTTAGACTTTAGTTGCCCTTTAAGGGTATACTTATGTGGCTTGCATATTTTTAATTCCCAGATGCATGACTTTGAACTTATCAACATTGAATCTCTTCTGCCACTAAACTGCCCAGATTGCTAGTTTGTCAAGATCCTGTTGCTAGGATGAGACATCCTGGATGGTATTAATTGGGTTGCATAGGTTTATGTCATCTGCAAAGACTGATACATTAGTTACAATACTCTCCCCTAAATCATTAATAAAAACCCAATACCGATTCCTGAGGGACCCCCACTAAGAACCTTACTCCCAGTAGAGAATGTACCATTAACAATCACCCTCTGTATCCTATCCTGCAGCCACTTTCCTATGCATGTGCAAATGACTTAATTAAGCCCAACAGCCCATAGTTTAGAAAGCAGTAGTTTGTGAGGCATTGTATCAAACGCTTTGGCAAACTCCAAATAGATGACATCTTCTACTCCCCTGCAGTCCAGCATCTTACTTACCAAACTTGCAGCCTTTTTTATTTGCATCAGGAGCTTAGCCTCCTCCTCTTACATTAGGGGATCTATAACATTCTCCTATAATTCATTTGCTGGACAATCAGTGAAGAGCTCCACCCATAAGGCTTCCCCCCTTCATTCTCTAACATCACCTCCTCCTTTATATTGGCTTTTAAAAGGTGGCCATAGACGGTACTTGGAAAAGAACTTTCCGAGAAAGATAATTTGTTTCAACACACGTGTAGAATTGAACATGTAGAACAATAGAATTTTACCTTCAGCACTAAACAGTGGCTGATGTCAGAGTGCCTTCAAAGGCACCTGATCAAAATTTTCCGTTCAGCCTGATCGACCACCCAACTAATATCTAAAGGTGGCCATACATGGACCGATAAAAACAGCCGACAGGCCCTCCAATGGACTTCCCCAATTGATATCTGGTCGAAAGTCAGCCAGATGTCGATCAGACAGGACTAAAAAGTCTGTTGGATTGCGGCTGCATCTGTTCGTTGATGCAGTACTGCGATCCAACCGCCTGTATGCCCTCCATTGTGATCCATCAGCCCGATATCGGCCACCTCGAGGTGGGCATATCAGGGAGAGAACCGCTCATTTGGCAGCATCAGTTGGCTCATTTCCCACCATACACGCACTGATTATTGTATGGAAATTCGTATCTTACAATACTATCTGTGCGTCTTGGCCACCTTAACAGACATACCCATCCTCCTTTTCTATTGCCTCTGTCCCTCCTAAAAAAAGTATAGTTGCTGTTAACTACCCAGTCATGCAACTCCTTCAGCCA
Source organism: Xenopus borealis (assembly GCA_024363595.1). NCBI lineage: Eukaryota > Metazoa > Chordata > Amphibia > Anura > Pipidae > Xenopus > Xenopus borealis. The sequence goes on from CM044437.1 coordinate 35,538,704, forward strand.
TGTTTTAGCCACACCGATCTCTGAATCCAAGCACTGACAACTGCATTAGATTCAATAAGGAAATATATATTTTTAGCAAGTGAGGTAAAAACAATGGCTATTAAGACTATGTTGATAAATGAACTGATATTTTACTGCTGATCCTCTCGAGCATGTACTTGTATCTGCAGGCTTTGTTTTCTGTTCATAATGAACTGGAAGTCAGGGCCAGAGTATGATACATCTCAAATCGAATTTGACAGTTTTGGCCACAAAAAAATTAAAAAAATCAATTTTCAATTTGACCCTTAATAAATATGGCAGTGCCATGAGCTCTCTGCAAAAAAAATAGTTTATGACTACATCTAACACTTGGTTACTTTATAGTTCTTTCAATTATAACATGCAAATATTGCACAGATATATTTTTTCATGCCTTCTCATAAAATGGCAGGGTGCAGTCATAGTAACACAGTGTTTTGATATGAGTATTGAGGGACATATTTGCTAGAACATGAAAACCATAAGCCATAAAAGCCAAATGGAATGTTGTGGTCAAAATGTTCATAACCGTAGACAATATTTACTACAATCTTATGCAGAAATTAAGACTGTTGCTTCACACTTCAGGAAGTGAATCACCGCTTATTTCAGTTCAGAATGTGAGTGAGAGTCAGCTGTATGCCAGCTCAAAAATCTATTGTGGATGAGTGGCATGACTTGTGTTAGAATTATAGGTGCTGTTTAAGAATAAATTAAATTATCTCTACAATTTACTGACTTTAAACACTTATTTAGCAATAAAATATAGTTATGTTAAATAAGAAGTATTTACGATAAATGAGAATATTAAAGTGATACTGACACTAAAAAATGAGTTTTAACATATAAATGTACATTAAATGTTACCTATAGGTCATGCTGATCATTTTTTGCTGAGAGGTTTGTTTTTGTATATAACTGTTAGCTGAAATTTCTAAGCCTGACACTCTGACACCCTGACACTCTTACTTTGCCAACCTAACAGTCCCATCTCAGTCTGTTAGTTACAGTTTCTAATGATAACAGATGCCGGGTGCACAAATATGGCAGCCCCCTCATACAGGAACATGGGGGATCAGACAGGTAAAAGCATCATGAAAATACCTTATGGCAAAGTTAGAAGTAGCTTTCAAAGCCAGTTATTATAATAGAGGTAAAAAAAGAGTTTGACTTTAGGTGTCAGCATCTCTTTAAGTATTCGCTTAATTATTCCATGGCGGTCTGTTTTCACCTTTCTTTTCTGAATCTAAAGATTGTACAGGTATGGGACCTTTTATCCAGAATGCTCAGGACCTCAGATTTTCCGGAAAATGGATCTTTGTGGAGCAAATCTCTCACCATTATGCCACATTAAGGTGGGCTGATCAGATCGTCGGCCCTAGGGCCGAGTATATCGATCGGAGGAGCCTGTTGGATGGCCCCACACACGGCCAATAAGCTGCCGACTTGGTCATATAGGATGATGTTCAAAATGTACAAAAGTAAAGCAGGTGGAAACGGTTTTTTAGTTGACTGAGGATTTGTTTTGAATGTGTTTTGAATGTGCTTGCGTGAATCAGGAAGTAGAATGTAACTATGGTCTTGCCACATCCTCTTTTTGCTGTTAAATCTGCAGTATGTAAATGTGTATGTATGGATTTGTATAATCTCTGTACTGCTGGTTCTAAATCCTGAAACAGTGTAGCAAACCAGCTGATTAATAGATCTGAAGGAAAACTGACTTGCGTTATTTAAAAGACAAAAATAGAACAGAATGGGAGTAAATGCTAATTTCAGTAGCAATAACATCTACTAATAATTTTAAACCACTGAAGTTTAAAACAAAATATAAGGATATTGACTGCATGGTAAGAAGCATATGAATTCTATGATATTGCAGTGTCATTGCAGTTAGAGATAAGTATGTGTAGTAGCACTGGGTGGATGTAAGCATAAGAAGCAGCAGAATTAAATTGTGTAGTACTGAGCACTAGCTCTTAGAGTAGTTCTGAGTAAATATTTGTCCACTTTTGTTAGTGCAGCTGGTGTCTAAGCTCACTTTATTCCACCCATACAGATTTATTCTGTATGTATTATATAGAAGCCTTCCAGTCTGTTATTGTGTTGCTCTGAATTGTTTAGGTGTGCACTATAAAAATGGTTATGAAATGTATACATATGAACAGCATGTTAGACTCATAAGTCATGGAAGCATTTAAATCTCTATTTTCATGTATTTATTTAGTGTCTGCAGACTTGTAATATTCATATTGTTTTATTTTTAAATACTGTAAAACATTTCAGGTAATGTCAGGAAATAAACATATGGTTTAAACCATGGAAGTGGAAAGAATGATCTTATAAGATTACGAGAAAATTGTGACCTCCGCTGTAGGGAGAGGCCAGTGCTTGCAATATTTGTTGTTTTGAAGGACTTTATTAAAGAAGTTGAATTTAGTTTTTTAAATGTATTTCAAGTGTTTGTTCTAATGGTTAACACTGGTCATGCTGGGAAAAACCAGAGAGATGTTTTGGCCAGGATAAGTTAAGTCCTATTACTGAGCACATGCGGTGCTTCGTTTTCCGAAGTTGCCCAAAGTTTCCTTGTGAGGCTACTTCGTTGACTTTGTACAACGAAGCGCTGCATGTGCTTATCACAGGCGACTTTTCATTATTGCGGAAGGGAAGACACGCCAAGGCAGTTCGGGGAGATTGTTGTCCAGAAGAACAGGTGACTAAATCTCCCTGAATCTACCAGTGTGTCACTACCCTAAGTGATTCACCTTTAGGCTAACTTTTATGGGTTATGTATCAAAGGTCAAATTTCGAAATTACGTGAATTTTTTTTATTCTAATAAATTTGAAAGTTTTCACAACTCAAATGGCATATATGTAATTTATGATTTATGAAAAAAATAGATTTTTTTTTATGTGTATTTTCGATCGCAAAAGGGACCTTTTTCGGGCGAATATTTCCATCTTGGATCGAATAAAAATCATTCGAATCGTTCAAACAGATTGTTTGAACTATTTTGCCCAAAAAATTTAGATTTTAAAAAAAATTCCAGAAACACTCCTTAAAAGTTCCAGGAGGTCCCCCATAGGCTAAAATAGCAATTCGACAGCTTTAAAGGGCAAGGAAAGGCAAAGAAATAAAATCCCATTTTTACTTTCTTTAATGAAAAAGAAATCTATCTCCAATATACTTTAATTTTTAAATGTGTACCGTTTTTATAAGAAACCTGACTGTATGCAGTGAAATTCTCCCTTCATTTTGTGCTTCTGGCAGGGAAACAATCACTTATGAACAGCAGGGGGAGCCCCTGCCTTACTTACCAGCCATGCAAAACTCAAGCAGACCATACTGAGCATGTGCAGTGTCAGTGTCAGACAAAGATGTATAACACAGTTACAAGATGACAGCCCCCTGTGGCCAACTTTGAAAGCATAAATCATTTGTTTGATTAGACTTGTGATGCAGTAAGTTCATGTTTATGTTTAGTATACAAAATACAGCAATTCTAGCCTTATTCTTTTTTACACTTTCCTTGCCCTTTAAGGTGGCGAAGTGTCGAATTCGAACTTTGTAAAGAGACAGAACTTTGATTTTTGAATGGTCGAATTTTAATATTTGATTCAAATTTTTTTCAATTCAAATCGAATTTTGTCCTATTTGATAGTCGAAGTAGCCAAAAATTACTTCGAAATTCTAATTTTCACTTTGGCCCTCCTTAGTAAATGTGCCCCATAGTGTTTAAACTAAGGGGCAGATTTATCAAAATGTGAGATTGTTTGCACGCCTTAGATAAATTCACCCACTTTCAATTAATTCCTATTGGATTTTCGTAAGCATATTTATCAATGGGTGAATGTTAGAGTTCACCATTTTATAAATGCACTTTAAAAATTCCCATAGGAATAAATAGAAAGTGTGTGAATTTGTCTGTGGTGAGCTCTAATCTCACATTTTGATAAATCTTTTTCTTCTGCCTGATTACAGTTGCCCTATGAGGGTCATTGACCCCAGCCGTGAAAAACAATTGCTATGTAAAGCTATAATTTTATTGTTATGGTTACTTTGTATTACCCATCTTTTTGTTAAAACCCTCCACTATTCATCCTGCAGTCTCTCATTCAAACTACTGCCCAGTTGCTACAGTAACAACCAGATAGCTGCTAAATTCAAAAATTGCTGCTGAAACAGAACATGATACAAAATAATAAAAAAAGGAAAAATTGAAAAACAATTGCAAATAGTCTTAGAATATGAGTATCTACACCATACTAAAAGTTGATTAAAAGGTGAACCACCCCTTTAATGTTAGTGTTGTGTTTTGATAGCCGAGGATGTACTATGCAGCCATTACACAACAGTAACATAAACTCTGAAGCAGTATAGACAGTCATGTGTATGCACAGTATAACTCATGTGCACAGTGCCATCTACAGGCCATTTGTATAAACACCACAGTTAGCATCACCTACAAATAGGGTTGCCACCTTTTGCTAAATTTCTTACCGGCGGGGCCAAAAAGAGGCGGGACGTGACGTAAAAGGGGCGGGGCGTGACTCAAAAAAGTGTGGAGCCACGTCGAGTGATCGGCTGAAGACGCGAGAAAGGTAAGTTTTCATTGGATTTAAGGCAAGGGCCTTTTTTTAAGGGGCATTACAAATTTACCGGCAGCTACATTGCCAGTAAATTTGTAATACCAGCCCCGGCCTTGGCTGGTGTTTTACTGGCTAGGCTGGTAAAATACCGGCCGGGTGGCAACCCTACCTACAACAGTAGCAGTTGGTCAGTGGTTAAAGTGGTTAAAGCACACTTGAGATTGCAAGGAACAATATCCAAAGCAAAAGCAGGAAGAATAGAGGCCATGTGCTCTGGCTGTCACTGCTAGTGGAATGCAGAGCCTCAAGCACAAGTACATTTGTATTACACTTTTTTGGGACCATCTAAGAACTTGTTGAGGTTATTATCTGATCTTTTGACATGCTTTTACCTAAAAGTAGCAGATATGGCTTGGATATGTTGTTAAATGTATCTACCAAATGGTGTTAATGACCCCCCTGGATGCTTAGTAAAATTGTGGATCTCCAAATATATTGGCTAATTTGTTCCGCCATCCACCTGTCCTTGTACACGGGGGAGAATTTTAGGGTTTTTGTTTGTGCTGTGTTTTCTCTGCTGGTAGAGAAAATGATTGTCTGCTATTAGGTGCCAAAATGGCACCTCTCCGGACACACACATTGTGATCTGAAAATCTAGATCAGGGGTGTCCAAACTTTTGGCTTCGAGGGTCACATTGCAAGAAGAAAAATTGTCTGGGGGCCACACATGAAATACACCAACACTTTTGATTTGTAAAATTAAAGGAATTACACACACACAAAAAAAAGAACTACAATACCAGTTGGATAATCAGATGGAGCTATACACTGGAATAAGGGACACCTGGATATTAAATAGACTTATTATTATGATACTATTATTGCTAACTCCTATATCCTTTACAACATGATGTTTTCTCGGGAACTGAGTGTTCCAAGCTGGGCCACATTTGGCACTCGGGCCGCTGTTTGGACACCCCTGATCTAGATATTGTCATGCCCTCAGTTTGGTTCTCTAAACAGTAACGTAACTAATAGCCTCTAGGCACAGGCTGTGCACTCGTTCCCCCCCCCCCTTCTAGACACATTTTTTAAATTTTTTTACTTACCACCAGGGGCTGTGATGCACCCCCTGCTCCCCTGGCAGTTACTCCACTGTCTATGTACCCATCCACCATTTTATCAGAAATGGCAGCACCTTTGGTCGCAACAATGGAAGCTGCAAGTTAATTCCCAATTTTTCCCATTTTTAATATGCTATAGAATGGCCAGTTCTGAGCAATTTTTTATTGTTTTTTTTAAATATTTGTCTTCTCCTTTTGACTCTTTCTAGTTTTCAAATGGGGTCACTTACCCCATCTAAAAAAACAACTGCTCTGTAAGGCTACACATTTATTATTATTGCTACTTTTATTACTCCCCTTTCTTTTCAGGCCCTGTCCTATTCATAGTCCTGTCTCATTTAAATCAGTGCATGGTTGCTAGGATAATTTGGACCCTAGCAACCAGATTGCTAAAATTGCAAACTGAAGAGCTTTTAAATAAAAAAACGAAATAACTCAAAAACTACAAATATTGAAAAATTAAAACTAATTGCAAATTGTCTCAGAATATCATTCACTACTTCATAATATTCTGTAAGTTAATTTATAGGTAAATTGTAATTGAATGGATGCTGAGGACCCAGTTCAGTTACCCAGTTTTTTTTCAGAGTTTCAAGGTGAGCAACTTATTTTAATCAAATAGGCACAAATCTGCCTGACCTTGACTATTTTTCTGTCAGATCCTACCACTGTCTGAATTCTGACTATAAAATGGTTTAACCCAGGGGTGTCCAAACTGTGGTCCTAGGGCCAAATGAATGCGGCCCAGCTTGAAATGTTCAGTTCTCGAGAACTTCATGTTGCAAAGGATATAGGAGGACTGGGGGACTCTGCCCATTGCCCAGTTAGTAATAATAATAAGTCTATTTAATGTCCAGGTGTCCCATCGTCCAGTCTATAGCTCCATCTGGTTATCCAACTGGTATAGTTTTTTGTGTATTTTCTTTACGTTTTTTTTTTTTTCTTCTTCCAATGTGGCCCTCGAAGCCAAAAGTTTGGACACCCCTGGTTTAACCCTATGGATATGACAAATTAGATTTTGGTCTATACTAGACCAGTAATGATGAGCAAAATTTTTCGACAAGCTTTGATGTGAAAATGACGGCAATGGACTCTACTGGGTGAAAAAATTGTTATGTGTCAAAAAAAAATTTTTTTAACCATTGACTTCAGTGCATTTAAACAACTTTTTGCTGTTTTACAAATTTTCGGAAAATCGAAACGGGTCAGATTCAGGTCAGGTATTGGAAAATCTTTTTTTTTTTTTTTAATAGAATATTAAAGCACCAATTAATGTCCTTTAATAATGTATTAAGGATTTATGGCTTATGTCATTTGCAAAGGTTTATATTTGTATATGCATGTATGGCTATCTGTTTTTTACCCATAAAATGTAGTTTTTCATGTCTGTTGTCTTATGCTTATTAATAGTCTACCTGTGGTTCCTCCTGTTCGTACAGCCTTGCTCTGGCTGGAGTTCATCAATGCTGTCTAGATTTGATGTTCTGATGTAGTGCCTGTTGATCCAAACTGAACACTGGGTAGATTAAAACAGATTGGTGTATTTTTCATGCCACAAGTGAACTTTATCTAAGGCATTCTCTCGAAATGTTGGCCCTACCCATAGGCAAGCATTGGGTGGGCTCAAAGGTGTACATTATAGACCATATTGTGATTGTACAGTATAAAATGTTTTTGTTTTTTTAATTAAAAAAAAGCTTTTCGTTGGTCTTTGTTTATTTTTAATTATTTGCCTTCTACATCTGATCCTTTAAAATTTTCAAAAAGGGTGTCACTGACCCCACCTAAAACAAATGCTCTGTAAGGCTACACATTTATTGTTATTGCTACTTTTTAGTATTCATATTCCAGTCTCATATTCAAATCAATGCATGGTTTCTACGGTAATTAGGACCCCAGCAGCCAGATTGTTGAAATTGCAAATAAAAAATGAAAACTAGTTGTAAATTGTCTCAGGATAGCACTCTCTACATCATACTAAAATTTAACTCAAAGGTGAACAGCCCCTTTTTAAGCGGTTTACCTTGGTTTCAAAAGTAATTTGTTAGGTGTATTAGAATATGAAATTTATGATAAAATGCAACAGTGTTCAAAATTCAGAAATTACCTTTTATACTTTCTGTTATTGTTATTATCATCATCCTCTGTTTGTATAACTCCTTTTCCATAGATTTGTTGTGACGTTTATCATTTTGTCTTTCTTTTCTAGGAACCTTCTAGGCATCTAGCATTTATAATCACAGTATTCGTTGCCTTGGTAATATTCTGTGCTCTATATATCTTGGTGTATACTGAATCATTTGTTCAAAAATGGCTGCGTGTGTTTTCCTTTGTGATCTACATATGTCTCTTGACCATTGGATATGTGTTAACTTTTGACTCTTCTGTTGTCCACACTTGGGATCAGGTAAACAAGTTTCATAATTCTCTATTAAGCTCATTGTCGATTATATGATAGTTCATTTTACTTTCTGCTCTTGAAACTAAGAGGCAGATTTATCAGATTTATAAGTGTGAGATTAGAACTCACCAAAATAATACTCACTTTCTATTCATTCCTATAGGATTTGTAAACCCATATTTATCAAATGGTGAACTCCATGAATAAATCTGATTCTAAAAATCCCATAGGAGTTAATAGAAAGTAAGTGAGTTTTATTTTAGTGAGTTCTAATCTCACATTTTGATAAATCTGCCCCTAAGGGACTCTTATAACACATAAAACAATGTGCAAAATTATTTTGTCTGGCTTTATGAATTGATTGTTGCAACTTTCAATGCACAGACAAATATTATTTGAGCATTAGTAATTTCTTAATGAAAATGGCAGTTCGTTTATAAGACTGAAAAATGTTCTTTCTTGTCTATCCATTGTCATTATTTTATTTTCCAATCTGAAAATTAAACCTCTCATTGGATGCAATTTTCAATATATTTGAGTTCTTATTCTTTCATAATTTTTGCTTGCGGTATCCTATTTACTGTGGTGCAGTGTTACTGTATTTAAAGTTTATGGACTCTTTTAAATATTCAATATCTATGCATAAATATGACCTAAACTTTGATCTTTATGTCATGCAAGTCCAAACCCATTTAAACAAATCAATCAAAAACATGCAAAACAACAAATCAAACAAACAATTTTGTGAATCTTTGTTTTTTAGTAATTTGTGTTGCCCACCTTCAAGCAGCAGTAACTGCAAATACTTCTACTAACTGCATGTGGGCTGGGAAGAATTCTAGTCCATTCCTCTTCTGAAACTCAGGGTTGTTGGCCAGCTTTCCCACATGGCTCGCTTTCTCTTGAATTTCAATTCACAGACAGAACCACAGCATTTTCCTGCAGAATTTACTGGTATAATTCAGAATTTATAGTTCCATACATGATAGTAAGCTGTACTGGTACAAAGGCCTTAAGCAGGCTCATACTATTTTTCTATTTTGGCAGGTGGGATAAGGTTATTATGCTGAATGTATTCAATAAATTCCATGTTGGTCTCATCCGTATACAGAACATTCTTTAGTAGCCTTCCGACTTATCCACATTGTTTTTAGCAAACTGTAGACAGGCAGCAATGGTAAATTTTCTTTCTCCTTTGCTTTCTCTTCAACTCTTCAACCTGTCCAGCCATTGTTATTCATTGTTCTCATGATGTAAACTCAAATTCTTTGAGTTGGTATGGTAGATGGTAGAATTTTAATTCTTTTCTCTAGTCATATTACACACCTCTTGGTATGATCTTTGTTGGTCATCTACTCCCGTGGTGGGTATTGGTGGTATTGAATTCAAACATGATGCGTTCCACCTGAATTTGGAGCTTGGGTGTACCTGTGCAGCACTAAAAGTAATGCACGAAAAATGAATGCAGGGGAACACCGGGAGAAGTAGTCATCTGTCTGAGCCCTAAATATTGCAAGGCCTCTCATGCTCATACCTGATTATCATCTCAATTGTCACTTTCAAATAAAATAAGAATCTTTGAGCTTCACATTTTACATTCACATTTACCACACACAAAGAAGTAACTGTGGATGAGTTTCCTCGATAAAAAGTTAAATACTATTATGTTTGTCTGTTTAATATAATTTAATTTGGCTTCTTATCTAGTTTTATGACTTGGGTGAAAAACATTTTAGGTATTTTAGCACAAAGCTGCTATGTTATAGTTTGGAAGGATTTATTTTCTCTGTTGTGACAAATTAGAAAGGCTTCAGATGGGGTTTTTCGCAAACTGTTGTCCACATCAAACGTTCACATTCACCCTGTTCAGCAGCTGGAGACCTGGGACAAACAGGCTGCAGTAAGGAGTGTTCCCTTAAGGGACAACCACTGTTCTGGACTGAGAATCAAAATTGGCCCTGGCATCAGATACACAGAGGCCCAGACAGAGCCCCAAACAGCCCAGATTTCCTGTCCAGGAACAGGGACTCCATGACTGAGGGAAGTCTTCATGTGCTGTTTATATACTTTGTTCTTGCTTGTAGAGACAGAAAGTTAAATGTGACTTTACTTATGGTTAGCTTTGTTATCATGTTATTATGTATTTCATTACAATTTTTTTTTTATTATCAGGTGCCCTTTTTCCTGTTCATAACGTTCTCTGTGTACACAATGCTGCCTCTGGGGATGCAAACCTGTGTGATTGTCAGCATAATATCAGGAATATCCCACATCATTGTCATAAGTATCACAGTGGTACTGTGTTCTGGTTCCAATGATGCAATCGTCTTTCAGGTAATTTATCAGGAACACATCACCCATTTAGAAGCGTTGTACCTTCTCTGTTGATTTGATTTGAGAGTTTCACAATATACAAAGGGTGGGCAAAAATGGGTCAAGAAAGAGAATAATGAAGGAAAGAGAAAAGGGTTCCTTTTTTTAAGCTCTTTTCATCCCCAAAAACTACAATGAATTTACAAATTTAATTTCCAAAGGATAATCTAAACTCCAGGCACAATTAGTTGCCCCAGATGAGAACTCTTGCAAATGTTTTTTAATGTAGTGGATCGGTCTTACAGTATTGATCAGTCACAATATGTTCCATGTGATGCATTTATGTAAGTGTTAAGTAGTCATTAAAAAAGAAGTCTGACTCCGCAGACAAACATATGGCAATATGGCTACTTTGGACCCTTTACTGCATTTCTTTAAAATGATCGCTGGGAAGATGCAACAATTTGTACCTGGTGTAGTTCTCTCTGCATTATGGTTTTAAGTGTGCCCTATATATACCCTAAGTATACCTTTCCCCACCTTATGAATGTTATTTTACAATATTTGTTAGGAATACAGAACATGGGAGGATGATCTAAGATACTTTGATTCTTGTTGTGGGAGGGCCCTCTTTTCCTCTTGTATTGGTTATTGGTGGTTTTTTTTTGCGCGTCTTCCTGTATGTTTAAAGTATACACTTTTTATTTTTTTGTTTTTTATTGTGCAACACTGTGTAATATGTTGGCAGTTTTTTAAATACACAATAATAATTAGCCAGATTGTGCAAAGATGAGTGTAAACCCTCAGGCTACCAACCCATACCTCCCAACATTTCGGAAATAAAAAGAGGGACAAAAAAATGTGCCCTCACACAGTTGATCTGCCTGAGGGCTGGAGTGTAACAGGAAAAGTAGCGGCATTCCTTGGCTATACTTGCGCTTTACCGGATGCAAGAGTGGAAGTGCTGATTTTGTATTGGAACCTTATCACATGTGTCACTGTTTCCGCTCGGTACCACTGTGTGCTGCACTCATTGCTGGCCGGCTGCATGGTGACATAGAAATAGCAGCATATAGCGGCAACTGCTGGACACACGGTGAGAAGAAGTGGCAGAGTTGTACATTGCTGATGCCAGGTTAGGGGGCTGAGCAGCAGGAATTGAAGTGGCGGGCTGCCCATACTGAGCTCACATACTAACATAATGCCTGTCATAGGTTGCTGTCTTGCATCTTCCTCGCCTGAGGAATTATCTCCGCCCTTTTGTGACCCAGTACCCTAGCTGATCTCCCCTCTTGTCTCAAAGTCTTGTGATTCTGACCACAGCAGCTGCCTTCACTCTCGCAGCACTGGAATATGACTAAAAGCGATGTCTGTGCTGCGTCCCCGCCACCCCGAATGTGGGTGCACATGGGAGCGCGCACACAAGGCACGGATCTTGGGAAATACTAAATCAACTGCAGGACATCTCACTTACTATCCACAAAATGCGGGACAGTTGGGAGGTATGCTAACCTTTAGAATAGTATTGGGGAGGACAGCAGGGTGAGGCCTATAAAGATTGAGGTTGTAGGGATTCTGTTATTAGGAAAGTAATTGGCATGTGGTTGATCAATAAGATTGAGGTCAATTTGGGTCACAAAGTATTGGCTCTACTGGGGGGGGGGTAATATATGCCACCTCTAAGGAGGAAAACTGAGCTTTAAAGGCATGGCGTGCTTGGAGGTATCTCAAAAACTGGAGTTTTTGCTCTTTTAATTGTACTTGCAGTTGTTGGAAAGTGGGGAACATCTGGTTTGTCAAAATGTCCCCCAGGAATTTAAGAGGCCCTATGCTTTTTTATTTTTTTTTTATTAATGGTTTAGCGGTTGGGATTGTACTATCCTTATTTTTTCTGATGATAATAAACTGTGCAGAACTTTTCAGTTCCATGCAGGATGTTGCCACTCTTCCTAGAAATTTGGCTAGGCTAAAGAACTGGCCCCAGTTTAGGAAAACAGTTGGAGCTTAGGGTGCTAAATGTCTGGCTAAAGTTATGGTGTAGGAATGAAGGTTTTGGGTTCCTAGAACACTGGGTTCATTTTTGTACCTCAATGGAAGGGCATTCACTATGCTAGAAGCTGGAGGGGGTGGGTGAGCTAGAGCAGGGGTCCCCAACCACCGGGCTGTGGACCAATGGCGGTCTGCAAGCAGTGTCATACTGTGTCGCCTCTAGTCCCAGCTGCAAAAACAACGAAAAAGGCCCTGATTACCTGCAGTCACAGCTCCCTGATGCGCCATAGCCATGACAACAGCTGTGCGAAGCCCAGGAAACATTTTACTGATTGCCAAGGAAACATTTTACTGATTGCCAGAAGTGCCAAAATACTGTTTTATTGGCAAGCCTGAAATGCAGCCATGCATCTACCTCCACCTCACCCCACCCCAGTCCTTGTATAAATAGTCTTGCTTGAAACTGGTCTGTGGTGTAAAAAGGTTGGGGAAATAAATCCCCTAAGTGCAAAAATCCCTCCCCCTCCCCTGTGTTGGCCCTC
>CM044437.1:35553859-35566488 GCA_024363595.1 Xenopus borealis
TTTCTGCTTGATTATTTGTGACGACCCCTAAGCTTAGCTTCTCAACAGCTGCTCAGAGCCTGAGCATGTGAGTGTCACAAACACTTTCCAAGATGGTGACCCCAAGTGACAAGTTTGAAGTCCTGTATTATTGCTGCTATTGACAAGCTGAAACTTTAGGCTGGTGCAATAAGTTCAGTTTATAAAATATGGCCTTTTTAGCCATATTGATTTTTAGGATTTAGTTCTCCTTTAAGCAATATTGGCCTGGAGCATAGTATTTGTATTTGAACAGAGAATGACTGGTGAATAGGTTACACAAATTTGTGGTAAATAGAACATTTTCTATTTGGACCAGTGTTGTTAGTGGAGTACCACAAGGGGGTCTGACTTTGGTCCTTTGCTTTTTAACTAATTTATTAATGATCTGGAGGTGGGCATTTAACTTTTTGTTACTGTTTTTGCTGATGATACTGCAGAACTATAAGTTCCATGAAAGATGCTGCCATTTTCCAGGGTGATTTGACTAAGTTGGAAAACTAGGCAGCAAACTTGAAAATGAGGTTCACTATTGATAAATGCAATGTTTTACACTAAATGGCAGTGTGTTGGGGGTTTCCTTAATTGAGAAGGATTTGAAGATTTTTGTAGATAGCATGTTGTCTAATTGCAGCCAGTGGAATACTGTGACTACTAAAGAAAATAAAGCACTGTCTTACATAAAAAGGGCATTAACTAATTGGCTAGTTGGTAAATGCCTAAAATGGGGTTGCCACCCTTGCGACAGCTACACTGGAGCACGACACCACTAAAATGTTAGAAGTGGGTACATGCCCCATGGTCCAACAAACATCCTCTTCCAAAAGGACCCTGAGGATATCCCTCATGGAGCTAGGCCATGACTGATCTCCACTGTAATGGTTTGATTGCCACCTCTATGCATAGTTAGGTTAACAATAAGTTTTACGTTTAGGGTAGTATCTCTATTAAGATGATACCGGTTGGAGGAGGTGCGCTGAATGTAATATATATCAGCAATACATAACTGCAAAATACCTACGTACAACAAAATATGGGAGAACTGGATACCATTTCCCCAACATCCCCACAACAGCTGGTTGATATAAAGACCCAATGACCTGGAACTCTATCCTCAATGTGTAGCTCTGAAGGGAAAAAGAATAGAAGACCAGAAACAAAATTGTCGGATCAAGACCTCAACACTTCATCCCCCTCAACACTTAATCCCCTATTAAGCTAAATTGATGGGGCCCACATGGTGATGCCTCCCTGTACCCACTCCACAAGATAAAGTTTTGTATTACTGCATTTTGTGTAAATCCGCAACACTTCACAGCTGTCAGGGTAGGCCTAGTAGGCACCCTAGGGGAGAAGTGGACCAAGGAGGAAGCTTAGGGGTTAACGGACCAATAGAGTAACACCAGCAAGGATCAGGCAGGAAACAAGTCAAAGTCCAGGCAAAAACAAGGTAAAAAATACAGCAACAGGATCAAAAACAACACCCAGGAACAAAACTATAGAGTCCTATAATTGGGCGCCTTAATGGCGTCCAATGCGCCTTTAAATAATAAAATTTTGTGCCAAAACGGCACAGGCGCGTGACGTCATCGCGCCGCAGCTTTGCGGCGCCATGGCCTAATTACGCCGGCGCCGCCATTGTGGGAGCGACGCCGGGGAGAAGAGGACTTGCTGCCCGAAGCTGCAGGTAAGACTCCGGGCGGCGCGTTCCTGACAGTACCCCCCTCCTCACAGGGGGCCCCAGGACCAACAGGACTGGAACGTGGAACAATGATTATCAATAAAACAAGAATTAAACATAGTAACACAGGCAGAAACACAAACAGTAATGGGTATAGGCAGCACGTTCAGGAAAGGAGACTCCTCGGAGACTATAAACAGCGGATGCTGTCGGCGAAAGTCCACTGGAGCTGTCGGCTGCAAAGGCTGCAGGGGAAGTTCCTCTGGAACAGTAGGTGGCGGAGACTGCTGGGGAAGCCCCTCAGGAGCTGTAGGCAACGGCGGCTGCTGGGGAAGCCCCTCTGGAGCTGTAGACAGCGGCGGCTGCTGGGGAAGCCCCTCTGGAGCTGTAGGCAGTGGCGGCTGCTGGGGATGCCCCTCGAGCAGAAGGCAGTGAAGTCCGCTGACGACCCAGTTGCTGAGGGTTGGCTGGTCCGGGGGTAGAAACCTGCTGGGAGACAGGCAACACGAAGGAGTGGAGCGACAAAGAGGCAATGACTCTAGAAGGGAGAAAAGCTGAAGCTCGTTCCTCAGGAAGATGCTCCACCACGGCGGGCTGTGAACAAGGATATTCTTCCATCAGGGAAGCAAAGTTCTGGAGCGTAGGAGTAGCATGAAGACAATGCCGTTGACAATATATGAACTCCAATGGGAGACTTGACCAGAGGACCAATCAATGGAAGGGTTATGTAAACGCAACCAGGGTAACCCCAGGATGACAGGAGATGAGGGACAAGAGATAATCTGGAAAGGCAATTTCTCAGAGTGTGAAGTCCCGATCTTCAGGGGTAACTCACCTGTGGTTTGGGAGATCAAGGCTGAAGCTAGAGGCTTGTCGTCAATGGCAAATGCCCGTATGGGTGAGGGCATAGGGTTCACAGGACAGTCTTTGACAAAGTGATTATTCTCCCCACAATAAAGGCAAAGACTTTCTGAACTTCTCTTGCACAGAGAGACGGATAGGCCCAACTGCATAGGTTCATCAGCCAGGGTCACAGGAGGATTGGGAGACGAAGATACTGTAGCAGGGGGTACACTAGGAAACGATGATCTTTGGAAACGAGGAACTGAAGGACTTTAGAAATTCTTGGCACGGTCCTTATCTGCTTGGTGCTCTCTAAGGCGAGTGTCCACCTTAATGGCCAAGGCCACAGGATCTTCCCAACGAGTAGGTAGCTCACGGGAGACAAGATCTTCCTTCAGGCAGATAGACTATAGGCCATTGTAGAAAGCAGCATAGTAGTGGACCAAGAAGGAAGCTTAGGGGTTAATGGACAAATAGCGTAACACCAGCAAGGATCAGGCAGGAAACAAGTCAAAGTCCAGGCAAATGGTTGTATTGGCAGGCAAAAATAATACCCAGGAACAAAACTATAGTGTCCTATAATTGGGAGCCTTAATGGCGTCCAATGCGCTTTTAAATATTAAAATTTTGCGCCAAAACGGCGTAATTACGCCGGCGCTGCTACCCACGTGACGACCATGGGCACCGCCATTGTGGAAGCTACGCCGGAGAGAAGAGGACACGCCGCCCGGAGCTGCAGGTAAGACTCCGTTGTATGACATAGTTGATGACTTTGTATTTATTTGATATGTTGCCATATTTCTCTTGGACACCCTTTCAAATCCAAAGCCAAAACCAATAAACCAATTATAGATAGAAGGACAAATCTTAAAACGTATATCTCTTCATCCAAGCAAGTATTATTGTATTTGTAGTTGAACAATAAGGGAATTATGGCTTTATGGATTACGAATATGTATAAGTAAAAGAGGGTATACAGTCACACCAATATATTGATATCTCTTATTTTTTCAGCTTATTGCCAATGCCGTTATCTTCTTGTGTGGAAATCTTATGGGGGCGTATCATAAGTATCACATGCAGGATGCTTCCAGAGATTTGTACAGTTACACTGTGAAATGTATTCGCATAAAGATGAAACTTGAACTTAAAAAGAGACAGCAGGTGAGAATTATACAGTTATTTGCTCCTCTCATATGGTACATCAATGTCAGGGCCGGGACTAAGGGTAGGCAGAGTAGGCCTCATACCCTAGTATGATCCCCTCTTACAGCCCTTTCAGATGTGTCCGCATCCTTTCCAGCATGCATATGTGTCCGTTTTGACACACGCCTGTTCTTTTTGGTGCACGCCTATAGGGCGCTGTGACCAGCCACGGCACTGATCAATGCATTTCAAAATAAAATGAAAATTAAACAAATCATATTGACAATTTGAAACTGTCAGAGTATACCAGAAACTTACATTTATTGTGTCATTTATTTTTTAGAATCATCTGGAACTTTACCCGTATGCTGATATAATACCTGGCAGGTTTTCTGACAGTGGTTTTTGTTCTCTGTGTTTAAAGGGAATGTCAACCCAAGAATTTATTTAAAAACAATTCTAAGAAACTTTGCAATATACATTCATTGCAATTTCCTTTGGTTTTTAAGTTATTTGTATATGTAATGCTATTGAAGGCAGTGTTTGTCTGTCTCTTTCTATTCATAAGGTGGCCATAGATCGATCTTTCCTGCAACTATAATTCTCAGGAAAGACTGTTAGTTTTCTCTACTAACATTAGGGGCACATTTACTAAGGGTCGAATTGAAAATTAGAATAAAAAAATTAGAATTTCGAAGTAATTTTTCGCTACTTTGACCATCGAATAGGCCAAAATTTTATTCGAATTGAAAAAATTTGAATCAAATTTTAAAATTCGACCTGGAACATTTAAGAAGTCTTTTTGAAAATCTAAATTTTTTTCCCCAAAATGTTTCAAATTGTTCGAATCAACTGATTCCTTTTATTTGATAAAAAAACGGACCTGTTCAATCAAAAAAGGTAAATTTTCGATCGAAAAAACACCGAAAAAAATTCTAAATTCGACCATTAGTAAAGAAAGCTCCTAAGAACTGAATTGTCAGATATACAGGTAGAAACAAAGGAATTCTACCTGTATCTGACAATTCAGCATTAAACTTTGGCCAGTCTGATGAGCAGACAAATATTCAAGTCTTTTGCCAATATCGGTCATCTCGTCTCCCGCCATACACGCACTGAATATCTACACACACTCGAACCCAAACCCAACTATATATAAACAAGCTGCTGTGTAGACATGGGAGCAGCACAGGATACGCAGTCAATAACAGATGAGTTTTGAAGAATCCCATCGTATACTACATTGCTTATTTGTTATCTGCTGTGTATCTTTTGCCTTTTGTTCTTTTTCATTTTTGAATGGCTTCCCCTAATGGTTACACAGCAGATTGTTTATATAAACTATAGTTTTTCTTAAGCAAACACAACAGTTTTACCAGTGCAACAAAACAGTTTATTATATTTTCATTACTACAGGTCTGTGGGGAAGCTGTTGTATTCAATGAATATAAAATCTTTAATAAATGTAAAACCGAAATCCAGAAGGCAAAGATTGGAAATGACACGTGCTTTGCGGCAGAGGCTAAGACTAACCCTCAAAAGTTTTTAAAGTACATTAATAGTAAAAAGATGCAGGTTTAGAGTGTGGCTCCTTTAAATAATGGTACAGGTAAATCTGCTAAATCATCTTATAGCTGTGCCTGCTCCTAGTTTGGGTATCTTCCCTCTATCACTCCCTCTCCCCCCTGCCCTTCTCCTTCGTTACCCTCCCTTCTCTTCTTATAGCACATGCCCAGTTGTACATGCACTTACTCGGGCGTATGCACACGGGGGGCAGGGGTAGCCAACCAGGTGCCTAGGGCGCTCTGTCGACTTGGTCTGGCCCTGCATACACCCTCAGGTTTTAAACCAGCCTCTATTTAATTTTCTGATTCAGATTCTTTTTCATCTGGTATGGTACCTGTGGACTGGAGGCTAATATAATTCCTATATTTAAACAGGGATTACGATCTCAGCCTGGCAATTATAGGCAAGTAAATTTGACATAGGTGGTAGGCAAATTATTGAAACACTTGTTAAGGGATCACTTTCAAAATTTTGTTCTTATGAGCAGCAATATGAAACTTTATGAAGGATAGGTCATGTCATTCAAATTTGATTGCTTTTTATGATGAGGTAAGTAAGATGCTGGACAGCAGTGCAGCAATAGTTGTGATTTGGATTTTGCCAAAGTGTTTTATACAGTGCCCTACAAACGACTGCTTTCTAAACTAAGTGCTGCTGGGCTTAATGAAGTTGCTTGCACATGGATAGGAAACTGGCTACAGGATCGGGTACAGAGGGTGCTTGTTCATTATACATTCTATCCTTGGAGTAAGGTTCTTAGTGGGGTCCCTGAGGATTCTTTATTGGGTTCACTTTGATTAAACTTATTCCTTAATGACTTAGGGGAGGGTATTGTAAGTAATGTATCCGTGTTTGCAGATGATACAAAACTATGCAGCCCAATCAAATCCACCCAGGATGCGGCATCTTTGCAGCAGAATCTTGACAAATTGGCAATCTGGGCTGCTAAGTTGCAGATGAGATTCAATGTTGATAAATGTAAAGTCATGCATCTGGGATTTAAAAATATTCAAACTATTTATACCCTTAAAGGAACAGTAAGACCAAAAAATTATTTTGTAAAGTAATAAAAATATACTGTGCTGTGGCCCTGCACTGGTACAATTGATGTATTTGCTTCAGATCCTCTACTATAACAAGCTGCTGTGTAGCCATTGTGGCAGCTATTCAAAGCTGAAAAGGGAGAAAAGGCACAGGTTATACAGCAGATAACAGATAAACTCTGTGGTATACAATGGGATTCTTCAGAATGTATCTGTTATCTACTGTGTATCCTGTGTACTGCAGCCCCTATGGATACACAGCAGCTTCTTATATAAACTATAGTTGTGTTAATGAAGCAAACACACAATTTTAACCAGTGCAGAGCAACACTACAATATATTGTCATTCTTTCAAAGCCCTTTAATTTTTTGGTTTTACTGTTCCTTTAATGGGACTGTACTAGGCAAATGCATAATTGAAAAGGACTTTGGAGTCCTTGTACATAAAAACTTGGCTATAGCAAGCAAATGCCAGTTAGCAGCTTCAAGGGCAAACAAGGTCTTTATTTAAACAGGCATAGATTCACAAGAGCTGGGTTTATTTGTCAATTGTACAGAGCTCTGGTAAGGCCATGCAGTTTTGGTCTCCAGTTCTCAAACGGGACACTATTGAATTACAGAGGGCAACTAAGCTGGTAAAAGGTATGGATAATTTCAGGTATGAGGAAAGACTGGTCAACGTACATTAATTAAAAAAAATATTTTTTAATTCTAAGATATTAAAGGATGCATGTACTGTTAACATGCATTAATTGTGTTACAACAGTGCCAACCAGCCCCCCCCCCCAAGTAGTCAAGGAAGTTGTTAGTAGAAATAAAAAGGGCTCCATTCTGGTTCAGAAAGATTTGAGAGAGGTTTACAATTTTATTCCGGTAGAGTAGAACATCAGAGCAGACCTCTTTTCTTTTCTCCAACAACTTCCTTGACTACTTGGTGGTCAGACTGGTCGGAAAATGACCAGCAGGTGGCTTTGTTGTAACAAGATCCATTCATGTTAACAGTACATGCATTCTTTAATATCTTGGCATAAAAAAATAATGAATGTACATTGCAAAAGTACTTAGAATAGCACCCTCATCAATTTTACATTCACATATTTTCAAGGTTATCCTTTAAAAGGTTGAACTTGACAAGTGTCCTTTTTCAACCAAACGTACTACTATGTTACTATGTTCTTTATGTTGTGGTACAACTGATGTGCAAAATAGTAAGTTAACTGTGTTTATTCTATAACCATGATAACACAGTCACAGCCTTTCTAAAATACTTTTTTTTCACTGTACCCCTCTGCCATGCCAAAGTTAAAAAAAAAAAAAAACAGCATATACATAAAATTGACAAAAAAACATAATTTGAATGATCACCTTGTTCCAAACAGTGAGTAGAACATACCTGCTCTGTTCTCAGAGCATATGTTGAAGCATTGGGTACTTTATTTCCACCTCTCATGCTAATGTCTTTAACAGTAATGTCACACTGGGTGATTTTATTGAGTTGTGTCTCCATCAAAGAATCTCTACTGGGGAAACTGAGAATCACCATGGGTATGGCCCAGCTGTGCCATTGTTGACTGAAATTGTGGCCATTTGTGTTTTGCAGATGAGACTTGCTTAGACATGTTAAATTTACTTCAGTTCTCAGGGGAATTAATTCAAAGCTTTGCACAATTCGTGTGTGTTTTTTAATGCTGCTTTCCAGGAGAGCAGTTACACAACTAATCAACAAAGCCGTTGCTTGGTAAGGCATCAAAAGAATATTGTAAAAGCATAGTTAAAGGTCATCATAGATACACATTCATATAGCTGTTTAAATGTGTTTTTAGATAATTTTGTTGTCCCAATTCACTATAATGATGTTTATACCAACATGTAACTGATAGACATAGGTCATTTTCTTTTTGTTGGCTTACAGTAGGTAAACTGAAATCCAATAGAATCATTGGTAATAAGAAAGAAATCATATCTTTTTTTTTTTTTGCTTTGAAAATAAGCCTCTCATTAGCATTGCAGGTTATCTCATTAGCCTATGACCACTATAGCTAATGTATAGCTGCTTATTTAATAAATAGCATTTCATGTTGCATGTGTAGTTGCATCTTGGCCCTTCTTAAACAGCAGCCACTTTTTTGGGGGGAGGGGTGGAATTTGCTCATCTAGTGTAGTGTAATTGAATGAGCACCCCACCGACTGCCACTGTTTTCTGCATTATGACAGAAATAGTTTTAAACAAATTCTGCCTGTGCAAGCTTCAACCTTAAGGCTGAAATATACCAACCTATTTGGACTGACACAATTCGCCTTTCTGGTTGCATATGCAATACTGCCACTAACAGTGGAAAATATATATGGCAGACTTTACCTGGCACTGCCATACTTTACTAAGTGCATGCATATTTGGGGTCTGTGCATGTGTGTGCTATAGTTTACATGTTGCATTATAGGTATTGTGGAACCCGGGTAGGCGCAAATTTCCATGAGAAGCACACATGAGCACACTGTGGCTGGCAAGTAATCTTATGTTAGACTGTCTTGTCATCTGCTTTTCAGTGACTGTATTACTTTAGAGATCTGTCAGTGTCAACCTGCAGAGCTGGTGTGGAAAGCCAGTGGTGATAAAGCAAGACGGAAATAGTTATACATTGTGACGTGAAGGTGTAGGGGAACATTTATTTATATTACATATAGGGGCAGCTTTACTAAATTCACATGAAGGATTCGGAGTTCGATTCAATTTTCAAAAAGATTCTAATTCGAATTTTTGATTGTTTTTGAAGACCACTTCGACCAGTGAATTTTGAAAATTCGATCGAATCGAATGATTCGAATAATTTGAATAAAAATCTATTTAAATATTCGACAGTCAAATTACTTTCTCTTTAAATTTTTATATGACTGCCTAGTTTGCCAGATCAAAGCTACGGAATTGGGGTTCATTATTTTTGATCGAATAAAAAAACTCGGTCGAATGTATAAAATCGATCGATTCGAACAATTTTATTTGATCGATCAAATTGCGGTAAAAATCCTTCAAATTCAAATGTGAAGGATTTTTATTCCCTAACTATTCCCATGGTCGATTTCGAGGGTTTTTTAACCCTTGAATTCGAACCTTAGTAAATCTGCCCCATAGTGTTTCATAGTAATATAGTAAGTTAGGTTGAAAAATAGACTTTTGACAAGTTTAACTTTTTAAGTCTATATATAACCTGCCTAACTACTAGTTGATCCAGAGTAAGGCAGAAAATATAATATTTCACTGTCAAAACATTTATTACCAAGTTTGAGAAAATTCATCCAGGTCATAGTTTATCTATAAAAATAAGTCAAATCAACTGGACTTGCTGTTTTTTTTTCTTTCCTTGAAGACATTTCACTGGTCATTCAAGTGGCTATCTCAACTCAGAATAACTTGTTAATTATTCAGAATTTAGAAAGCCAGTTGGATGATTGGTGAAACGTCTTGAATGAAAGAAAAAAAAACCCAGCAAGTCCATGTGATTTTACTTATTTCTATAGATATTTATGGCCAAGATTAATCTGGAGTATTTGGTCACATTGGACATGACATTGACAAATGCGTGCTAAAGCAAAATTTATTTGAATAAATTTGATGTTTGAACATTGATTGAGATTGAGAGTTTTTGGATGTTAAATGCTAAAATGACTTTGTTTTGTAAATTCGGTTATTTTTTGTGCCCTTTCAGGAGAGCCTCCTGTTGTCTGTGCTTCCTGTCTACATCTCCATGGAGATGAAACTTGCTATTCAGGATAGACTTACTGAGACCAATGATAACCGCCAACCAGACAACAACTTCCACAGCTTGTATGTCAAGCGGCACCAAAATGTCAGGTGGGTCTGAGCTAAAAACACAGAAATAGGCACCTATACGCCCAATTTCTAACCCAAATTACAGCAAAATGTGTAATATGTAAAACGCCACTGTTTTAAATATAAATTAACCCAGTATGAAACAATATATTCGATATTGCTGACCTGTATGTAAAAGGCCTATGGCACATGTGGTAATCTTAATAGGAAGCAGAGGCAAGGACTAAAATATATTTTGAGTGTGTACATGTGTGCTATAACCCTAAAAATTCCTGCAATGTTTAAAAAATTAGGAGTCCTTATAAAAGCATGTTAGATGACTTAAACACGTTCATAGCTAAATGTTAGCTTAATGCTAGCTTAAATGTTCTTTATAAATGAATCCAATGAATCTGTTATTTACAATAACCCGAGATGCATTCTTCATATAGTAATATCAAATATATAATAAATATGGATACTTTTTCTCCCACAATGTATAAATTGTCATTTTTGTAAAGTAAGAATTTTTTTTTTCCTAAACCAAATCTTTTAATGTGTATCTGCTTTGCAGTCTGCTTCGTAATGAGGAAATTACTCTAATTATCATGGGGTACTCTGAGGCATAACATAATACTTTTTAATGATATACAGATTTGGCCTGTTAGATGCGTCAGGAAGGAAATTAGGGGTTCAATATATGATAGTCAAAGTATTTCTTTATAGCTAAATAACGTTAGATTAATTGAATAGTTCACAAGATACGCCTGGAAGCTTGTGAAATAGTAATGTTAGTAACTCCCAAGAGTTTTCCTCCAGAAGCATTAATTGAAAAGTAAATGCAGGAATTCAGTTATCATAACTGCTAGTAATATAGTCATATTAATATAAAAAAATAATAATTTTTTTTTTTTATTGATTTAAATCTTTATTTTTTTAGGTGTAACAGGTTGTGACAAAACTTTTCTGTTTATCTAAATGTGTCAATTGTCCTCTGCATTTTTGTAGTATTCTGTATGCTGACATTGTGGGTTTCACAAGACTTGCCAGTGATTGCTCGCCCAAGGAACTTGTTGTCATGTTGAATGAACTCTTTGGAAAATTTGACCAAATTGCAAAGGTAAAAATCCACATTGATTGGGAGTTTGGGGTTTTCACTAAAGAAAGGTTTGTCATTTAAAATATTAAAGCATTACTGTTCTCAAGTTATTCTTTTATGAAGAAAATGTAAAAATGTCAAGGATCACCCTATGTGGCTTAACTCAGAAGTAAGAATGAAGAAGAAAGCATTCAGAAACTACAGAGGAAGCAATATCTCTTTTAATGAATCTAAATACTGCAAGTGTTGTAAAGCTGCAGACAAAAATAAGAACATACCTAGGAACTCAAAAATATATCCTATAATCTTAAACTTTAATAAATTAAGGCAAACAAGGATAAGCTTTACTGAGAATGGGTGCAGTTGTAAATATCTCTTTTAAAACAGACTTTGAAGGCATGTTTTGGTCAAACATTGGGCTTCCCTATATTGCCCATAATGTTGAAAGCAGTCTTCCACTCATCACCTTTACATGTGTGTATGGGATTTTAAGCTCTCAGAGTTCAACTATTTTGGAGATTCTTGCAATTTTTAATGTTGATACGGGGGGCTAAGTGTAACAGCAATTTTTTTGAGACCCCTATAATCAATAGGTATGAAGACCTCCATCATTTTTTTTACAGATAAAAAATTCAGCCTGACGAGAGATTGAAGGCTGAATAAGGCCATGCAGGAGATGGTACTGGATGTACTCTTTTTATAGCTTAGTTTCAAATGTTGACAGGGTTGGTATGGTCACTGGGGGACATAGTTGGAGCAGTACAGGGAGAAGCAATGTGTGAGTTTATGGGGAGAGGGTATAATATTCCCCTATCTCACTTATGTGTTGGAGTTTCTTTGCTTTAGTAAATAGTTTTTGGCAAAGTGATCCACCACAGAAGAGGCACAGACCTGCAGAATGTCTGCAAAGCTTTTCTTCTTTGTGAGATGCTTCCTCCCACACTGCATATGTTCTTCTCAAGATGAGTTGGAATCTCCTACATTCTTCATCAACCTGTCATTTTCTAAGGTGAATGTTGAATTTGATGCGGAGAGCAATGACAACTTCCAACTAGTTAGGAAGAACTATAGACACAAAGTCATCTTTCAATATACTGGCTACTTGGCAGATTTGCATTAAACATGATGAGGCTTCTGCCACACATCCTGGAGTATGGAGGGTCTGCAGAAAGGCTATGGCAACATTAACCAATGGGGAATTCTTTTCCCATAGGGGTGGGGTCACCCATTACAAGGCATTGATTTCCAATGTAGCCTTTGAAGCCCACCGTGGCCTGTTTACTAAATGGGTCATATTTAGAAAGGTCTGATTGAATCAGGCATTGGTTTACAAAGCCCCTGCAAGCATGAGAATCATAGGTGGAGGATGATTTATTTTTTTGTGTAGGCTAAGTCTAATGTTACTTCAACAGTTTTTTCAACAGT
>CM044437.1:35585272-35596693 GCA_024363595.1 Xenopus borealis
GGCTGTTTAGAGCAAATTTACAGATAGAAAAAAAAAACGTTTACTTGTTCTTTAAGAAGGCTTACAGTAGAGCACTTCACATGGAAAGGTCTCAATTAATAATGAAAAAGACCAAAGAATCCAATGATAACACAGTTAGATTTATTACTACATACAGTAATGACAGTAAACAATTATCTAACATTATGAACAAACATTGGCCAGTTTTACTAGAGGATAACACGTTGAGGTCAGTCCTTCAAGATAGGGTCTCGATATGTTGCAGGTGAAGCCAAAATCTCAAAGATATTCTGTCTAGAAGTCACTTTCAGGCTCAGAAACACACTAGCAAAATGTGAAGGTGTTTCCAGTGTGGCGAATGCAATAGCTGCGAAAAAATAATAAATATTAGTAATTTCAGAGACAGATTTGGAATAGACCATAAAGTTAATGACTATATCAATTGCAAACGTCAGGGTGTCATTTACTGTATAGAATGTCCATGCCAAAAAAGATACATTGGAATGAAAACACAAAAACTTTAGAATTCAACAACACTGTAGCTCTATATACGAACAGCCGACAATCCTAAAAAATCGGAAAGGGACCTTATCCACAGTGGCCCAACATTTTAAAAAATTCCATTCGATGGATCCGTCAAAGGTGAAGGTTTGGGCACTGGAAAAAATTAACTTGAGTATCAGGAGAGGCAACCTGGAACAAATCTTATTAAAAAGAGAATGTTATTGGATTTTTAAAATAAATACGGTTTCCCCCTATGGGATTAATGAAAATAATTTATTTACATCCTTTTTATAGATTTACTCGATTTTGGATAATTTGGGTAGTGAGACACCATGGGAACTTTAACCCTAATAGGGATCTGTTTTTAATTTGTTACTATAAAAATTCTTTTAACAGTATAGTAGGATGATTTAAATACCATAATCTCAATATAATTCTGATAACCAAATTTAGTAAATTATTTAAATAACTGGAATAATCTAATTTTGCTATATAATAAAATAAAAATTATATTTTTTTAATAATTATATGAACTTGAACTTGTTCTAATCAGGATGTCCTGAAGTTTGTATTTTTTTTTTGAGGTCCCATGTACTAATTTATCCTGATCAAGAGGAGATTTCTTTCTATTGATTAAAATAATTGTTGATTAATTAATTTCTCTCGTTGATCAGTAAGATACCTGTGGATAGACCAACTCCCCAATCCACAAGTTCAATTATACACATAATACCTGAAGTATTGGCACCAAACAAATAATTAATAGGCACTTGCACTTTACTTCTTGATTAAGCTCACAATACAAGGTCCAGGTCACGGAGGTCCCAGCTACTTAGGTTGTAGCTTGTAACTGTGGAGGCCCTTAGTATTTGATCGGCTCTGATTGAGAAAGGATTTCTTTTCTTTTGAGTATTGTGATAATTGTTGGCCTGACTATAGTCAGATTCCTCTCTTGATCATTACAATACTTGTTGATAGACTAATTTTCAAAGCTACAATTTTTAACCCCCCTCCCTTCACTGTTTTTTTTAGTAGAAATTTGTGATAATGATCTACCCTGCAAGGATTAAGCTAATTTATCCTGTATGTTCCCTAAAAATAACTATTGCTCTCTAATTCCCTTTAGGCTAGTGGCACACGGGTTGGTCTATATACTAGCATAGAAAACCCAATCTGCTGCATTCAGATTGCCCCGTGTGACACTAGCCTTATGGTATGAATATTTTTGGAATGTATTTTTAGATGCTCCATAAAAATCTTGCTTGTGTATACAAAACCACTATTGGTTTTATGTAAATCTTCTGTAGATGGTCAAATTCCATTATTGTGGCCCCCAACCAATCTACCTGGATCTGGGGGGGAGTTAGTTTAAGAAGTTAATTTAGTTTAATGCATGTTAGTTTAATAAGATAAAGAATGTCACTATTAAAAATGTGTTCTACAGAATGTATAGGTTATAAAATATGTTACATGTAAACAATAGATCTCATAATCTGTAAGTTTGGATGAATTGTATACTATAACAGTACTAAGCTTGTTTGCAGTTCTGTTATCTGTTTGTACGTGCTTAGTATACAAAATAGTGAAGAGAAAGACGGGGGAAAAAAAAGGGAAGGGTTAGTTTGTCTTTTTTGGAATATTTCTTCTCTTGCCGATCCTTTTCCCAGTCTCCCGCTGTGGATTAAAAATTCCCAATCACATGTATGGATCAGCGCCTAGGACAAACAGAGAAGCCAGGGGCCAAATCTGGTGTAGTATTTCACAATAATTTTCTTACACCCCGTGTAGGTATATAATTATCTATGTGCAAAAGAATAGCGAGTTCCTTTTCCCTTTAAGAAGACAATCTTACTCCACTCCAACAGCCTTCACCAATTTGGTAGAAGTGCCTACTTACAGGACCCACTTTCTGGGTTGCTCATGTAAACTAGTTTTCCGTTATGTGTTTTCCTTCTCCTCCGTCCTCAACTCCGGGAGAAAGAACATAAAAAGCTCATAGCGTATTTCTATTTATTAAAACAATTGGTTACAATAAAATATCACACTCACATTTGTTAAGATAGCTTTAGTCGCGTTCAATCACAAGTCTTTTAACACAGTTTTGCACATATGGGATATGGAGGGTGGTGTTTCTGCCAGCAAAGAATTACTCCTCTCCTCGTGGCTTCCACTGCGGTCTGTGATGACGTCCCCGTCGCTCTTTGCCTGACGCGTTTCGCCGATTGGTTCGGCTTCCTCAGAGGCTTCTATTCCGTTATGCTATTTCCCTCTTAAAAAGGCCTAGTCTCACTTGGTCTCCATGGCGACCCCCTAATGTTTTGCGTCCCAGCGCGCTGGTGTTGCTCCTTCTGGCACACTTCCTGGTATGTGCTTCAGGGGTTGCCATGGAGACCAGGTTCGCAAACAAGTGAATTGCATCTGAAGACGCTACTATGTTTCCTTCTCTTATGAATTTTGTTTGCTGTTAATGAGTCCTTCTGGTTTTTTCACTCGTTACCATGTATATGACCTCTTAAATCAAACTTAAAATATTGACACATTCTTTTACATGAATTATGCAGACCACCCCAATTTTTAAACTTAGAACATTGACACATTTTTTTACATAAAAAATACAGACCATCCCACTTTTATACAGTTTATTGAGCTATTCTTCCACTCAATTCACACTCTGTGTGTTCTCCTTTGTGTGATTCGTCTACTCTCCTATATTTCCTGAAGTACTCTTTTTATTGACTAAAGATTCATTTTTATTATATCGATCACCATTCAGACTAAGCAACCCTAGGTGCTTAGTCTGTGTGTTAGGCAATTCATTGTATACAATTTTGAGTGTGTGACTATATAACAACCCCAGGGAGACCATTGCCCTGTTTCATTGGGTATATCATCGATTTATCATTCATTGGATATATCATTGATAAATCTACATAACGCTGACCTTTGCATCCAAAAAGTCCAAAGTATATTGAAGAATGAACCAGATTTTGATTTTCATAGATTTATTTCTAGAAACCAAATATTTTTTTAGCTGTCATACCCAAATATATAAAATAATACATCTTTTGAAAAACTGACGTCATCCATAGTTTTATGGATTTTTCTTCATTCACTGTACTGTTCAGTAGTGATGTCAAGAAAGGGGGCTGGGCGAGACAGGTGTGTGTCTATGAATAGGGGCTGCTGGAAGCAGAAACCGGCACAGCAAGGTCACGACCTGCAACCCAACCGTGTGCAGAAGTCAACCCAAAGCAGGTATCTGGTTGGCCTGTACATCACTACTGCTCAGCTAATTAGTAACTAGCAAACAAACCAGTTTTATCCAAAGCCCATCACACACACACACCATCACACTCTTCCTCTCTTCTTTGTTTGTCTCTTCCAGAGCAGTATGACAACGGTTTTATTAACAGGAAACTAACAAGGTAGAATATTTTTTACAGAAAAGGCAGC
This sequence comes from Xenopus borealis, assembly GCA_024363595.1. NCBI lineage: Eukaryota > Metazoa > Chordata > Amphibia > Anura > Pipidae > Xenopus > Xenopus borealis. The sequence goes on from CM044437.1 coordinate 35,589,230, forward strand.
AGTGTAGGTTTCTGGCAGTGTTGCCACATACACGTGATCCATAAACCTCCACACTATATCAAGTGCAGATATTGCATTTCTAGTATTTATAATAAAAAAAAAACATCTGCCCGCATTCAAGCAATAAGTTTGTTGTCCATATTACTATATGCAATGTTAGCTCCTTGTATGTAAATATGTAACCTGCTGTACAAAAAGTTGTCTTTTCCACATGGGGACCACACCCTCCTTTTAAAGTGAAGCCATTCAAAGAAGCTGTACCTTAATATACTGCTCCTATTTAGCATGCTTCCTAAATATATTCATATACATACAGACATGAGCATCAATGTCTTTAATAAACAGAGTAATGTTTTTTTTCAATAAAGGAACAGATTAGCTAACAGTACATAAAAATAGGGTTACATCTTAAAAGAAAAAGTAAGTATTCAAATAAGAGTGCTTTTATAAACATCATGGAACTCTGAGGTAATTTGTAATAAACTCATTTTTTACAACAGAGGGTATTTTATTTGTTATAGTACACAAGTTTCAGTGAATCACGTGACTAATGAGCAGTGATATATGATATCACTAAGCACCATTATAAAAATATAGTATACAAAAAATTTCTGTTTATTAAATTACACATGTATTTCACACACACAATATATATATATATATATATATATATATATATATATATAGAATATCATGTAAAGCAAGGCACTCACAGGACTTAAAATATGGTGAAAAAGAGATAGTTATTCCAACGTTTCGGTCTGCCTTGAGACCTTTGTCAAGGTTACCTTGTCCTGTGAGTGCCTTGCTTTACATGATTTTTCTGCAGTGTGCACCCATGCTTTTTCTTTAGTAAGCGAGTGCAGCTATTTTTCTTTTTTATATATATATTTATATAACAGCTATGGCATCCGTTATTTAGAAAAGTTCCAAATTACGGAACGGCTGTCTCCCATAAACTCCATTTTATCCAAATAGTCAAAAAAAAAATTTTTTTTTCCTTTTTCTCTATAATAATTAAATAGTACATTGTACTTGATCCAATCTTAGATAGAATTAATTATTTATTGAATTTAAAACCATTGTATTGGCTTTATTTAATGTTTAAATGATTTTCTAGTAGATATAAAGTATGAAGATCCAAATTATGGGAAGATCCATTATCCTTAAAATCCCAGATCCCGAGCATTCTGGATAATAGGTTCCATACCCGTATATGATATTTAAAGTCCCTGCTGGTACAAACTTATAGTATTAACATTTAAAATGTATTTCACTATTTCACAATGGGGTCATATTAATTATCTGCTAATATCTCCTCTACTTGCCATACCTCAAATTATACTTGGAAGATCATGGAAACGGTTTGGCAACCACAGATTTAAACAATAGGAATAACTTGAGATAACTACCATCAGACCCAGGACCTTTTTTTATGTTCACATATTTTAGTCTTTTTACCAGCCAGCCAGTCATTTTTTAAGTTTTGGCCTCTTTAAAATAAGGCTTGGCAACCCCAAGAGGAACAATCACCAGAGATACTAAGCAAATTTTCGAGGCATTCAACAAATTTTACTCAGATCTTTATACAGCAGATAAGGCTCCTAAGGCATCACAAGCACACATATCGACTTTTTGACTAAGTGGAACCCACCCACATTAAAGTGAGAAACACGGGACTTGCTAGATGCACCCATAGATAAAGCAGAAATAGAACAGGTCATTAAAGAATTTAAACCAGGAAAAGCCCCGGGCCCAGATGGATACACAACTAAATACTATAAAAAATTCTCAAAACACCTTATTCCACACTTAAAAGACTTATTCCAATCATTCCTAGAGGGACATCCCCCACACACAACACATGCAAACTGCCTCTATTGTAATGATACTAAGGGCTAGGGCAGACGGGGAGATTCGGGGGCATTTTGTCGCCTGGCGACTTGTAGCCGCGACTTGTAGCCCCCGAACCTCCCCGAATAGCCAGGTCCTGAGGCGCACCGGCGTTACTTGAAAACGCCGGCGCCTATTCACACGCAGCGGCGCAATTTTTGAAATTGCTCCAAATTGACTCGCGAATAAAACTAATGCAACTGAATTTACAAAAAGGAAACTAATTCCCTAGCATATCTGGGAATCTACCTAACCCCTACATACAACAGATTATACACAGCCAACTATCCGCAGCTAATAGATAAACTCAAAAAAGATTTGGTCACCTGGCATACATACCATCTCTCCTGGTTTGGCAGAATAGCAGCAGTCAAAATGACTCTACTGCCATGCCTCCTATACTTATTTAGAACACTACCTATACACATCCCTGAGAAAATGGCCACATCTCTACAGAAGGCTATATCCAACTTTGTATGGGGAGGCATACGCCCACACATTAAAGTGACTATTATGACAAAACCCAAATAAGTAGGTGGATTAGGAGTACCCCATGTGTACCGGTACTACATAGCAAGCAGACTGGAAGCTATGGTCAGTATGCATACACAGTCAGAAGAACCATGGTAAGAAATAGAAAGTCACTGTCAGCCCCCTTTAAAACTAGCTCACCTCTTCTGGATTCCCAAAAAATTCAGAAACACCCCCCCCCCACCGATCTTATGCCTAAAACGCGACAGGCAATAGACCTATGGGATAAAATAGCATTCAAAATGAAACCAAGTACCTCCACTTCTAGATATCTAACAATCTTCAATAACAAAGATTTTCCCCCTGGGTGCACTCCAGCGGATTTCACAACCTGGATAAGAGCAAATATGCTTACCCTAACTTGGCCTCTTTAAAATAAAACTTTCATTAAAAGGTTTCTCAGCTCTTTTGACATAAAAATGGTTTAAAATCTGTTTTCATCAACTACTTTATCCCACTAAATAATAATCAGTTCCTTGTTCTATGGTTGTAAATGTTATATTTAACAGGCAAGTAAGAGAAGCAACAGGAGCAGATATAAACATGAGGGTTGGAGTACATTCTGGAAATGTTCTTTGTGGTGTCATTGGGTTGAGAAAATGGCAGTTTGACGTCTGGTCTCATGATGTCTCCTTAGCTAATCGTATGGAATCTGCTGGTCTACCTGGGTAAGAAATTTATTTTCTAAAATGTAATCAACATATTTTTTATTTGCATAGTACTGACCTTTCTCATAGCTCACACCCGTGAGGCTGTATAAAGAAGGAAAGCAATAATGAAATATTTTGTGATGGGAAGTAGAAATAAAGATAGCTTTCCATGCAGAATGCAATAAGTAATTGCTGGCAGGGCATTAAGCTGGTTTAAAAATCCAGTTGGGTCACAAAGTATGATCAATTGTTGGTCCAGTCAGTGTACGGTGACTAAATCCTGCTTAGTGTGGATAGGAATAAAGTATTGTATAAGCAGGTGTCTGGATACTTTTGGCCATATATGTGGCTCTGGTTTGTTTGTTACCATAATTCCACAGTATGATCCAGATAGACAAACTTACTATCAGACTGTCAGGGTGCAGTGTTGATCAATAACAGCATTTGTGTCTGGTTCACTGGACCTATCCCAGTTGAGTGTGTAGATGCAACCCACAGTAGAAAACCTTTATATACCAGCTGCTTAAGCCGGGCATTAATTTCAGGGTTTATTTGTGTCTGTTTGGCCCTTTTCTTGCACAAAATTCATCAAAGCAGGCTAAGATGACACATTTGTGAATGGTGTTCAAGGGCTGCCAAATCTGCACCTATTTTAGTGCATTGCATTTGTAAATAAGCCCTAATATCAATTATGTGTTTTTAGAAAAGCATTTATTTGAGTGTTACTATTTTCATAGGTTTAATGTGTACTTTGCAGAAATATTGGGTGTGATAGGGTTTTCTCCAAACAATTTATGTCCATTTTAACACATCTTTCAATTGGCAGCCGTGTTCACATTACTGAAGCAACACTGAAACATATGAATGGAGCCTACGATGTGGAGGAGGGGCATGGCGAGCTAAGAGACCCCTATCTTAAGGAAATTAACATTAAAACATACCTGGTCATTGATCCAAGGGTGAGTAACTACTGTGTAGAAGGGGTCTAATGCAACCCTCTCTCTCACTTTGCTCCATTGTAAACTGATGCATTCTGGGACTGGAAGCCCCTCTGTTGTTTGTAGTAGGTGCTATTTAGATTTCGTGAAAAGCAAAGGGAATTTAAGTCCCAAAATACACCACTTAACAAAGGAACAAGGTGAGGGTTGGGTTGCATTAAATTGTCTAGTAGGAGTGGGTAATAGGCAAACACACAGACATACTTTCTTGGTGTCCTTTCAGTCTGTGGACTGTCTGTGTTAAAACAAAGTACATTTATACTTTTTTATGACATTCATTTAATGTTTAGGCACCTTTTTACATATGACTTACTGAATGAACTCAACGCACAAGTGAATTTGGTGTGTGTAAATTCAGAGCTTTGTAATGTATAATGTCCCAAATTTCTGTGGTATGTTCTGTGGGGTTTGATTCATTATTAAATGCATGATTGGCCTTTCTACAAACAAAATTACTGACTCTTTAAAATATTGAAATAAGGCAAAGAACCGTCGTGTTCAGAAAAATCACCTCCCCAAGGATCGTGCCAATGATGGGTTAAAAGTTCGACCCTCTGTAAGGATGACTCGGTATCTTGAATCATGGGGTGCAGCCAGACCTTTCTCCCACTTTGACCAAAGTGATGCTTCCTCAACTGAAGTTCCAGTTTTTAATGGAAAACCTAAACTGGTAAGAAATTAGCTTAAGGTTTAATGATGACCATATTTTCTTTTAATTAATGACTGCTTCATCTATTAACAGTTGTACTGCTAGTCATTTTATAAAGTTCAAGAAAGGGCTGTATGCCTTTTAGCAGGTTAGTCCTATGGCCCTTTTGGAGTCCAGAAAAAAATAATCTTCCTCACCCTTAGGCTTGTGTCACACATAGGGATGCCACCTTTTCTTGAAAAAAATACCAGCCTTCCTATATATTTCGTTTTTTTTCCTATTAATAACATTGGGATCAGCCACTAAAAATACCGGCCAGGCCGGTAAAATACCGGTCAGTTGGCAACCCTAGTCACGCAAGGTATATTCTCTGCCAGTGAATATAAGGTAAGGAAGAAAATGCAGATGGGTGGTATCTGCCTTAAATCTAGTGCGCATGTAGGAAAACAGGGACGGACTTTATTTTATTACAGGAGACCCACCTAGTTGGACAGAGAGTTTATGCCCTTAAGCACAATTGGGTCTCAGTAGCATACCATGCAGAATTTTCCACTTATTCAAGAGAAGTTGCCATTTTAATAAGGAAAACTTCCACTCTGAGGCAGATTTTGAAATGTGTCTTAACTTTGAAATGTCAAATTCAACAACACTACTTATATAATTGTTAATGTCTGTCTGCCTCCCCCAGAAGACAATCAATTATTAAATGAAATACTTCAGAAGGTAGCGGACATGGGTAACTTCCCAAAGCTATGGGCAGGTGACTTTAATATGGTCATTGACACAGCTATGGACAGGCTACACCCTCCACACATGATACTAGAACATTTGCTAACTGGGTTGAGGCCACAGGGCTCTCGAATATCTGGAGGTGGAAGCACCCCCAGCTTAAAGGGAAACTTTCATGGGAAAACATGTTTTTTTTTAAAACGCATCAGTTAATAGTGCTGCTCCAGTAGACTTATGCACTGAAATCCATTTTTCAAAAGAGCAAACAGATTTTTTTATATTCAGTTTTGAAATCTGACATGGGGCTAGCCATTTTGTCAATTTCCCAGCTGCCCTGGTCATGTGACTTGTGCCAGCATATTAGGAGGGAACTGCTTTCTGGCAGGCTGTTGTTTTACCTTCTCAATGTAACTGAATAGTACGCAGTGGGACATGGGTTTTACTATTGAGTTCTTAGATCTACCAGTCAGCTGTTATCTTGTGTTAGGGAGCTGTTATCTGGTTACCTTCCCATTGTTCTTTTTTTAGGCTGCTGGGTGGGGGAAAGAGAGGGGGTGATATCACTCCAACTTGCAGTACAGCAGTAATTTGGATCTTCATATCTTAAATCTACTAGAAAATCTTATTAACATTAAATAAACCCAATATGCTGGTTTTGCTTCCAATAAGGATTAATTATATCTTATTTCGGATCAAGTACAAGCTACTGTTTTATTATTACAGAGAAAAAGGAAATCATTTTTAAAAATTTTGATTATTTCATTATAATGGAGTCTATGAGAGATGGCCATTCCGTAATTCGGAGATTTCTGGATAACGGCTTTCCGGATAAGGGACCAATACCTGTACTTGAATAACTTAGACTTGCCAGAGGTGCCCCCGACATAGCTATACAGCTAGATCAGTGATCCCCAAACAGTAGTTCGCGAGCAACATGTTGCTCTCCAACCCCTTCGATGTTGCTCCCAGTAGCCTCAAAGCAGGTGGTTATTTTTGAATTACTGTCTTAGAGGCAAGATTTGGCTGCATAAAAAACAGATGTCCTGCCAAACATTCTCTCCTGTAGGCTGCCAGTCCATATATGGGTTACCAAAAAGCCAATCAGAGCTCTTATTTGAAATTCCCATGGACTTTTTCATGCTTGTGTTGCTCTCAAACTTTTTTAAATTTAAATGTGGCTCACGAGCAAAAAAGGTTGGGGACCCCTGAGCTAGATAAAGACTTTTAGGCTGATTAAGTTATTTATTCAATGAATGCATTCCTTTCGGGTAAAACACCTGGACCTGATGGGATCCCCATAGAGTGGTACAAGTAATATGAGTAAATATTAACTCCCAGATTGCTAGAGCTATTCAATGGAATTAATGTGTCACATACACTGCCCGATTCTTGTTATGATGCATATGTTACTCTTATCCAAAAATCTGGCAAGCTCCCTGACCGATGTGAATCATACTGCCCCATATCCTTATTAAATAAAATTTAATAAATATTAAAGATATCACAACTAATTCACCCTGTACAACACGGAAGGGTTTTTAAACCTCCGTGCATCGGGAGCCCTTCAGCAACGCCTTGATAAAGCGAAATTTTAGCGAAACACGTCAGCGTTTTATAACTTTGATTCTTTTAAACTAATCTTGGTCGAACATAGGGGTGGGAAATTGGAGAGTGCTCAAGGGATTGCCGGAATCTGTTTCTTATTTATCAGGAGGCCGTGGATTTGTGGTTTTATAGGATATTTTAGCTCTCTTTGAAGTGGTAGGGTCTAGGTAATAACTGAGACCACAGTCCCGGATTCTCTGCCTTCTCCACCTTTGTGGTGTCCCAGGGAAGTAATCAAATAGGTAGCAGTTTTTGGGACAACTCCACCTCTCTCTTATTTTCCGTTTTCCTCCTATCCTGTATGAACCTGAGCACTAATTTATTGTATGTTTTTATCCAATTAATTGTAGTCATTGAATTAATTTATATACCCTGATTAATGGAAAATTCTTTTTAGCACTGATAAATT
>CM044437.1:35601382-35623598 GCA_024363595.1 Xenopus borealis
TGCATTTCTGGCCATAAATGTCACAGTAAAAATTGCCATAATTAACATCATTATTAACGCATAAAACAAGACTATTTTCTAGAATAAATATTTGCAAACGTAATTAGTCGCCAGAAAATTCGCAACTCGCTAAAATTACCGCTAAAGTAAGCTGGTTCGTTTACATAGTTACCGCAAGTGATCGCAATGACTTCTGAGCACATCGCTGTTTAGTAAACTTAGTCGCTGTGAATATTCTGGTGGAAAAATATTCTCAGCGATAACATGCGGAAGCTTAGTCAAATCTGTGATGGAGTCAAGGAAATTATGAGGTTACATGTATTACTACACATAAGCAGTAGAATAGAGCAGGCAGGGGAACATCAGTATCAATCATAGTGAGGCTGCTGATGATAGCAACAAATAATCAGGAGCTCCTATATATATATGTGTATATATATATATATATATATATATATATTATATATATATTATATATTCTACAAAACGTTGTAAAGCAGCAATCAGGAAGGCAAAGATAAAAAAAAGATCAATTGCATCATAGGCAAAGATTGACCCCGGGAAAGATACTAATATACTACATAGGCTACCCTGTGAAGTGTTATTAATTCTGCACTCTAAGTTAATTATCACATTTTAATGTTTCATTGCAGTACTAGTGTTGCATTTTTAACTTGCAAATTAATAATAAAAGTTACATTTCACCCATGTGTGCCCAGTGTGTTGTTGAGATTTCCATTCTATCCTTCCCCAACCCAGCAGGGTACAGTATATGAGTACATTCTGCCTGCCTGTCACTCTGCATCAGATTTATCGTCTTAACTGATGGGTATATAAAGGAAATATATTTATATTTAATAAACTGGTGTTTCACTGTTAAGACCTACTGGTGCTCTGTGTCTACTGTCACAACTCCTTAAGTTACAGTTCAAAGACTACACTTGCAGACAGACACTTCCAGTGAGGACACAGCTGAGCAAGAGTGTCACAGTGTGTGATAATGTTTTACTGTTCATATGAAGGGGTTTCAGTTGACTCCCCTTCTATCAGGTTGTAACTGATATGTAAATGTCAGTTTAGTCACTAATTATGATAACAATTATCTGTTGGTTGAGTATTAATTCATTGTGTTCAAATAATTGTGTATTTTGTTATCAAAACAATTGTTGGCAAATAATGTGAGCCTCCATTAGACACTAATTGAATTTAGAAAAATGTATGCCTATTTAAGAGTTGTGATGTCTATTTAACCTGCTATTTTTCTTTGCTTTTACTTTATTCTTTAGGATATCCCACTGAAGGGGATGGGAAGAACAGTTAAAACAGAGAGGTATGTTTTCTAAAAAACTATATATTTTTTTCTGGGAAGTAATCAGTTCCATTTTCATAAACAAAAAATGGAAATATTTTTAAAACCGTTGCCTTCTGTTTGCTCTTTTGTCTGTTCAAAGTTGTAGTTAAATCTGCATTCTGAAGAAGCAAGAACAAGAAGCATTCTGCGTTCATATTATTTAAAGATGCACAACACAGCATTTAACATCTTAAGAACTCTGTAGTTGGTTATAGTTTTCTTACTTGTCATAATTCTCTTCAAAAGAAGGATATTGTATGTCACTTTTAAATGATTTTTTAAATATTTTAATTCTTTGTTTTGTCTCCGTATGCTCTCCCTATTTTGACTGGGTAGTAGTATATTCCCAAGCAGAATTCGATATATAAATCAAAACAAATAGTTATTGTTGTACTTTCTCTTTTTTCATCTATCCCTGCAGGAATGTGTCTCAAAAGCGAAATCAAGAGGAAGAACTTCATGACAGGATGATGAATACTATCGATGGCCTTAGTTCTGCCAAGTAAGCACAACTACAATAATTTTTGATCAAGGAATCAGAAAGCACTTCAATAATACCATGAAGAAGGTTCAAATTATTTTGTAAATCAGCATATTTACACAGTTTATTGATATATTTTAGTGCTATCAACATTATACACAAAATTGTAATTTCAGGCCATGGTTTGGAAAGACTGATGACTTCTATGGATTTTTACTCTTTTTCACAGCAGATGGATTAGAAAAAGAGGTAAATAACCTTATTTTCTCTGTTTGCGCCGGTTCAGGACTAAGTCAGTTTAAAGGGACTCTTTGTGGCTAGCATATAATTTACTAGAGTTATGCTAAATACAAGAAGGGAACTTTTAGTGGTATAGTATATTTTAAGGGACCACTACCTATATCGTTTGCACAATAAGGTTGCTTCCTGGTGGCAAGGGAAATCTATGATGCCACGAATGCCATATTACATTTTGGCAAGACCATCTTAACATTCTTGTTTATATAGGTACATCCAAACAAGTAGTGCCCTTTACTCAGGTACTCACAAGATCATTGTATTTCAATTCAAATTGTTTAGTATAAAAATAAAAACTGGATAACTAGATAGGATGTGTTTTCAATATAGTAAGTGGCCAAAAATGTAATGTATAAAGGCTGTGACTGTATTTATAAAATAATAGCCAGAACACAACTTCCAGCTTTGCAGCTGTCTTGGGTTCCACTGATTGGTTATCAGGCAGTAACCAATCACTGCCTTGAGGAGGGGACACATGGGTCATAACTGTTTGCTTTTGAATCTGACCTGCAGAATCACTGAACTGCAAACTCACTGAACAGTTATGTCCCATATGGCTGACAGCTCAGAGTTGGAGAGATGCAAAGCAGGAAGTTGGGTTCTTGCTATTATGTTAGACATCTGCTCACTCCAGCCTTTATACATTAAATCTTTTGGCTGAATAAAGCTCCCCATAGACATAATGATATTTCCCGACCGATCTTAGGGAAGTCCGACCAATCTGTCAAATTATCGTGCGGTTAGTGGGATACAAACGATCGTTCGTCTTACGATTTTTCGTCCGACATTGGTCTGATGATTGATCGGCCAGGTTAGAAAATCTTTATCGGTCCCCACGCAATCTACCTATGTTTTCAGGGCAAAGCAGGCTGTGATCCTTCAGTTTTGCTGGCAATATCGCCTGAAATGGTCTTTTTAGTTGATGGACACATCAGGCATTTAAACGATCGTTTTGAGACAATCGTGGTCTCACGATAACTATTGGATCTTTCAAAAATCTTTACGTCTATGGCCAGCTTAACTCTATTCGAAACATTAGTTTGCTTAGCCTATGTATTTACCCAGTTTTTATTGTTACACTGAACTGTTCCTTTACTTTCAGCACACCAATGAACATTTCTAGCAACTGATACACCAAATTATTTTCATATGAAAGACAAAAAACAGAGGATATTTATTGTAACCCCATGTATTTTACAAAATGTGTGTTGTAAAAAGACTGCTCAACTGGCTGCTTTAAAAAAGTAAATTTATCTCTTGTCTCATGACAATCAGGCAGATTCTGCTTGTTTACCTACTGCAGCTATAAGTTAAATGTATAAGAAACAAAACATATTTATTTAAATTTTACTTATGATGGCACTTGACTAAGACATATGGATACATAAAATAATTTCAGGAATGTTATCAGAATGGTATCGGAGAATTTGGCAGATGGTATGGTGCTGGTAAAAAGATGATAAAAATAAATTCTATGATTTAAAGATTTAGAAGGATTATGAGTCACTGGAACAAAACCATACGTATTGGCCACAATTAGTTAGTATCAATGTCGCCTCAAGTTAATAAAGAAATTATAGAATACATTATAATCTGTATTTTTTCCCTTCTAGTACCGCACCTACAGAATACCTAGTATCCGAAACTACTTCCTGTGTGCCAGCTTGACATTCTTGGGCATATTCCTGATCCAGATTTTGGTCATGCCCAGGTCAGTCAGTATGCATTAACAGAATCATGGTAATAGTACAGTCCTTGCAACCGCAAATGATCTAATGAACCTGAAGGGCAGAAAAAAGAGCTTTTCCCATTTGCGGGGAAGTGACCATAGGTTTGCTGTTATAACTCGGGGCTAAAGTAGGTATATAGTTGCAATGAAGACGACTTTTCTTATTGCTGTTTATCAGTGCGATTCATTTAGTATTCTCTGACAAATTATAGTGTCCATTTACACCTGTACAATAACATAAAGATGAATATACAGTACACCCTGACCTAGTTTTATGTAAACTCGGTCAACACCCACCTTAGTAATATGAGTAAGGAACAAAAACTGGCATATTAGGGCAAGCAAACCCAGGATAGAACCTTTGCACTGACATGAACATCAAAGGCTTCCACCCTTGCCCTATTATGCCACTTTTGTTCCTGTTTTCACTAAACCATAGCAGAGTAACCTGAGAAAATAGACAGCAAGGGGGCAGTTAGAAGAGTAGCACATTTTTTGCTTTAACAATTATCTTTTATTTCATCAGTCAATGACTTAACAACTCATATGGTTGAGGTAGCATTATAATGTTATGACATGACATACTTTCGGTATTTTTTTTATTCATGAGCCGTGTTAAATGGGACTTCTGTAACTGAGCTATAGAGGAAGATTTGATATGGTACATAATTAAAAATTGGTTTTATGAATTTCATTTCAGCAGTGCAGACTTGGGAATTTCCTTTGGAGTGGTGTCAATACTAATCCTCTGTGTCTTGCTTATGTGCTATGCAGATAAATGTGCGGTAAGTGTAAGCGTGAAACCTATTGCTATAGTATGAGATAGCAGCAAAAGTCATCTTAGAGAAGTTGCCACATAGCCAGCTGAATTTAAAGGACAAGTCAACCCCAAAACAAACATTTGCCTAATAAAATAGACCATAATTCTAGCAAACTTTCCAACACACATTTAGTAAAGATTTCATTTGTAAAAACAATATAGCAATACATATACAAATATCTTAAAAACCACAGAAAATCTGTAATTAATGTATATTTCAAAATTGCTTAAAATTTTGTTTTCTTTTATTAGGCAAAAACATTTTAAAAGGGGGTTTTACATTCCCTTTAAAATTATACTAGCAAGCAGTTAAAACAAATCCACTCAAAATTAAATAAACGATGTAAAAAGATAGATGTAAAAAAAGAATTTAATTTCTGGTGTCAGTATCTCTTAAAGTTGTTGCCTATTTCTACACCCAGATAAGTAAACCTGTCAACTCTGCTGCCAACTGGTCAACGGGAATAGGACTGATTTAGAGGTACTGACCTTTAAGCCAGAAATGTCACCAAATTGCTTTGTAATAAAAAGGAGGAGAGAGAGACAGGATTCCCTGTCCCTCAGATATACATGGGTGTCATCAGCATAGAGTTGGATACTTTCCTCTATGCTCTGTGTTTTGAACCCAACAATGCTAGGTGATTGTCACATGGCTTGGTCAAAAGATTCTATTGTTAGCACAAATAATATGGGCAATTGGAGAACCCTGCCTGGTCCCTCTTGCTAGAGAAAGTGGGGTGTCAACATGGAGTTAACCTGCAGGGAGGCCTGGGGACAGGAGTTTGACCATCTTTTGAAAGACGGGGTCAATGCCAACGTGTCAAAGGCTAATGATGCTAAAGCCCTCTGGCCTGAATTGTAGTGTTGTGGCAATCAGGTTTTAAAAGAGCTGCCCAGTATTAAGTGCAACCATTTTTCCTGGGATAAAACCTGTTTGGTCAGGGTTAATTAGCATAGTGATAACCTTGCTAAGCTGATTGGCCAATATTTTGGCATTGCCCCGAGGAGGGAAATGGTGTAGCCAGTAGGGCATTGCTGCCTCATAAAAGGCATTAAAGGTTTGAAAGGGGTTGTTCACCTTCTAACACTTTTTTCAGCTCAGTTTGTTTCAGATAGTTCACCAGAAATAAAGACTTTTTCCACTTACAGTGTTTATAATATTAAAGTGTAAAGTTTAATTTCTCACCTTCTAAAGCAGCTCTGGGGAGTGGGGTCTCCAACCCTTTAACCGTTCTAAATCAATAAATTAAATTGATGCATTTCTTATCTTTGTCCCTGGTGAGTAGAATCCCTGAGTTTCATTAAAGGCACTTGTTCGAGTTGATACAATAGTTGCTAAAACTCCAGAGATGCTGTTGAGAAATGTATCAATTATATGTTGCAAAATTGTAACAGTCAGTACCTGAATTAATGAGCTGCCAGACTGAAACACCACAGACAGGAATTTAAAACTTAGATTTTGAAAAAACTGTAAAAAAAATGATGAATGTAAAGTACTTGAAAAAAGTCTTTATTTCTTGGGAACAATCTGAAAATAACTGAACTGAAAAAAGTGTTTGGAAGGTAAACAGCCCTTTTAAGGAGATGTGAAGATAGTGTTTTAGCATGTTTCTTATAAACCTCAATCATTATGCCATCTGCTCCTGGGGCTTTGCTATTTGAGAAAGACTCAATTGCAAGGATAATGTCTTCACTGTTATATTACTATCCATAGATACCCTATACTGAGGGGCTAACCTAGGGGTGTCCAACTATGCCAGGAAAGTATCAATCTGTGACATAGGCTTTGTTAATTTAGAAGAATACAAGTCAGTATAAAATTGGTATTGTCAGATATACTGACACCTGCAGTGTTTTTTAAGGCAGAAATAGTTGAGGATGGTGTGCTACTTCCCTATGTGTGCTAGCAGTTTACCATCTCTCTCCCCTTGTTCATAGACCTGAGACTTGGTGAAGAGAAAGTTTCTTTGAGACTTTTACGTCATGAACTGACTGTAGTCTTAAAGTTTTAAAACTGTTACAGCATGTTGCCCCAGACTGTCTAGTACACCCTGCAGGTCACTAGACCAGTAGACCTGTGCACTAATATCTGCTTGGGCTTATCCAATTTGCCAAGCGTTGCATTAAAGAGTTGTTTAAAGGCCATTGCTATTACATTATCATTGAGGTGCTGGGCCACAAACTGAGCCCCTTTGTAGGGGGAGGAATATAAATATTATCCAGGATTAGGTCCACATTATTTATATGGCAGTCAATAAAGATAGAAGATAGTTGGTTTTTTGTTTTCCCTCCCTCCTGGGCCCTTGGTGAGCAGTTAGAAAGGCCACCGGCAATGGAAAGGAAAGTGGGCTAAAAACCCTGGTTAGGTTTGGTAATGTTCATGTTGCTATAGGAGGACAGAGAGTGTCAGCCACAGATGACTTGCCTACGTATCCAGGGGCATAGTCACTGACTAAAGCAAGGAACAGTAGGCTTGCTAAGATCCATTGAATATTACCTTATTGTGGTAAGCTGCACCATTCCTCCGAGTGGTATTGTAGTGCTGGGAAGTTCTGGGTATCCAACCAAGTGTTCACTTCCTGTAGTGAGTTAAAGAAGTGAGATGCACCGTTCAGCATTATTTGTAGGCGAACTGGGTATATCATGGCTTAGGCACCTTATCTGCTCGCAGACTGCTCACTACCTTTCAACTTCATGTAGATTGAGGCTGAATGGAACTTAAGGAAAACTATACCCCCCGAACAATGTTGGTCTCTTTGAAAAGTTATTGCATAAAACAACTCATATGTAAAACCCTGCTTCATGTAAATAAACCATTTTCTTAATATACTTTTTTAGTAGCATGTGCCATTGGGTAATCATAAAATTGCCATTTTAAAAAATAATGACAGCCTCGTGGGATCGTATGATTCAACAGAGCACACATACATACCAAACAAACTATAAAGTTGGGTCACGTGAGCCAATCAACAGAGAGAGTTTGGTCTTTTGGTTCCACACCTCTTCCTGTTACAGTTAGAGTTGAAATATTTGTGGTCAGGTGATCTCTGAGGCAGCACACAGACCATCACGAAATGGTGGTTCAAGGCAAGAGATGTAAAAGGGCAATATATATACCAGCTTGGGAAGATTCTTTAATATGCCACTTAACTTGATATAAGTATTAATTTTGGGGGTATAGTTTTCCTTTAAGGGTATCACGGTTTTGTACCAGCGAGAGAGAATGGTGTCTGTCACATGAGCTGAAAAGTCTAGCTATGAGTGGTCTTGGCAGCCCGGGTCTAGTTGGTATTCGATGTGCCCTCTCAACAACAGAAATGGGAGCAAAGTTAATGCAATAAAACAAATCCACCAGCCATGCTTTGGTTAATTTTTTGGTGTTGTCTCCTTCTGCTTTTTTGGAGAAGCCCGCGAAGAGGAGATTAATATGGCAGAGACAATTCTCCAAGTTGTCTGTTTTAGCGATACTACTAGGGCAGAATAAAGCAGAATTAGGAAAACCGGGCAGGATTCCCCATGATTGACACGGCCAATCGGTGATCGCCACATCATAGCCCTGCCCCCAGCATGTCACAACCCGCCATCCACATGACGGCCCTGCCTGGTCTCCACCTTTACAAAAAGTGGCAATCCTAGTATCCTTTGAGTTAGTGGATGGAAAGTAAGGTCTTTTGAGGCTGTTTTTGCAGTTTAGATATGGCCAGGAATCAGGATAATATTGACCCAGGGGGAGGAGCTCTCGATTATTCATCTGCTCACATGAAGCTTCAGACTACGCCCCTAACCCTGTAGGTTAATACAATGTCAGTTACTTTATATAATACCCCAGAACACATAGTAGTTAAAGATACATTTATTTATATAGCAGCAACACATTTACCAAGCACTTTACACAGATTATATATCATTCACGCCAGTCTTCACAATCTAAGATATAAACCTCCCAGAATACATGGCAGGATAAATAAAGTGACTGTTTCATGCAAAATATCTTTGTCCTATGTCTGTAGGAAATTAATTGTTTGTTGGTTTAGGGAAGCTTGGCTTACTTAAAGGAACAGTTCAGGGTAAAATTAAAAACTGGTTAAATAGAAAGGCTGTGCAAAATAAAAAATATTTCTAATATAGTTAGTCAGGGAAAAATGCAAACTATAAAAGTTGGAGTGACTGGATGTCAAATATAATACCCAGAATCCAATATCCTGCTTTTCAGCTCCCTAAATCTGAGTAAGTCAGCGACTTGAAGGGGGGCCACATGGGACATAACTGTTCAGTGAGTTTGCAATTGATCCTCAGCATTCAGCTCAGATTCAAAAGCAACAGTTATGTCCCATGTGGCCCTCCCTCAAGTCACTGATTGGTTACTGCCTGGTAACCAGGGTAACCAGTGAGTGTAAACAAAAGAGAGCTGAAAAGCAAGTAGTAGTGTTCTGTTCTATTAGGTTAGACTTACATTCACTCCAGCCTTTATACATTACATTTTTGGCTAACTAACTATATTGAAAACATTTTTTATTTTGCTCAGCCTGTCTATTTACCCAGTTTTTATTTTTATACTGAACAATTCCTTTAAAGGAACAGTAATACCAAAAACTGAAAGTTTATTAAAGTAATTAAAATATAATGTGCTGTTGCTCTGTACTAGTAAAACTGTAGTGTTTGTTTCAGAAAGGCTACTATAGCTTATATAAATAAGCTGCTGTGTAGCCATGGGGGGCTGCCATTCAAGCTGGAAAAAAGTCACAGGTTACTTATCAGATAACAGATAAAACACCATTGTATAATACAGAGCTTATCTATGCTATGTAACCTGTGCCTCTTTTCCAGATTGAATGGCTGCCCCCGTAGCTACACAGCAGCTTTTTAAAATAAACTGTAGTAGTCTTTCTGAAGCAAACACACAGCTTTTAGGGCAGTGACACATGCTGCTATTTTGAGCAATTAGTCACCCAGAGACAAATCGCTTCTTTGGGCAACTGATCTCCCCAAACTGCGTTCCCACTGGTTAGAATGTAAATAGCCGGCGGGATGGCAATCCGAATGCTTCATTTTCCGAAGTTGCCACAATGCCCCTTCTGGCGACTTCGATATCCTAATCTCCCGAAATAGCAGCGTGTGCCTCTGCCATCAGTAGTGCATGCTGACAGCATATTATGGGACAGATTTATCAATGGTCGAATTTCGAATTGAAAGAAATTCGACCATATGAATAGGATGTGAAGTAAAATCCTTCCAATATTGAATTTGATCGAACAATCAAATAGGAAATAGGAAGAATTTTTTTTATTCGATCAAAAACAAGGAAACCCAATTTGGTAGCTTGGATGTGGCGAACTAGGTGGTCGAATAAAATTTTAAAGGGGAAGTACTTCGTATCATTCAATTCGATGGAATTTACAAAATTCACTGGTCGAAGTGGTCTTCAAACACATTCGAGAATTCGAATGTTTTTGAAAATTAGATCGAACTTCGATTCCTTCATGTGAATTTTGTAAATCTGTCCCTATGTGTTAAATATATTTTTTGGTGTTACAGTTCCTTTAAGCCTTGGTTAAAATCCTCCTATGTATTTAGCAATGAACATTGTAGTAAGTTTATGGTTGTGTTGCATGTGTAAGCATTGTTCTGTAAGTTAATTTTATATTTCTCTGTTTATCAGCGATTTTTTAATGACAGTGCTCCCTTCTCTCGTTTCTTGTGCTCCTTGGTGGAGTTGATAGAAACTCGCCCTAGTCTGCGTGTTCCACTTGTTGCGCTAACATTAGGATCCCTGCTGATTATCTCCATAGTAAATCTGGTGAGCTCTTCATATAATTTATGCTTCACCCTTTAACTTCTTGAAATACTGCCTATATATATTTGACCACGATTCTGTTTTTCTAAAGCCTCTTGATCAAACTCTCCAGATCTGCAATACATCAAGCCTTGCAACTAATAGCAAATGTCAGCGTATTCCGGTAAGTTGTATGTTTAAAACAGCCATAGAGTTATGAGGAACAGAAATATTTCTGTTATCCCTCTATTGACAAGGGCTGTGTTACTATACTATTGTGCACAATTACCCATCCACTTTGTATTATTCTTATTGGACAAATATCGCAAAGTAGGTTGTTCTATACATTTCAGTCATTTCCAGCAGAAGGGTATGATCATCACACTGTGCATGAGTCACCTTTATAAGCACACAGGATAGTATGGGAAAATAGGCTCAGCTGGAACTTTTATTGGCATAGGTATAGTGTGTGTACATCCAGAGTTGCAAGAAAAATGGCTGTTAAAAAGAAAATGTCTGTTTTATGATGTCAAATTAGTATTCACATGCATACCTCCTAGAGAGACTGATGACAGTGAGAAAACAGCTGCTGGATTGCAGCCTAGATCACAACAGAGCACAGTCCACACAAAGTATGTTCTTTTTGTAGGACTAAATAGCGCCACATTTCATTAAGGGATAAAGATACAGTTCTGACATTGATTCAGTGAAGCAATGTGGTATATGCTATCTAGTGTACAAACATTTTCCTGGCAATTTCACATCAGCTTATACCTGAAATATTGGTGGTTGAATTATGATGATTTTACGATACCTCCAGTAATTTTAACAACTGCTTCAATAAGTTTCATAAATCAACAATAGTATCACGCTGAAGAACCGTACCAATCAACCAATGATATTTTTATTAGAAAATGCACAACATGTTTCAGATCAAACATCCTTCCTCAGGTGCTTATGAAGTAGGATCATTGATTCAAAACATGTATCAATTGCCACTCATGCCATCGCAGATGGGCCAATAAGTTGCCATTTTAGACAGGAGAGGATGAATTGCCACATCATATCAGCCTGCATAAGTCAACTTTAGACTTAATGTTAGCATTAATGTACAGTGTTAGCCAGTAAAAATTGTAGATTTTGAGGAATCAAATGAGACAGTTTCTTTTTTTACTGGCTAACACGGTACAGCAACTTTACCTGCAATGGAAGATACCAGGACATACCCGACACAAATGAAGCTCAAGACCCTGCTGAAGAAACTAGCTCATTTGGAGTGACATCTTCTTCCTCAGAACCTGCACAGCATCCATGGCCACTACAACTGTTCTTCTTCCAGTGTGGTGTACTTAATGCACTAAATGCAAAACAGGGGCACTTTATATAGGAAAGAATGGGCAAAATCTGAGAGAGAAATACACACCACCGATTCACCAATAAAAAACTGGACACACCAATAGGAAAGCATTTCAGTTGCCCTCATCACTCCATAAAGGATTGAAGAATTTTGGTCCTTAAGGGCAATTTTAAAACAGATAATGATAGAAAACTGTGGGAGTACAAATTAATGGAAACTTTCAATTCTCTGGAGAAGGGACTAAACAAGGGATTTGGATTTATGGCCAATTATGTGGACTAAGAAAGGACATCACCGCTTCAGAAATAACAACATGTCTGGATCATATGGAATCCCTTTGATTCTACACTCCAATAATTCAGCCCTAATTTACTCTCAGCCTATTTGACCCACATTATCTTGTACCTTATCTGCTTGTCTCTTGCAGTTCCCCTCATAAATTACTTTGACACCTTTGCTTTTTGTGG
Organism: Xenopus borealis; assembly: GCA_024363595.1. Taxonomy (NCBI): domain Eukaryota; kingdom Metazoa; phylum Chordata; class Amphibia; order Anura; family Pipidae; genus Xenopus; species Xenopus borealis. The sequence goes on from CM044437.1 coordinate 35,613,658, forward strand.
ATCATTTGACCTATGAGATAATTGTTGTAAAATGTTCTGAAAACTTGCTATGATTATATTAGTTAGCCAATAAAGGTATCACATTTATACCACTGTTATTTTTTATTTCAAAAGGGTTGCCCCATAACAACATAAATATTTAACACAGATACCTTTATTTGATTATATAACTTGTCTTTGAGATCTGAAAAACGTATAATGCTGCCGTTTCTATTTGTTCTTAAGTAGGGGATCTCCTACAGAAAAAGCATTGTACAGAAACCAAAAAAAATTGGTTGCTTTTGATAACTGTACTGGTGCATTTAAGCACATATATAAATAATATAACATACTTTTGTTGATTCTCTATCAGTGAAAATAAAATGTGGGATCTGAACACAAATATTTTTAATTTTACAGTATTACATATACTGCTGTATTTTGGGACTCATTGCCTGCTCCATGTTCCTGCGAATGTGCTTCGAGTTGAAAATACTTCTTTTAACAGCTGCATTTACTGCATATAATGTTATTATTTTCAACACTCATCCCAGCATATTCAAGAGTAACTTCCCAGGAAACAGGTATGGGTTTTGATATCATATTTTAGTTGAAATTGAACACTCCAATTTAAAGAGCTGATGAAACAAAGTGGTACAGGTATGGGATCCTTTACCTGGAAACCCATTATCCAGAAAGTTCCCAATTACGGAAAGGTCGTCTCTCATAGACTTCGTTATAATCAAATAATCCAAATGTTAAAAAATGTCCTTTTCCTCTGTAATAATCAAACAGTAGCTTGTACTTGATCCCAAACTAAGATATAAGCAGAACCAGCCTATTGCGTTTATTTCATGTTTATATGATTTTCTAGTAATCTTAAGGTATGAAGATGCACATAACGGAAAGACCCGTTATCCGAAAAACCCCAGGTCCCGAGCATTCTGGATAATAGGCCCCATACCTGTATATCATTTTTTTATTCAAAACATTTTAAAAGGGATGTCCACCCAAGAAATTATATGTATTGCATAATGAACGAAAGTATAAGGAATGTTTCAATACACATAAAAAACCCTCAAATTCGACCATCGAATTTAAAGGGAAGTAAAATCCTTCAATACCATTTATTCGATCAAAAATAGTTAAAACCAATTTGGTAGGTTTAATCTGGTGAACTAGGCAGTAGAATAAAAATTTAAAGGGAAAGTAATTCGACTGTCGAATATTCGAATAGAATTTTATTTGAATTATCAAAATTTGATGGTTGAAGTGGCATTCAAAAATATTTGAAAATTCTAATTCAAATCTTTTTGAAAATTCGATCGAATTTCGAATTTGATAAATCTGCCCCTTAGTCTCTTCGTATTCCCTCCTTCAACCAAGACTTTTTGCAATGCCTTGCATGTTTTCTGTTGATTAGAATTATAACAGGAGTGAATTACTCAAAAATTTGTGGATGAGGGAAATCCCTTTAGGGGAGTAGCCCAACCTAGAGCAAAACTAAAAATAAATAATACAGGAGCTGCATCATCCTTTGCATATGCAAATTAGGGTTCAGTATTCGCGAATCTTTCACAACAGATTTGGGGGTTCGGCTGAATCCAAAATAGTGGATTCGGTGCATCCCTAATATCATGGGTGATCAGTATATGATCTAATTTTTATGTTTGATGTAAGCACTTATCTATTGTACAGTTCTATGGAATAATGTGTTCTAAGAATAATGTATTGTAATTAACAGATCTAAGAACAAAGAGAATAACAGAATCATGCAGTGCATTGTGGGTCTGGAGTCTAAGCTGGAAGATAGCTTTACAAATAACTTTTTAAAAAGTGTTTAATGCATGCATGATGGAAAGTCACTCAGCATTACATTTTCTTTCATTATGCACAAAATGTACTTGGGTGAACCCTGTTTTATTTACAACCCTTAGAGGCACATTTACTAAATGTTGTTTAAAGTGAAAATTGAATAAAATTTTAAATTTTTAAATTCGAAGTAATTTTGGGCTACTTCGACTATAGAAATTTGGATTTACGACGTACTTGCCCTTTAAAAATCCTTCGAATTCGACTATTTGCCAGCTTAAAGCTGCTGAATTGGCATTTTAGCCTGCGGGGCCCTCATATATCCTATCCTGAAAAATTTCCTAAGTTCCAAGAATCCTAAGGATTTTGCGGAGAATCATTCGATGGAATCGAACGATTCAAACAATTTTTTATTCGATGAAAATTGACCTATTCGACCGAAAGTGGACGTATTTCGATCGAATAGGCCCTTTAAAAAAACTTTGAGGGTTGAATTTCGAAGTTTTTTTACATTTAAAATTCAGCCCTTAGTAAATCTTCCCCTAAGTATTGTGCAGTTTGTTTTGGTAAACCCCTCTTTGAAGACAAAAATTTGCTCAGACCCCCACTAACTTGTATTTCTAATTTAATATAAAGTATTACTTCATTTTATCACCACCTTTGCTAGTAGAGCATTTCAAACATTCCAGACTAAGGTAAGGTAAGGTAAGGCAAACAATGAGAAATTTAAAAAAGTGAGTAGATTGAGGTACATATTTAGCTGTGTAAAACACAATGAAATACCAAACATGTCAATCTCTGGTATGCTGTATAATGTCATTTATTTTAAAGACTGAAATTCTCCCGTAAAAAAAGCTTTTGTCTTGGAAAAAAAAGTGATTCCTAATCAAGGTTTGGATTCTGCTGCTTTTAACAACTTCACAGAATTTCTTTGCAACCAGAATTTGTCCCATTGACTTCAATAAATTGTCAGGTCTAAAGCAGTGCATAATAAACACGGCAATTATTTCTTTTTGAATGTCAGAATGGTTTGTAAATTTGTTTGTTGCAAAAATAAACACTTTTATAAATACACCCTCAGCGACTAACTTTGTATTTGCATGATTGATTGCAAATATATTTATACAGCATTAACTCCAAAAATAAGTATCATTACAGATTGGTGAAAAACTATTTGTTAGTAATATTCTTTTTTTCCCCTGCCTTCTAATTTATCAAAACCTTGGTTTTGACAGATACCCAAAGAAGTGTCCAAAGTTTCTGTACTATTTTATTAGTTTTCTTCTTTGTAATGTCATGGATGGAAAATGTATGTAAAGAATCTGAAATGTGAATGTGCCACATTTTTGTTTAGTGCTAAACTTCAGGGTAATGACCTCAGTGGCGGAACTACCAGGGGAGCAGGGGGTGCAATTGGGCCAGGGCCCGCACCCCCTCAGGGCCCCCCCGGCAGCTTGTGCACCGCCGATTTCCTTGCGCTTCGGCGATTTCCGGAAAGATAACTGCGTACGGAGGGGGCCCGCCCCCCTCTAGTTACGTTAATGAATTACCTATATAATTGGAAAAGAGATGAATGAATTTACTCTAGATGACTAATCACCACTTCTCATTTCAGTTCCATGGGGGTCCTGGAAGATTTTCAAAAAATGTCCTGCTTTTATCTTTCTCTGTATTATTTAACTCTGGTTTTACTGGCAAGGCAGGTGAGTAAAATACATCTGAAGATTTTCATGCACTTTGATAATTATACTGCAATGCGGATTAATGAATCGTTCTGACTGGCAAAGCTGATCAAGGAATACATTTTTACCTCTTTTGAGGCAATTTAGCGAGGCAAGACACTTTTCTTTCCCCCTTTACCTGTAGGTCACATTATTTATTCTTATACTTAAAATATGTTCTCTGCCTGCATACTCTTGCTCCCTTATATCAAGGGCATCATTGTAAGAATTGAAACACACAAGTAGCAATTGTCCGATATTAGTGCAGTGGAATAACTATAGACAGGGCCATATCTGGTGGAATAGCCACCCCCCTCACCTGCTCCACGCTTACAACATTAGCAGTGAATTGGGGGCACATCGCTAGTGCGAAGAGTGCTATTATGAATGCATTAGAAGAGTCAAAATAATTTTTTGTTCTAAATTTACATTTACAGTTTGTATCTGTGCATTCAACAGCTTCAAATAAGCAATTTCTACAATTTACAGTTCTGTATAGAGCCATGGAAGGTGTTAGACTCTCATTGTTTTCTATACTGCTTATCTGTGATGTAAGCATAAGACTATGTATGGGCTACCCCATTGTTAAACAATAGCTTTATAAATGGTAGTAGTGCTTTTGAAGCAAATGCACAATTGTTTCCAGTGTATAGTAACATTACATTTAAAAGGCATCAATAAATGCAATTGCTTAATTTATTGCACATATTATATTAATGTACTGATTAGAGGGTTTATATTCCATTTCTTTGTTTCTGCACTTCCATGAGCTGTCTTTGGAACTCGGTTGAATACTTAAGATTTCTGGTTGGTTTTAGTCGTTTTCAGTGGCATGTTTAGACTGCTTTTCACAAGCACTTCAGAATATAAACTTTGCAGGCATGTTAATTCAGATTTTCCTTTAATATGTTTCTCCAACATTTAATTTGTATAATATTAATCATGTGATTCCTTTAAACTCTTCCTTTAGTTAGTTTCACCTAAATTTTAGATTTTTTTTCTACAGTCTATGTCTGCTATTAGATCTCTCTGATATTTTTACAGGATTTTTTTACCCAATGTCTTAATTCCATGATTTAGATACTTGGGGCACATTTATCAAGGGTTGAATTCGACCCTTAAAATTTTCTCAAAGTAAAATTCAACAAAATCGAATTCATAGGATTTTACCGGTATTCATTATGTCGAACGATCAAATAGCAATCATTCGATTTTACGAAATCGTACGATTTTTTCGAGAAATCAGATGATTTCTATTTGATAAAAAAAAAAAATTCCCATAGGCAAATATAGCAACTCGGTAGGTTTAATCTGGCAATTAATAAATTAATAAATCAAATAAATTTTTAAAGGGCAAGTACTTCGACCATAGAATGGTCGAACAATTTCCTTATTTGAATTGTACAATTTATTAGAATCATTCGATTCAATCGAATTTAGAAAATTTGATGGTTGAAGTAGCCCAGAATGCATTCGAATTCTTCAGCCGAGCTTAGTAATTCTGCACCTATATTTAATGCTTGATGTAAAGAAGCCATGGTCCAGCTGCCTTGGTTTTCTTCTCGCCTTTCATTTCATGTAAATTCCTCCTAATGTTGAGCTTTTCTACATTATATATCATGTATTTTAGAGATCCTGCCGTCTCCTTTTTATAAGCTGTTAGCGAGCCATTAAATACAGAAATGTTATATTTGGATCAGGAATCTATATATATGGCCCAGGAAATTGGCATGGCAACTTCAGAGTGAATACTGAGTCTGTGGGAACAAAGGCATGCGTTCTTGGTTTTGACCCCTCCAAAATAATCCTCACCTTGCTCTGTCAGAATCTCACTGATAAATCTATCTGGATATAAAGTGTCTTTGACAGACATTTACATTTGCCTTAAAGTGATACTGACACTAAAAAATGAATTTTAACATATGAATGTCATGTTGATAATTTTTTTCTGAGAGGTTTGTTTTTGTATTTAATTGTTAGTTGAAGTTCTTAAGCCTGACTCTCTGGCTGTCTCATCTCAGCCTGTTAGCTACAGTTTGTAATGCTTACGGACTTCTGCTGCACAAATATAGCAGCCCCCTCATACAGGAACATGGGGCAACAGACAGGTAATATAAAAGCATCATGCAAATACGGCAAAGTTAGAAGTAGCTTTCAAAGCCAATATTATAATAGATGGCCACATCTTCCAAATAGTAACATAGTTAGGTTGAAAAAAGACACACGTCCATCAAGTTCAGCCTTTTCACTTTTTTTAACCTGCCTAAATGCTAGTTGATCCAAAGGGAAAGAGGGGGGAAAATTCCTTCCTGACTCCAAAATGGGAATCGGACTAGTCCTTGGATCAACTTGTACTATGAGCTATCTTCCATAACCCTGTATTTCCTCACTTGCTAAAAAGCCATCAAACCCCACCCCCACCCCGGGGGGAAATGCCCCATACTTTATACTTACCCTTTGGCGCAGATTCAGGCAGCCGAGTTGCATGCAGCCATCTTGCGATCTTCGGTAAGCTGGCTGGGAGATTGGCAATTTTCATCCAATTCGGCACATGCACAGTTTTCGCAAACTGGCGAATTGTTCCAACTGCACATTCACCAACACGCCAATCTCCCAGTCAGCTTACTGAAGACCCGCAAGATGGCTGCATGGAACTCAGCTGCCTGAATCTGCGCCAAAGGGTAAGTATAAAGTATGGGGCATTTTCCCTGGGGGCAGATAGAATGGAGGGTCTATGTGGGGTAGGGGGTACAACTTTTTTATTACAGGGTTGGATTCTTTAAAGCTGTATAATTAGCCTGTACGACTAATTCATGAAGAGAATTCCACATCTTAACAGCTCTCACTGTAAAAAAAAAAACCCTTCTGAATATTTAGGCAGAACCTCTTCTTCTAATTGGAATGGTTGACCTTGTGTCAGCTGGAAAGACCTACTGGTAAATAAAGCATTAGAGGGATTATTATGATCTCCTTATATATGTATACATAGTTATCATATAACCCCTTAAGTGCCTCTTCTCCAGCGTGAATATCCCCAATTTGGCCAGTCTTTCCTCATAGTTAAGATTTTCCATACCTTTTACCAGTTTAGTTGCCCTTCTCTGTACCCTCTCTAATACAATAATATCCTGTTTGAGTGATGGAGACCAAAACTGTACATCATATTTTCTATGGCCTTACCAGTGCTCTATAAAGTGCACTTGAATCAATATCCCTTTTAATACAGCTCAAGACCTTATTTGCCCTTTATGCTGCTGACTGGCATTGCTTGCTACAGCCAAGTTTATAATCTACAAGGACTCCAAGGTCCTTTTCCATAATGGATTTGCCTATTGCAGTCCCATAAAGGGTATAAGTGACTATAATATTTTTACATCCCAGGTGCACGACTTTACATTTATCAACATTGAATCTCATTTGCCACTTGGCTACCCAGTTTGTCAAAATCCTGTTGCAAGGATGCCACATCCTGGATGGAATTAATTTGGCTGGATAGTTTTGTGTCATCTGCAAACACTGATACATTACTTACAATACCTTCCCCTAACTCAGGGGCGCCCAAGCTGTTGCCCAGGATGGATATGAATGTGGCCCAGCTTGAAACGCTCAGTTATCGAGAAAACTTTATAATGATATAATAATAAGTCTATTTAATATCCAGGTGTCCTATATTCCAGTGTATAGCTCCATATGGTTATCCAACTGGTATTGTAGTTCTTTTCTGTGTATTTTCTTTACCTTTACAACGGTATTTTGTGCATTCCATGTGTGGCCCCAAACTATTTTTTTTCCACTGTGGCCCAGGAAAGCCAAATTAAATAAAAGTGGACCCAATATTGAACCCTGAGGGACCCCAAGAACCTTACTCCAAATAGAAAATGTACCATCAACAACCACCCTTTGTACCTGATCCTGTTGCCAGTTTCCTATCCATGTGCAAACTACTTCATTAAAGAGATACAGACACCAGAAAATAACCTTTTTTTAATATATATCATACTATTGTCTTTGCATACTACCGTATTTATAATTTTGGCCTAAAAGTATTTGCCAGATGCTTTTACATTACTTTTTTTACCGATATGTCCCTCTTTGAGGGGGCTGCCATATTTGTGCATCAGTAGTCAGTTAGCATTAGAAACTCTAACTGACAGGCTGAGATGGGACAGTCAGGTTGGCAAAACAGTCAGGTTTCGGAACTTCAAGTAACAATTACTTACAAAAGCAGTAGTCAGTGAAAAATTATCAACATGACCTATAGGTAACTTTTAATGTAGATTAATATTTTGAAAAGAAAATTTTTAGTGTCAGTATCACTTTAAGCCCAACAGACCTTAATTTAGAAAGCAGTCGTTTGTGGGGCACAATATCAGATGCTTTGGCAAAATCCAAGTAGATCACATCTACTGCCCCTCCACTGTCCAGCATCTTACCTCATCATAAAAAGCAATCACATTTGTCTGACATGACCTATCCTTCAAAAAGCCATGCTGGCTGCTGCTCATAATGCCATTCACTAGGACAAAATTTTGAATATGATCCCTTAAGAAGCCTTCAAATAATTTGCCCACCTCATATGTCAAACTTACTGGCCTATAATTGCCAGGCTGAGATTGTAATTCCATTTTAAATATTGGAATGATATCGGCTTTTCTCCAATCCATAGGCACCATACCAGATGAAAGTGAATTTGGTCTAAAACTGAACTAAGCTCTCTTAGAACCCAGGGGTGTATGCCATCAGGCCCTGGAGCCTTGTTTACATTAATTTGTATTAACGCTTTATGAATCATATCCTGAGTCCACCACTGACTAGATTGAGCTGAGCCATCAATGCAGCTATGAAGTGAAACTGTGAACTCAGACTCCTATATGTTATAACCATACTGGTACCATTATTTAATGGAGCAACACTCTCAACCTGCATCTTTTTACTATTAATATAATTTTAGGGTTAGTTTTTGCACTCTTCATTTCTTTTCTTTGCCTTCTATTATAGTGTTTATATTCGTTAAATTTAGTGTCCAGAAAATAAATCCAAATTAAATAAAGGCAGTTTATCTATCCATCTTGTAATAATTATATTAAACGAATAATTAAATAGAGCTGCAAGTTTAAGGCAAGTTTTTTACTCATTTGGGGATTTTCAGTAGTGGCAACTGAATGCCATTTCATGCCCTAAAATTAAGAGGACCCACAAGAATTGAGATAGTTATTATGAACAACCCTAGACACGTTACAGCAAGTAATAAGTAAGATCATACCCGGGTAATAGTGACCATATTATTGACTTATTAACATGTATTTATAGCACCAACTTATTTCGTAGCACTATTTGTTTTTTGTAACATACATTAAATAAGTGCTATGAAAAAAAATCTATATTCAGATTCCAATATTCAGAAATGTTTACTTTATGATCAGGTGGATCTTGACGAACTAGCATTCAAGAGTGGCAGAAGATTTTTAGTTTGCATATTTGTTAATCCCAAGTTCATAACATTACATTTATTGGCAGACTTATTGCATATTTATATACCTTTAATTGCAATATATCAATTTAAGGGAAGATGAGGACAGTAATTATTAATAATAAGCTCAGCCATACAATGTCTAAGCAATGACAGCAGGATATTAACCTATATTACAAGACATAGTTAAATTGGGTTGAAAAAGGTAAAAGTCCATTAAGATCAACCCCTCCAAATGAAAACCCAGCATCCATGCACACCCCTCCATACCTTCACATAAATTACAGCTATACCCATATCTATACTAACTATCGAGTTTAGTATCACAATAGCCTTTGATATTATGCCTGTCCAAGAAATCATCCAAGCCACTTAACACTTAGCTTTAACAGAATCAGCCATCACAACATCACCCGGCAGTGCATTCCACAACCTCACTGTCCACACTGTGAAGAACCACCTAGGTTGCTTCAAATGAAACTTTTTGTCTGAAGTGGTGGCCTCTGGTGCGCAGGGTTGTATTTAGGTCCGATTCTGCCCTAGGCATCGAACCTAAACAAGTCCCCTACATTGCAGAAGTCACTTCAGCGCTGACTCAGCCCCTCTACCCCTAATTTTTTTAATGCAGCACTAGTTAAGGCAACCGAGGGCCGCCCCCACAATCCTGCCACCCTAGGCACAGGCCCTCTGATGCCTATATAGAAATATGGCCCTGCTGGTCTTAATAGTTAAAAATGTCCCTTGATGTTTGTCTCTAATGTACTTGTAAAGTGTAATCATGTCCCCTTGCATGCGCCATTACTCCAGAGAAAACAACTCCAACCTTGAGAGTCTACTGACTTAAGTCTTCCATCCCTCTAACCAGTTTAGTTGCATGTCTATACACTCTCTCCAGCTCATGTATATCCCTCTTAAAGCGGAATTCAATCCCTCGGGCGCTAACCTCCTCCCCCCCCCCC
>CM044437.1:35651583-35670494 GCA_024363595.1 Xenopus borealis
ACCCATGTCCCACTGCGTACTATTCAGTTACATTGAGAAGGAAAAACAACAGCCTGGCAATAAGCATTTCCCTCCTAAAGTGCAGGCACAAGTCAAATGACTGGGGCAGCTGGGAAATTGACAAAATGGCTAGCCAAAGTGCTATGTTGGCCTATGGGGACCTTCTAGACCATTTTTCCATGTTTTATTTTATCAAATAACAATCCTTCAATCTTACACTCAAATCCTTTGAATCGTTCGACCCAATCGTTCTTCGATCGCACGAAGGCCAAATTTGGTGAAAAATCCTTCAACTTCGATATTCGAAGGATTTTAATTCAATGGTTGAATTTCAAAGTATTTTCCACTTCGAAATTCGACCCTTGATAAATCTGCCCCCTGATTTTCAGTACAGCACTTGGACTTGCAGTTATTTATTTTGTTCTTAAATATATTTATATTTAATATATTTATATATAAATATATATATATACACAGCGCTACGCAACAAGTTGGCGCTATAGAAATACATGTTAATAATAAAATAATAATATTTAAAATAAACTGAGATTACTTGAACATAATAACAAAGCGAAGGCTTTGGCATCTTTTTGTATGTGATTTTGGTAACAACTGAATGTTGTATTATTTAAGGTGTGCTCTATAGATGTATACCCCATTATAACTAGTTAATTATCTGAACTGTTTTAGTTATAAATTTAACCAGATTCATGTAAACTAAACACATGTCAAAAGTCTTTAAAAATACACCCATAGCTTATTTATTGAAGGCCAAAAAGCCTATAGAAAGGTCATGTGTATTTTTTCAGAAAGCTATAAGAATTTTGTTCTATTTTCTAATGTCTTTCTTTTGGACTAAATATACATATACACACACACGCCTATATTATTAAAAGAAACACAGTACCCCCCTAACGCATAATCCAGATTTCCCTCCTGGACTACAAAAAGGGTATTTTCAGAACTGGAATGAAGGGAGCGTGTAACAGATATTCCATATTTGCCCCACTCCCCAAGTGGGAGCAAATGAGGGGAAAATGACAAACTCCCTCAAGGTTCTAACAGGTCTCAAGCTATATATCACAAACTATTATAGCCAACACAGGGGGCCAACCACAAATTTTGAAAATAGATGCCGGCAAAAACAACCTCCACTTCGCAAAATTTCAGCAATCTATGGGATACTCTTATGCCAAACTGCTACTCCCACAAATAGCCTATCCCACTTTAAGGGTAGTGGCAGACAAGCAGATTCTGGGAGATTTAGTCGCCAGGCAACTAATTGCCTCTTCTGCCCAGCGACAATCACCATGAACTGCCTTCCGTGCACTTAAATGATGAATCGTCTGCGCTAATTCACTGACAGTGCTTCGATTTCCAAAGTCGCCCAAAGTTGCCTAAACCAAAGTGAGTGATCAAGGAAGGAGAAGACTAGTACAAAGTAACGGTAGCACAACTTCGCTACTGTTCGCCTCCCTGAGGGTACTAGTCTTCTCCTTCCATGATCACTCACTTTTGAGTAAGAGCCTGTTATTGGCAGATTTACATTCATTGATTGATTTATTTGTACACCAAGAGGTTTTTTAGGTGTATTTCCACTAAAATCACACAGGGTTTCCAATTTGAGCCCTCAAAAACTTATGGATACTGTGACATTAAAAACTAATTGGCTGCACCAGTGGTTTGGTTATGTCATTAAAGTATGGCATATGCATTCAGCTTTTTTTTTGTAATTAATTTAAATTAGTTTGTAGAGACCTGTTTTTACGTGAAAGTCTTTGAAGTATTATAAAAATGCACTCCATATTCTATTTATATATGTATAGCCTAACAAAAATTAAATCACTGCTCTCATGGAACACCCCTCCAAAACCAGCTACCATCTAGATCTAGAATGAGTAGTGAAAGGTCTCATTCCAAACTAGTTGAATAGTCTAGACTGTTTTCAGCTGGTATGGTGCCAACATCCCCTAAATGATCTGATGCCTAACCCCCTGACACTTATAGACCAATGATGTAGAACAAATTACTGTGGAACAATATTTGCAAGTGCCAGAGTTACCTTACAATGATTATGGAGTATTTTAAAAAGTTTTAGTTGCATATTTTATATGAACTTATAATCCTTCCTATACCCAGTGATGTAAATCGTACACCATTGGTAAGCCTGCTTTTGCTATTTAAGTAGTCTGGGTGATGGGTGGCAGAAGTCTAAGACCTGCGTGCAATAGATGTAGACTAGTGAAATTCGTTGCTGTTTGGGAAGGAAAGTTTTAATAGAATGGTGCTAGGAAATCTTTTATTGTGAAACAGCACTATAAAAATGTGGAACCTATCAGAATCCGTTTTTTTCAGCTCAGCTGTTTTCAGATTGTTCACAGGACTTTTTTCAGTTGCTTTCCATTTTTTATTTATTTTTCCAAAACTGAAGTTTAAAGTTCCGGTCTTTGGCGTTTCAGTCTGGCAGCTCAATGATCCAGGTGCAGATTCTGAACTATTACAATTTGCTATATTAATGTATTCTTTTCTGTATCAATATGAACAGCTGCCTTTAAAGGGGTTGTTCTTCAGCTCTCCAATTTGAATCTGGTTGCTAGGGTCCAAATTACCCTAACAACCATACACTAATTATATAAGAGACTGGAATATAAATAGAAGAGGCCCAAAGACAGAAAAGGTTCCTGTCTTTGGTGTTTCAGTGTGGCAGCTCAGTGATCCAGGTGCAGATTCTGAACTACTACAATTTGCTAAGGTTGTGCTCAGAAGTTTACATACACTGGCAGAATTTATGATTTCTTAACCATTTTTCAGAGAATATGAATGATTGGCTGATGCCATTTATTGTCAAACAACTGTGTTTACTCATAATCATCACTCACTAACTACCCAAATAACCCTGATCAAAAGTTTACATACCATGGTATTTTGGCCTGATAACATGCACACAGCTTAACACAAAAGGGTTAGAATGGCTATTAAAGGGGTGGTTCACCTTTACGGTAACTTTTATTATGTTATAGAGTGGCCAATTCTAAGCAACTTTTCAATTGCTTTTTATTATTTATTTGTTATAGTTTTATAGTTATTTGTCTTTTTGTCTGATTCTTTGCAACTTTCAAATGGGCGTCGCCGTCCCCTTCTAAAAAAACAAATGCTCTGTAAGGTTACAAATGTATTGTTATTGCTACTTTTTATTGCTGATCCTTCTATTCAGACCCTCTCCTATTCACATTCCAGTCTCTTATTCAAATCAATGCATAGTTGCTAGGGTAATTTGGGCCATAGTTACAAGACTGCTTAAAATGCAAATTGAAGAGCTGCTGAATAAAAAGCAAAACTCGAAAACCGTAAATAATAAAAAATTAAAACCAATTGCAAATTATCTCAGAATGTCGCTCTCTGCATCATACTAAAAGTTATCTCAAAGGTGAACAACCCCTTTAAGGGTAACCATCTTCATCTGTGATAAGTTTGCTTGTAATTAGTGGGTGTGTATAAATGGTCAATGACTCTCTGGACTGACAGAGCCTAGCATCTTTCATCCAGTGCTGCACTGATGTGTATTTGGGTGAGTCTCTAACCAATTGGGATCGCATGTTTGTTTTTTTTGGAGGTAATTTTTTTTTTTAACAGTGACTCCAGGGACAACCAGGAAGAACATAGGAGAAAATAAGCCAGTAGAGAGTGCCAAGCATAAGAAGAAATTATGCTCTTGACAACAAAAACATTAGGATTTCATTTCAATTGCCCGTCCAAGCTCAACTGAACAAATCTCTCACCTTATGAACTGGATGCAGACTTCTTTTGCGGAATCTATGGCCATAGCTATTTCTAAGGGAACCATGAAGGCAGTTAAACTAAAACCTCAAAAGCTGTACTGTCTGACTCAGCAGTCAGGGGAAATGAGATTGGAGTTTGACATCGATGATGAGGTCCCTGACAAGGACAGTGGTTTTGATTTGGATAAGGTGGAGCCTTTGATTGCAGGACTAATTAAAACTCTTTGTTTGACACAGATGAGTCTGGCCCCGTCCAATAAGAGGTTATGTTTAAATGTAAGAAAAATAATTTTTTCTTTTCCAATCCATTCATTGATCAAAGAAGAGATAAAAGCTGAGTGGGGGCAACCTAATCAAAAATTCTTTCACCAAAACAAAAAAAATAAAAATGACAAAATGTATCCATCTAACCCGGAAGAAGACAGGAATTGGGGGTGGGCCCAAGGTGTACGCAGCAATTACTTGAGTAGCATGAAAAACAACTTTACTAGTAGATGAAGGAATTTCCCTCAAATATATAATGGAGAAGGCAAGACAACACCTTGAAAAAAAGCATATTCAGTAGGGGGGTGGGCTATTTGCAAACCAGCAGTAGCTATTACTTCTGTTGCAAGAGTGATGAAGCTTTGGCTGAATAACTTAGAGCAGAGGTCCCCAACCTTTTTTACTGGAGATTCACATTCAAATGTATAGAGAGTTGGGGAACAACACAAGCATGAAAAATGTTCCTGGGGGTGCCAGATAAGAGCTGTCATTTGGGTATTTGGTAGCCTGTATGTTGACTGGCAGCCTACAATTGGATATATTTGGCATTACACCTGGTTTTATGAAACCAAAACTTGCCCCAAGCCTGGAATTAAAAGATAAGCCCTTGCTTTGAGCCCAATGGGAGCAACATAGATGGCATCATTTCCAAAGCTTCAACTGGAAAAAGCTCCATCTTACCACAAGAAAAAAGGGGAAAGAGTCCTTTTAGATCTTTCAAAGACAGTCTTTTAATGAAGCTAGACAATACAAACCTGGAAGAAGAAACTTTACCCAGTTTTCCTGGAAGGGTTTTTCCCCTTTAATCCCAAGAGAGGCCAAAAAGGGGACAAGAAGCAAGTATAAAGGTACACAGCTCCTGCCTGCGATGATAGGAGGAAGGTTGTCCTTTTTTCAAGAGGCATGGGCCACAACTATTTCAGACCAATGGGTGAAGAAAAATCTTGCAAAAGGTCCTTAGAATTCAAAAATGTGTTCAAAAAGAATTTATCAGATGAAAGTACCCTGTCACTACATCCATGAGAAACCAGCTCAAACATACTGAATTCCTGGAAAAAAACATTATCAAGAAAGTGAAGAAACACAAAAGATTTCAAGGTGTCTACTCTATCCTATTCCTCTGCAAAAAAACCTTCAGGGGAATACAGACCAATTTTGGATCTTCACAGTTTGAACAAATGCTTGAAGATAGAATAATTCAGCATGGAATCACTAAAAACTATTGCCCAGGAAATCCAGCTAGGAAACTTTTTATCGCATACCTGGAAAGCCCTACAAGTGCATTTACAATTTGTAATGAAAGTATTTCAGGATCATAGATGGATTTTGAATCTGATAAAAATCTCTCTTAATTCCATCACAAGAGATCAAATTTCTGGGACTCCTGTTCAACTCAAAGAGACAAACTATTGCCCTTCCTCCAGACAAACCATTAAAGGTAATATCAGTGCATCGGTTCATACAGAACTATATAAAGAGAGTGAAGGAGACAAGAGATTTTTTTTTTTACGCAAAATATTTACCAAAATTTTCCTTTCCGGAGACATAACAAGGCAGTGGTCACTATGCCTCCCTTGTATTTTGGAGTAATAGGATAGGATAAGACGAGATGGGAGTCAAGGGGGGGGGGGGTTATAATCAAGCTTGATACTTCCTGTTCTTACGTCACAATGGGGTATTAACCCATTAGTGACCACTGCCATGTTACATCCCAGGAAAGGAAAAAATTTTTTTTAGGTATATTGCATAGAAAATTTCTCTTATTAAAGGACACAACAATCACCTTAAAATTTAACTTTTTTCAGTTTAAGGCTACGATAATAAGCCCCTTCCACTTTCTTTCACTTGGTGTTTGCCAACAGCAAAACTGTAATATAATTTTTAACTTCTATGTTGTAGCAAGAATGTCTCACACAATCAACAATGAAATCTGTTTCATAACAGCACATTCAGAAATGTATTAATTAAATGACGGACTGGTATTTACAGGTCTTCATAGTCCCTTTATGTACCCGGTAGGGGGCAATCTCTTGTAGGTCTGTGGATACTGGTATTTTCTTCTGTATCTGCTGCAAAGGAAAAGTAACAGAATTAATGCAGCATTATACAACCACACAATATGAGCTTCCTGCAATGTTTCAGAATTCATGTTACCTAAAGAGAGGATATAATGAAGTCATCTCTGCCTCATGTACCATTTCCTACAAATTCACCTCTCCTTATAAAACAGCCATTACACTTCTCTTTTGATATTTATCAGGAGCAATTACATTTTAGCTAATTGAAAAATATACATTGTCAGAAGTAATGGCACATTTGAACACCATCACCACAGTCAAAACGCCCCCATGTGTTGTAGTCCTTAAAGTGAATGGCAGCATGTGCAGGTTTGCCCATTTCTCCACTCAAATACGGAACAGTCTTTCACTAGAATGTACTTAAAGGGCAATTCAACCCCTCCGGCACTAAACCCCTCCCCCCTGTAGGCCCCCCCTCCCACCGGGGCAAATGCCCCTAAATCTCTTAAGTCTCTACTTACCCCTCCGTGCAGGTCTCCTCCAGCCAGGTTCAGGGGCGCCATCTTCTCCAGAAACGTCTTCTTCCTGGATCCGTCGGCACTTGGCGGTTAGTACTACTGTGCATGCACAGCAGTACCAACCGGTAAATGCGTTGTACTGCGCAAGTGCCGACGGATCCAGGAAGACGTTGCTGTAGAAGATGGCGCCCGTGAAACTGCATGGACGGGTAAGTAGCGTCTTAGGTGCATTTGCACAGGGGAAGAGATAGGCTGGGGGGAAGAGGGAGGGTTTAGCTCCGGAGGGGTTGAATTCCCCTTTAATTGCAAATACCTGCACTTTTAATCACTGGTGGTAAAAAAACTTGAATAACTTGAATTTATGAGTTTTTGAGTACAAACCACTAAAGCTCAAGAAAATTATGAAGGCAAAAAACATCTTCAAATAGCAGGACATAGCTGGATTATTATTATACTTAAGCTTTTACTAGCAACGGGATATAATAAATATAACAACTGAACCTTTAATAAATAACCCCTCATGTGTGCCTAGTCCCCTTCAGCTAGGGAGAGAAAATGTACCACATCCCATTTCCCTAAAAAAAAAAAAAGCAGTCTATCAGTAATGAAACACTGAACGCCTATCAGTTGAGGAAGCTGAATCCTTTAGAAAAGGCATCATGGAAAGTGTGTTATATTGTTACATGCCCACTGTTGAACACTTGCTTCAGAACACTCAGTGCTTAGAAATTAAATTCTAATAAAATCACTTTGTATGTTTTGCTAGCACTATTTTGCATTGTGAAAGCCGCTTAGATTTCACATCTTAGGACAGTATCATTTCTCATTTACAGGCTTAAATTTTTTGATATCTTATTTTAAAATAAATTCAGTAGTTGTAGAAGTTTGCTGAGAGCTAATAAAATGGAATCCACTTGTAGCATACAAGCCTAAACAAAAAATGATCCACGAAAGGAGTCCTTGAATCTAGAATGATAGGATTATCTATCCCATTTCAATAGCAAGCATACCATCTGTTAGGTCAACTTCCGATTCTTCTGCATTCAGGAAAGTGATCCCCATTGCCTTTCGGAGTCCGGAAATGCTGACAATATCCCCTGGCTGTACCTGCTGAGCTAGTAACTTAAGATTGTCGTTCACTTGCTCCGCTGCAAATAAATATGGGAAATTTTTGAATATTGATAAACATTTATCTGCTAATTCTAGACATTGTACAAAGAACTAAAGCAACACTGCTTACATTACCTTAATTAAGAGATGCCATATGGGAAAAACAAAGATGTGATTATGGAGTTAACTTAATAAATATCCAAACATAATTATTGGTGGAGCTTGATGGACAACTCCAAAAGAGAAAATGGACCAGTCCTTGGATCAATTTAGTATATTCATTTCTCTTGCTAATAAGGCATTTCATTCTTTCCTAAAATCCTATCATCTGCTTCCATTACAACTCATACAGGAAAAGAAATCTACAACTTAAAAACTCTTACAAACTCGCATCAGAGTTTATTAAATAAAGTTATAGTTCTTGTATCGCCCATTAACACCACCTTCCATCCCCTTTATCAGCTTAGTAGTTTTAGATTAGTAATGTTCATTTTGAGTACTGAAGACTGAAACTTCACTACATATTCAAGATTAAAATTTACAGTGTTTTGTAAGGATGAAGAATTCCCCTCCACTGATTCTACACATTTTTTAATAATGTATTATTCCTTGCTGATCTTTACTGCCCTTGCTTGCAACAGCTAGGTCATTTATTAATAAAAGTTTTATGGTGCACAATAGCCAAATTATGTCAATGTGGTGTATAACATAGCATGGACAAAGACGTTTTCAGTATGGCGGGTGCAAACTCCTCTACAAGGATCTCCATTGCCTTAGTTTGACAAACGAGGCAAGCCATATGTACCAACAGGCTAGTATTTCCTTTAGCGTCACTTACCTGTACATAAATGGACCCTTGTAAGTAGCATATTAAAGCCTTGTGTACTATGGACTTTGACACACAGAAGTATAAATATCTGAACTTTGGCCCACTACATGCCAATCAACTTCAACTAAGTGATAGTTACTGTAGCTTAGCAATAGCATATAGTCTATAGTTTGACATCTATGCACTATAGTTAATGGAACTCCGATTTTACAGTGCAACTGCAGACATACATACCAATCTGGAGTTCCTTTGTAGATGGTGCCAGCAGACAGACCATATTTGGAGGAGGCTTTGTACTTAAACGATCATTCTGAACCTCCTGTAATTCTTGAAGGAGCCTTGTAGTCTCATCAAGCTTTTGTTGAAATTTTTCTGATTCTACAATGAAATTGGATATTTTATATTTAGAACCTCAGTGCTACCAAATACTTTGCTGCTGGGCTGTACATCACATAACAAATAGCCTGAAAATGTCACAGCAAAGTGGAATTATTATACAGAAGTCAATAACCTGTAAACATATACTTAACATGTTGCATCTATCCAATGACAAATTGCAACACAGCCATGTGTCTTTAGTGTGATTTCCAATATTCTAAACATATTTTAGAAACAGGGGTTGAGTGTTTCATTTCCAATGTTCTAGAAATAAAAACCCTGTTTTAGAAACAGGGTTTTTATTGCATACAGAATATTGCATTTCAAGGAGGAATTACTGCAGCAAAACCACTAACACCACAATAATTAGTATTTCTGTATAGCACTTCTGTAGACTTTCCCACCTATTCTATCAGGGAAGGGATAGAACATAGCCTATTTTAGCTCTGAACAAACAGATAAACTTCCTACAGCCAAGCTCATATCTCAGTTTTAATGCATTGACATGAAGTGATGTTTGCAATTCACTACTAGTCAACTGGCTTAATAGTGAAGGCCTGCAGAGATGAAAGTGATGAGAATGTACACTTAAGCTGCCAAATTAAGTGGGGAAAAAGTTCACAGATCATGTGAAAGACTGGAGGCCGTTCTTAAAAAGTTCTTCTTAAAAGTCCATCAAGTGGTGGTACACTGGTGAAAGTGATGTTCACAGCAAATTAATCAAAATCAGCTCAACACATGCAGCTAGATTTTCTAGAAAAGTATTTTATTTTATACCACAACCTGGTAACTTTATCATGCACTAAGCTACAAAATATGCTTGCCTCTTGGACTTAAGGTGGCCATAAACACGGAGATCCGTTCATTTGAGGGTCTCTCCCCAATATGTCCACATTGAGCAATATTGGGCATCACCCACCCATAGGCTGGTTTGATCACAATCCAGGATTTAAAACTGCGGAGTTAGGCTTATGCCACATGAGGACTGACCTCAGCATGCAGAAAAGAGCAGGTGGAGAATCAGTCCCAATGATGCCTAGCTGCAGGCACCTGGACCCTAGCATAACAAATGTAAAACAATTGCAAATTGTCTCCAAATATCAATCTCTACAATGACTGAGAAATGTTAAAACAATATATTTGTCTTTATTAGAATCATACATGTGACCTTACCCACCCAGACAATTGACTGTAAAGAGTATCCCCATTCAGACTAGATAGATTAGATATACATACATGAAAAAGTTCATACATTCAACTTCTTTACTCAACTTATCTGTGTGTAGTTAAACAAGATACATACCTTCTGAGTCAAAGACTTCATCTAACATACCCAAACCAAACACGTTCTTTAGACAAGCAAATTGGTCTTGTGCACTGGTGAGCACCTGCCTTCCTGAACATTCGCCAACAGTTTCCTTTAATTAAAAAAAACAAAAAAAATCACTGCTGTTGAGCACTATATGCCTTTGGGAATAAAAGAACAAAATAAATTACAAGCTAATCAAATATACTTACTGTACTCTCATCTCTTTCTGTTCTCGAGTACTCTCCATCTGTGAAAGCATCAAGTATACAGTCTGCCATCCCATAAGGTTTTTCAAGTGTGTTCTCTAAAAATTCCTGGATTCTATCAATACACAAATTGCATTCTTTTACAATCAGAACAGAATGTATTCGTGTACAAAAAAACAAGGTAGAATGATGGTATGCTAACAGAATGTGATTAGAAAAACTATTGTTAAAATAAATTACTCCGTAAAATCTTGTATTCAGAAAAATCTCACACAAATAGCAAGAAATGTTGCATTGAAGGTAACACATTTTTTCCAGTGCATTATACAATATTGCATTATAGAAGGACTGTGCTTTTAAAAGCTTTAGTGACAATGAAAAAAAATCCCCAAAAAGCAAGGACCTGTCAACCAATCTACTTCCAGCCACCAGTTTTCTCAGGCTGTGCAAGGCAGTATATTTTTCACAGAGTACGGGAAAAGTTGTGATTGGACACATCCACTACCCAATTGTAACACAGACCATGGAGAATATGACAAGTGCTCCAATAAAACATGTCAGACTGAAATCATGCACCAGAATATTACGGACAGAGAATTTTCAATAAAAAAAATCACTAATAAAAGGTTCACTAAAGAGAAGTCAGCATGGAGTTAGTTTGTCAGACACAAACCCAGTGTAAAAAAGACGATCTAGCACATCACAAAATTCCTCCAGTGGCAGATGCAAGGGATTTCACACATCCCCAAATTATATTTCTGCAACTGTAACAAGTGCAAATGGTTCTAGAAATGGTTATGAGAAAGGTAGTATGTAAATGTATTGGTAATGTTGAAGTAAAAGAATAATTTTCAAAGGATTAAAGAAAAAAAAATCAAAGAAAAAAACTAGTAGCTTCCTTTTGGTGATGCTTGCATGTGGTGTCATGTCAGGGATCAAGGTTAAGATTCTTAGGCTAAGAATACATCAGCAATATGCTGCATTGCCATGGTGGGTCAATCAAGTGCCCATGCAACTCATGCTCTGACCAGATTTGTCAGTGTTGATTTGTCATGTTCCAGATAGTAGCATTTCCTGACCCAAACACTGTATATGGCATTCATTACTTCAACCATGGTAGGGAATTACAGACTTTTCCCGTTTGTTGCTATTGCTTTGTGTGTGGCCAGAATCAGATTAATTTGAATAACAGATTTAAAAATTTTTTTAGCCTATAGCCTATTGCATTTTAGTATGCATTTTTTACCTGTTTCATTTGTAATGCTTTGGTATGCCAAGTAAATAAGTAAAATTTGTTTTGATAATATGATCAGTTTTTGATGTAGAAATATACATAGAAGATTTTAAGCCACTTAAACAACAAAGTTGAAGGATTACCTGAATGTTCCTTGAAGGCTAGGCTCTTCTCCGTAGGTTGAGTAGATTAAATCAGAGTCATCCTTGCCGATATTTGCAAACGTTGAGTCATAACACGGGGCATAGGATGTAAATGGCCCATAATTCAAGTACAACACTATGGATTAATTGTGAAATCAGATTTAACAAAATAATGCAAAATGGCTTGTAAAACTGAAGACAAAAAGCAAGCTGCGCAGTTTCATTTTAAAACTTGAAATACATGAACAGTTTCCACAATGTATTTAATAATCTTCAAAGGAATGTTATACTCATTGCTCAAGGTAGGTGGAATTTGGCCACATACACAATACAGCTGCTCCCATGGATTATTTTGGCATATTTAAGGGAATACGTATGATTCAGTCACAAATCCTTTAGAACCTTGTTGCTACTGTTTTTATGACAAACAAAAACAGGATCTAATCACTCCAGTTTATGTTACTATTAGTTGTTCTCACTCAATCTGCATCACAGTGGAAACAGACTTTCTAGTTTTTTTTTCTGTCCTAGAATAACAACTTTTAGCTACAGTAACATTTTTTGATGCTTAGCAGAGTAGAAATTGTATTACTAGTACAATTTATTAAGAATTCTAGAACAGATTAAAACCCATAGCCAATCAATGCAAATGCTTTAGAGAAGCTCATCGAGGTTTGCTGATAAAGGCATGCAATATAAAAAGATACAGGTTAAAAACATTAAAAAAAAGTTGATTTAAAAGTTAAACCTATTTCCCTTTTCCGGAAAAAATGCACAGTAAAGTAAAATCAGGAAAGGTCTGCTAGTATCAGTGTTGTGGTGCTCCGTTCTGCCCTGGGCAAGTGAAGGTATGCCAACCCCTGCCAGTACTAAGACTGTACAGGGAAAGGGGTGGTGAATATATTCCCCCAGAGGGTTCAGGTGGGCTAAACATGTTAGTATCTTGTTTGATAAATTTTGCATGTCAATCAATGCTAATCGAGGTTTGCTGATAAAGGCATGCAAGATAAAAAGATACAGCTTAAAAACATTAAAAAAAAAAAAAAGTTGAAGTTCAATGACAGCATTTCCAGGTTTTTTTCCCCTCTGACCTACCTGGAGTGACCTTGTTGCGTTTATCTTCTTTGAATCCCTGGAGTGAATTAACTCCTGCTTGCAGCCTGCCTCCTGTGGATCCATGGATGCCATGGCCCGTTTCTAAAAAATAAATATATTTTAAAAAACTAAAGGTCAACAAAATATAGGCTAGAAATGGCAGCTAATGTTTTAGTTTTTGTACCTGTCCAAAGCAACAACAACCCTCAAGAAATGGAGATATGTGTCTCTGAAGTTGCCCTAATATTGCCTAAATTTGTTTTTCAGTATACCAGCACATGCTCTGTGCTACTGTCAGTTACCTGAACTTAGGGCCGACTCACAATATACTGTACATATGTAATTCATAAAATGCATGCACGATACATGGTTGATTGATGTTAATTGACATCACAGAAACTCTTTCAGGTACAATTATTAAAGAGATACTGACACCTGAAATGAAACTCTTTTTTACATCTATTATAATATTGACTTTGAAAGCTACTTCTAACTTTTCCATAAAGTATTTGCATGATGCTTTTATATTACCAGTCTGTTGCCCCATGTTCTTGTATGAGGGGGCTGAGGGATTAACAAGTAATCAGCACAACGACTCTCATTTCTTTATCACGGCAGTGCACGTTCTGCAAGCTGGATAAAAGGCCATCTGGCCTGAAACGTTGCTGTAGAAATGTTGCTCGATCCAAACTAAACTGCATTAATCCACATTGGTGGAAAAAACAATCCTATTGGGCTTAATTATTGTTTAAATTGAAGTATTTAATCAGACTTAAAGTAATGAGATACAAATTACAAAAAGATCCCTAATACAGAATGTCCCAGGTTCCAAGCATTCCAGATAACATTCTAAACCTATACTAGTCTATGACCTTTTGTGACTTCAATAGCACACTCTTACACAATTTCCCAGGTGTACACTCGTATATGAATTTTTTTAAATTATTATTTTATTAAAATTTTTATTGGCAGCTTATCGTGATTGCTACTTGCACTATGCAGTTAGCTTCATATTTTATTGTTGTGCCATCACTGCATAGTTGGCAATCTCTTGTATTTTCAGTCGTACAGCTGTTGCTTGTTTGAATTACAGGCTTTGATATTATAATTCTTTCCAGACTGCAACTGAAAAAAAACCCATGCAGAAGTAAGGTTACTGTGACCTAACACTTCAGCCTTCTGTGCCACATTTCTAAAGCATTCCCTTTAGAAACATTTACTTTTCTAATATTTTTATGGAGAATAAAGGAATATCCCTCTAGTTGGACTGTATATGCAGCAGTTACATACCAGCAGGATACAGATCTCCAGGACTGAGAAGTGCAAGTGTAGTAGTGCCATCAGACTTTCTTCTCTCAAATTCAAACTGAAACAGAATTAGTACAATGCAGAACAGCCAATGTTACTTAAGCAAGTATAAATGGTTAGTTCACCTCTAATTTAAATTCATTATTTGAACCTTCATACTTTTTTCAAACTTTTGGCAAATTACACTAAAATAAATTGATCTACTACAAATATAAGCGTGTAGTTGACAAAACCAGATTTCCAATTCCTTGTTTCACTATTAGGATTCCACAACTTTGTTATTCTATGGAGTCTGCTCGTGCCTCTTCCTGCCGCTTCCAGCCAGAGTACGACTGCCCACTCACTTCCTGCAGCATGGGTTCTGTGATGGCGGACCACCCATGGAAGCAAAGGACCCTCATGGACTTCAGAACTGTAGGTAGCCTTTCTTTGTACACTTGAATGTACACACACACACACACACAGAGACACACTTTACTAAAGTAATTTTTTTTTTCTTTTCTGGCTTTTATGTGCATACTTTTGCACACATTTACACACCTTTTAGAAGTGTAAACAAAACACATTTTTTTTCTTAACTTTCTAATTTTATCATTTTGCCTCTTGTTTTCCCCCTAAAAGCTGTATATTTCACAGCATAACTATTGCATCAAGCAACAGTAGAAAATACATTTTTACCGATTTTGTATTCATCAGGATGTGTACTCTCCAGGGGTCTTTGTCCCGTTAGAGGGCTTTGTTCACAGAAGGTGAACTGGCGGCGGAGAAAATTCATATGAACTATTTTCAACTGGGATCCATACGGTTCATTAGACCCTTGGTGTTGATATTTAGGGTGGGTTACCAGAGTATGTTAGAAATTGGGTGAGATAAATGTGCAAATTGCAACATTTTTAGCACAACGAATACAGTACATTACTTTAGCCCCCATTCACCATCCTGCACTTCCATGATATGTGAACAAGTTTGAAGTCCTGGATCATTGCTGCTATTTAGAAGCTGAAACTTTAGGCTGGTGCAATAAGTTCAGTATATAAAACATGGCATTTTTAGTCCTATTAATTTTTAGGGTTTAGTTCTCCTTTAAGTCTACTAGAAAATCGTGTAAAATGTAGATTGGTGTCCGTTTTCAACAAGGTTTATTATATCTTAGTTTGGATCAAGTACAAGGTACTTATTAGAACAAGGTTTTATTAGAACAAAAAATTGATTATTTGGATAAAATGGAGTCTATGAGCTTTATGGATAACAGGTGTCCAGATAACAGATCCTATACACAATGCAATCAGATACCATGAGATTATACAGAGGGGCCAGGACCCAAGCAATAGGTTGGCATGATGCACCAGGCTCCTGTACTGCCATGTCAGTTTTACTGGTTACAGAACAATCCATATAAGTATTTTCACTAACACAACTAAACCAATACGCTAGAACTGTAAAATTAGGCTCTGCTCACCTGGCTATTTACCACTCGCTTTGAGAGCTTGCCAAATGACTCCTTGATTATCTGTTCAATTTGCTCTTGCTCCTTCTCAGTTGTTCCTTCATTTTGCTTCTGTTTGTCTTCCTGCAAATCTTTTTCTTTTCTGTAAAGAAAATCAGATCTTAAAAATTAAGAGAATTTTGTCTCACATTAAAAACACATCAATATCACAGGACTAGCAATTTAAAGAATAATGTATGATAGAGGCAGAACCGCTCAGTCCTTATTGAATGGCATCTGGCTTTAACAAGACTGTCATAAGACTAGCCCATGAGCAACTGCAGCATTATTGGCTACTATATAGAGCTTTTGTTGTTTATTATTAGTCACTGATCTCTGATATAGTGAAAGTCTGGACATCATTATGGTCTACATTTATTTGTTCATTGAGTACTATATTCTAAAATAAATTGTGCCCCACTCTGCCCGCGCGTGCCCCACTCTGCCCGCGCGTGCCCCACAGGTGTTCAATAACCATGTGCTGGGGGGGGGGGTGCTATGTTATTCCCAGGGGAAGAGGAGGCATATGTATTTAAGGGCATGTCTTATATGACAACTTTTATATTGATATTCCTGCAGTGACCATTTGTTTTCTTGGTGTGCTACCAAAATTAATGTGGGCATGGTCTTGTGGTAACATGGAAACGGAAGGACAGCGCAAGAGCAGGGTCGATGAAAAATATCCACGGTGGAAACGAAATAAAAATCCAAATCTTTATTGCTTCATATTAAAATAGTATCAAGCAGGGAGACGCGTCTTGTGGTAACATGGGTATGGTTTAAAAACAGGGAGTGGTTAAACAGTGGCTTCCATTATTGGCACTCCACTATATGGGCCAGAAAATTTTTGTCTCTAGCTACTACAGAAATTGAACAGCACTGCTTTAGGGGGTTATTAAATGTCAAGTTTTGTATGTTTGTTTGTTTGTTTTTTTTTTTTTTTTTTTTTAAATAAGTCTTTGAGGGTAGTTTCACTAAAAAGACTCAAATTTTTAGGGGAATTTTTTTAAAATGTATTATGCCCCTAAGCAGCTAAAAGCTTGAATCCAAAAATACTCCAGCTAAGTCCTGTCAAGGTCAAGTAGGAGTCAATGACAGAGATCCCTTCAAACATTTGATGGTGTTTTTTTTCCCCTGCCTGATTTTCGGGTATTTGAGGTTTTTAGCCTATAAACCTGATGAATTTGAGGTATTCAAGTTTTTTCCCCCATTGCATTCAATCAAGGTTTTTCCATTTGGGCTTTTTTTTTAATAAGCAAACATTCAAGTACTGATTTGATGTATAAAAAAAACCTCACAAACAGAAGCTGCACACCATTTATAAACTAGCTGAAAAAGGGTGCATGGAAAGAAATAGAACTTTAGCTTCACAAGATACAAATTATGAAGCTCAATTTACCATTTTTCAAGGGACCATATAAAAACAGTTTAAAATGCAGGAAAATGTAAAACCAGGAAAATTCATTATGCATTATATATTAGTGGGACGAAGAAAAAAAGGGATTTATGTACTCACCGTTAAATGCATTTCTCTGGCGTCGACAGGGGGACACAGGAGACAGATGGGGTAAAGCTCCTCCCTCCAGGAGGCAGGACACTTGAGGTAATCAAAGTAGGCGTGCCTAGACAGCTTTACCCTGAGGCACTAGCCTTATCTCTTCATTGTGTACCTACGACCAAGGGGCCCCAGGTAAGATAACAAAAGTATTAGAACAAAACAATCCCTTCCTTGACCAACGGGCCAATGAACATAGGTTAACTTAACAGGGAGGGAAGTCATGTGTCCCCCTGTCGACGCCAGAGAAATGGATTTAACGGTGAGTACATAAATAACTCAGTATTTGTGGTATGGATAATGTGTCAAATGGGACATCCTGATCCTGACACCATTCCCAGTAAGTCCGCCATACCCTGTGGTATTCTTTAGATGAGACGGGTTTCTGAGCCTGTAGTATCGTTGTGATCACATCTTCTGTTAGACCCTGTTGTCGCCAGATGGCGGCTTCAACAGCCATGCCGTCAAAGCGAACAGCCCTGGGTTGGGATGTAGAATTGGCCCCTGCAGAAGCAGGTCTGGTCTGTGTGGTAGATGTATTGGCTCTTCGGAGGACATGTCGTGGAGGTCGTGGAACCAGGTCCGGCGTGGCCATAAGGGGGCTATGACTATCGGCCTGGTGTTTGAGTTGCGTAGCTTCTTGAGAACCCTTGGTAGCATCGGAAGAGGTGGGAACACGTAAGCCAGGTGAAACGACCATGTTTGGGTCATTGCATCGAGACCCTCCACTAATGGGTCCCTGTGTCGTGCAAAGAACCTTGGCACTTTGAGATTGTGTCTGGTTGCCATGAGATCGATCTGCGGCCATCCCCAGCAACGAACTATGGCGAGAAATGCTTCTTGGTGAAGTTCCCACTCTCCCGGATCGAGGCGATTGCGTCTTAGGAAGTCTGCTTCTGTGTTGGAAATCCCTGGAATGTGGATGACAGATATGTTGACATTGTTGTTCTCTACCCATCATACAATCTTTTGAGCTTCTATTAGAGCCCCTATGCTCCTGGTTCCGCCTTGTCCGTTTATGTATACCACTGCTGTGACGTTGTCGCAATGGATGCGAATGTCCTGATTGGGAAGATTGTGAGACCAGTGCTTGAGGGCAAGGTATATTGCTCTGAGCTCTAGGATGTTTATGTGAAGTTTGGACTCCTCTGGAGACCACTTTCCTTGAGCGGTTATGTTGTTCCACGTCGCTCCCCACCCTGTCAGACTGGCGTCTGTTGTCAGCACTGTCCAATTCGGCGTTTCCCAGGATTGGCCCTTGTTGAGGGTTAGTGGAGAGAGCCACCATTGTAAGGACTCCCTCACGCTTGGAGGTAGAAGGATTGTCCGAGTTAGGGGACCCCTCTTCCACTTCTTGAGTATTATAGACTGAAGTGGTCTCAGGTGGCTTTGTGCAAATGGGACCGCTTCTATTGTGGCCACCATTGTCCCCAGAACCTGCATTGCTTGATGTACTGTAGGACGTTGTGCTTCAGAAGAGTGTAAACTTGGTTTGTTATTTTCTCCGGGGAGATACTCGTTGAGTGCGGGTATCGAACTCTAGCCCCAAAAAGATCATTCTGTGTTTGGGATGAGGACTGGACTTGCGCCAATTGATGGTCCAGCCGAACTTTTGGATCATTGTTGCTGCTAAACTCCAATCCTTGTTGGCTTGTTCTAACGTCCTGGATTTGATCAGG
>CM044437.1:35710493-35729884 GCA_024363595.1 Xenopus borealis
GCAAAAGAATAAGAAATCAGGAAGGGGGCAAATAGTTTTTCACACCACTGTATAGGTGTATAGGTGCACCTGGTATATAGGGGCCTCAAAAGGAAGACTCCCCCATTTGGTCTGTCATTTCAGGTTCTGCAAAATCAACACATTTACATAATTTTGGGGTGGGCAAAGCTAGAAAAAAAGTACGTTCACCCAGAAAACCATACATTTTCAGAAAGTACACATTCCCCCAAATCTAAATTGGGTATGCTTGTCTTTCTAGCCCAAAGCACCAAATATTTCCTAAATTTGGCAATTATGGGGACATTTCCAAAAATCTCCTCAAACTTCCACCCTGCAGCATTTTATATCGAACAAACCATTAGTTATCAAGAAAAATGACCACAGATATGAAAGCATGGGGTCCTCTGAACAGTTTGATGCTAAATGTACACAGGTTTACCGAAGTACATGGCACATAAAGACCCCAGAATCTACCTTATTTGATGGCTTACATTTACTCTAATTTATAAACACTGCCAGTTTTATGTTGGATAATATGGTACAAAAGATTTTCGTGACCCCGAAAACCATATAGTATTGGAAAGTACACATTCTGAAGAATCCAAAATAGTTAATTAGGTCTTTCTACTCCAAATTACGATACTGCAAAGCTACGCTAAAGCAGGGGTTTTTATGACATTTCTAAAAAAAAGCCTAACAATATAGCAATTGGCCGCATTTATCTCACCCAACTTCTTACATACAATTGTAAAACACCCTAAATATTGATGCCAAAGGTTACTGAACAGTTCACAGTGGGGTGGGGGCTGCCACGCGATCGTCGCAGGACCCACATGGCAGGACTCGCATGGCAGCCCCCTAAGCTCGTTGTCTAGGGGGTTGGGTGCAGCTAGGACTCGCTGCACGGTGGCAAATGCCGTTAGTGCAGCGGGGAGATGCTTAACTGCTGAGCACGTATATAATACTTGCTTTGCAATCAGAACATTTTCCTGCCAGCACGTATTAAATAAAATATTAATCTACATTAAAAGTTACCTACAAGTCATGTTTATCGCCGATAGTTCTGCTTTTGTAAGTTCTGCTTTTTTCCTTTCTTAACCTTCCACTGAAGAGTTTCTAATGCTAACAGACGGCTGCTGCACAAATATGGCAACCCCCTCATAGAGCAACAGGGTAGTAAGAAAGGTAACGTAAATACTTTCATAGCAAAAGTAAAAATAGCATTCAAAGTTATGATAGATAATAAAAAGGTGATTTCTAATGTCAGTATCTCTTTAAGGCCCAATGAAATATTTATCATTAGATAATTTTAAGAGTGTCCAAACCTTTGCACATGCTACAATTACTATATTCTTTGACAATGTTACAATTTGTGAAAAGAAATATAGCTGTGCGAAAACATTTACAAATATATATTTAACATCAATTCCTGCAGCAGTTTACTACATTTCACTTACTTGTTTACTATATTTGATTTATTAGTTATGTAATGTGGAAAAGGGTGACCAAATCTTTGCATTCAACTGTATCTGTGAAATAACTGATAGCAAAGGAAAACAGATTATGTAAAAATTGTAATGTGTGCTGCTAATGAAATAAAACCTTTTTCTTCTTCTTTTCCTCATTAGGTACTAAAACTTTATCAGTCTTCTTCTTTTTCTTCTTCTTCTTCTCCTTGTGTTTGTCATGATCAGACTTATCCTCATGAAAGCCCTGCAGCAGAGCTGTGGCACGTGCTGTCGACAACTTTTTCACCTCGCCAGTGCCAACTTTTAGAACAAGCTTTAATGGTTTTTCTACATATTCTACAAAATAAGACATAAGCATTAGGTTTAAAATTAGAAATTGCCTAATGAAAGAAGCCGTGATTCTAAATATATATGACATCAAATCATTTTAAGTATATATCAAATGTAAGCAATTTTTTGGGGGTTTATATCCCCTTTAAGACAGAACTGTTGGTCTTTGAAAAGGCATGGACTGCACAGAAAATAATTTAAAATTTGATATAGCTGGAGAACATAGGTTAATCAGAATCTGACACGATTCACCTGATGAAAGGGGTGAAGACTTCGAAATATTGTGAGCTGTGTGGAAAACAAAGTAACGGGGTTTAGCCACTTTATCCTTATTGAGTAGTGCCACTGATAATTGTTTTAGTTAAAGACAAAACTGTCCTTGTAGGCCCTGTTAAACTATGCATTCCAGTTTTGGTAAATTAAACTGCTGAAGGTATAAAGGAAAGTAGCTTTCCAGAATCTGTGCTGAGATTTGCCATCACTGGATTAAAGCAGCAGAGGTCACAATCAACTTTGGAAAAGAAGACTTACCATGTTTGATGTAATTAAATGAATGTACAAATAATGCAGCACTCTCCCCAAGCACTTTGTGCTGGGTGCAACGCTCTGCAATTTTCCCCTGCTGTCAGTATCACTCTGAATATTCTTATGAAAGCTAGTAGGAAATCCTGCATGCTGTATTTGTGGAACATACTTATTATCCCCCATCCAGGTTAAATATTTTTCCCCGAGTGACTTTTTATTTCTAGGGAAACTAGTAATGCCTGTTATCTAAAAATATATATTTTTACATTAACAGTATTTTATTTGAAGAACTAACACCTAAACATTAATATGATTAAAAATGCCATATTTCACATACTGAATTTATTGTACCAGGCTAAGGTTTCAGCATCTCAATAGCAGCAATGATCTGGTTCTTCAAACTTGTCACAAGGGATCACCACCTTGGAAAGTGTCTGCAACACTCACATGCTCAGTGTGCTCTGGGCAGCAATGAGGAGATAGGCTTAGGGGTTGTTGCAAATTATCAAGCAGAAAATTAGATTTGTCTGTAATATAAGCTGATGCTACAAGGACAATTACTAAATTCTACTGCATATTGTGTTGGTTTCAGAACTGACATCCAGTAATTATCTGTATTAAAGGAACAGTAAAACCAAAAATTATTAATTTCAAAATGCATCCTATGCCGCTTTAACAATACATCTACCCTGCACAATATTTCTTATTTCAAATGCTTTATGTGAAAATACGGTTAAAAAAAAGTTCTCTTCCTATTCTCAAAAAAGGTGATAGGATGACTTCACCTGTGCCAGACCCTATATGCACGGTCTACCACACCGACTGACATCACCTCCTCCTCTTATTTAAATCAATAAATGGTTGCTAGGGTAATTTGAAACTATGGAAACCAGACTTAACTCAGACACCACAAATAAAAACCAATTGCAAAATTGTTTTAGAACATCAATCTCTACATCATACTAAAAGTTAATCTAAATTTGAATAAACCCAACGTGCACATCTGAAAAAGGGACAGTAAAACCAGATGGGTTATTAGCCAACCTCATTAAGAAATAAAAAATAAGTTTGTTCATGTCACTGACAGGTTAAAATGCAAGTACTCAGAACTCAGTTCTAGTTCTAGAACGTACAACCTTAGGAGGCTGCCCTTCAAATTTAGGCAGTCAAATACTAAATTACAACTTTTTGTTTCAGGTATTTGTCACCCTGAGAACACGAGAAGATGCCGTATTTACTCCAAGCCAAGTCGCTACTGACTGTGTGCTCCTGAATGCGAGCCAGCAGCTCATGCTCATTTCAACATTGATAGAAGAAGGGAAGGCCCAGCAGCACCAGCGACATGTTGGCAGACGGGGATAGTCAGACTCAGGAAGAGTTCCTATAGATGGCCTAACTGTGTGTAATAAGTCATTGCTTTGCCAACCTGTGACTTCCCCATTGCCGACAGGGAGGGCATTTGCGGCTTCTAAGGGGGCCGGGGGGGAGGAACGTAGTATAAAAAACATAGTGATTTTTGTACCGTATATACCAGCCTCATCCCACCTGCAGCCATTCTCAGTTGGTACCGTCTGCACTTGCCACAATTATCTGTGTTTGTTTTACCCCTATAAGGGCCCTGTCCTTCATGTATTGCCAGGGCCTCTTTCATTTCTAATTCTAGCAGCTCCCTCGGGCACTGCACATTAAGGCTTGGGCGTTGCGCTCCTGTGTGCGAGCCAGCAGCTCATCCCTGGTATTAACAAAACAAGCTAAGTGTTACACAGGAGCGCAACTCCCAAGCCCTAATGAGCAATGCGCATTAGGCCCCCTTAGAAACCACAAATGCCCTCCCTGTCGGCAATGGGGGAAGTCACAGGTCGGCAAAGCAATGACTTATTACACACAGTTATGGCGTCTATAGGAACTCTTCCTGAGTCGGACTATCCTCGCCTGCCAACAAGTTCACAAAGACCAAAACGTTGACAAATAAACTTCACCTTGGTTGATTCTACTATGAAGTCCTGGAGTGCGTCATTCTTTGGAAAAGGAAAATAAATATATATATATATATATATATATGTATACATATATACACACACACACACACACACACACACTATAACCAAAATGCAGGTCAGTAGGAAAGGAAAGGCACATCAAAGCAAAACCACGTTTGTGTGCATTTCAATGAAATTTTGCAACAACTGTAAATAGCCCGGTTGTCCGGGACGCCTGAACAACCCTCTTTGTTGCTACCTGGATTCGATTGTTGTCAACAGCCGGCAAATACTTGGGCCACCGCTTGCATACTGCCAGACCGCAACAAAGAAAATTATTTTTTATCAGCATCACTTCATACAACTATATCATATAAAATTAAGGATGCACGAAAGAAACACAAGAAAAGGTTCATGACTATTAAGAACAAGCTAATCTATTTAACAAATCTCACCAGCTCCTCGCACGTCCCCTTTCCCATCATATCCATGTTTTTCCGCTTTGTGTTTCTTATGCTTTTTCCCCATGACAAGCGCCAGTCTTATTAATGGCCGCTGCTAGTTCCAAGATGCGAATAGGCCTCGGGTGACGTCACGAACACAAAGCTGAGGGGAACGTCTCTAGCACGTGACGTTCGGCGCCTTATTCAAGTGGCTATAAAATTAGAATAGGCGTGAACGTAGTGCTCAGTGGTTAGACGAGGATACCTGGAGAGGAACATTTTATTAAACTTAATTCCACAAGCTCCTCTGAGTATTATTATGTTGGGGTGGGTAGTAGTAGTATTTTTTCTTGGAGCTGAATCAAAGGATGAATAAACTTCTGCATTACATCTGTAGTTTTGCAGAACGGAAGATCCTGGGTTACTTGCCGTTCAGTGGAGGCTGCGGATCTATGTATGGCACACTTGCTGTAAGCCTTACAGTGTTGTAAGGTGTGACTGTATGTACCCTTAATATTATGGGGCCTTATTGGAGCCAGCTTACACGTGGAGTGCTTTTATTTATTGGTGTATGTATGCTACGTGTTGAGGGCTTGTTTTAAAAGGGGGTGGGGTGTTATTTTTGTGGAGGAATTTTGGAGTGTGCTGAGGTTTTTGGTGTGTTCGATAATTTTTGGGGATCATGGTGACTGGGAGGAAAAAGAAGCCCTGGCAAAAGTATCAAAGCAGCCCATGTATTCATGATAAGGAGATTTACTTACCTGGTAAATATCTTTTGCATAGGCCCCCTACTGTCAGTGCAGGACGTATAGGGTTAAGTTTTCCTCTCTGGAGGCAGGACAAACAATGAGTAATTTTAGACTCCTCCTCTTCCTGTGTCTCCCTTCCTACTCCAGTTGATTGTAAAGTCTGTGAAGGAGACACATAGAATACAAGAACTAACGCCCTATCTATCTTATAGGACGGCAGCAACTGGCATCCACACAAAAAGGGCGGGATGCTGCACTGACAATACGGGCCTATGCAAAAGATATTTACCAGGTAAGTAAATCTCCTTTTATGCATACGGCCCTACCTGTCAGTGCAGGACGTATGGGGATGTCCCAAAGTCGTCCAAAATAGGGTAGGGAATAAAAACTGAAAACTGTGCAAGTGAACAAAAACTGCATTAACTGTAATCAGTAACTAACAGGAAGCTAACTATGTGCTACTGCTGCTTGTAGCACCTTTCTGCCAAACTCAGATTGTTGATTTTGAAATATATCAAACTTGTCGAATTTAGAGAAAGTATGGGGAGATGCCCAGGTAGCTGCTTGACATATCGTCTCTAAGGCGGTCTTGTTGGAATGCCCAGGAAGTGCTGACTTTCCTAGTAGAATGGGCCTTCAGAAACAAGGGAGGATTCTTTCCTGCTATTAAGCTATAACAATGGTCTCTACAATCCATCTAGCTATGGTTCTCTTGGATGTAGGAGCACCTGTCTTATGGCCTCCAAAAAGAGACTCGGACCGTCTGATGGTTTGTGTTCTGTCTACATAAATTTTAAGAGCTCTGACGGGATCTAAAGTAGCACTTGTGCTAGCGTTGTCTTCGGCAGAAGAATTTAAGACTGGGATGACTATGTCTTGGTTTAAGTGAAAATCTGTCACTACTTTAGGAAGGAATCTAGGGTTGGTACGAAGTATAGCCTTATCTGCCTGGAATTTAAGCCATGGTGATTTGCAGGAAAGTGCGGCTATTTCCGATACTCTCCTAGCTGAGGCTATAGCCAACAGAAACACTGTCTTTAAAGTAGCGAACTTCATTTCTACCACATCCATAGGCTCGAAAGGAGGGCTTTGTAAGGCCTGTAACACCATGTTGAGGTCCCATGTGGGGACTGGTTGTCTCACTGGTGGTTTAATTCTTTTGAGCCCTTGGAAAAATAGTCGAACTTCAGCTAGTACTGCCCACTGTTTTTGGAATAAAGCTGCCAAGGCTGAAGCTTGTACTCTCAGAGATGTAATACTTAAGTCCAGCTCAAACCCAGACTGTAGGAACTGGAGAATTTGTGGTGAATCACAATTGGACCAAGACACCTTTTGTCGATCACACCAGGAGAAGAAAATCCACCAGGTGCGATGATCTGATCGATATGTGGAAGGGCTTCTTGCTGCTAATAGTGTTTGAATTACATTGGGATGAAACCCTTTCGGCTCCCAGATCCTGGATTCAATAGAAAAGCCGTTAGACCGAGTCTGCTGACCTCTGGATAGCAAGAGGACCTTGTGTTAGAAGATCCTGTGATAGTGGGAGACGAAATGGCTGATCTGCTAACATTGTCCGGATATCTGCGAACCATGTTTGTGCAGGCCAGTGTGGAGCTATAAGAATCGTTGGTACCTTCTCCTGCCTGATTTTGGTGAGTGTTCACTGCAAAATTGGCAATGGTGGGAAGGTGTACGCCATCTGGAAGGACCAATGTATAGCTAGAGCGTCGACACCCTCTGCCATTGGGTCCCTGATCCTGGAGAAGAATCTTGGCAGTCGGCTGTTGTGCCTTGATGCCATGACATCCACACAGGGTGTGCCCCACTTGTCTATGATCATCTGAAAGACCGAGGCCTTCAGTTTCCATTCTCCCGGATCTAGGGTATGACGGCTGAGATAGTCCGCCTGCCAATTCTGAATGCCTGGAATATGGATGGCCGTTATCTGAGCTGAGTGTTGCTCCGCCCAGTTGATGATTTTGGAGACTTCCTTCATCGCAATTGCACTCTTTGTGCCTCCCTGCCTGTTGAGGTAGGCAACTGCTGTACTGTTGTCTGATTGGATGCGAATATGAGCACCTTGGAGATTTGCTGACCAGTGTAGTAGAACCTTCAGAATAGCTCGTATTTCTAGAACATTGATGTGTAAACTTTGCTCTTGATGATCCCAGAGACCTTGGCAAGTGAGGTGATTCCAGGTTGCGCCCCAACCTGACATGCTTGCGTCTGTGGAAATTACTAGTGGGTCCGGCAGGTGCCATGATCTCCCTTTGGTTAGATTGGTTTGCTGTGACCACCAGCGTAGACTGTTGTAAACTGTCGTTGGTAGTACTATTATCTGTGAGAGATCTTGGTGATTTTGTTGCATAGTTTTAAAAACGCAAGTTGGAGGGGACGCATGTGGAACTTCGTAAAAGGGACTGCGTCTATGCTTGATGCCATTAGACCAAGAAGTTGGAGAATGGTGAAAGCTGAGGTCGATGTTTCGTGAAACTTGGCTAGTAGCAATTGAAATTTGGTTATTTTTTTTCCTCTGGTAGAAAAAGTTTTTGCTGCCGAGAATCTACTATCATCCCTAAAAATGGTAGTACTTGCGTGGGTGTATCCTCTCTTGGGGATAGACCATCCAACCGTGATTCTGCAGTTGGGTGA
Source organism: Xenopus borealis (assembly GCA_024363595.1). Taxonomy (NCBI): domain Eukaryota; kingdom Metazoa; phylum Chordata; class Amphibia; order Anura; family Pipidae; genus Xenopus; species Xenopus borealis. The sequence continues at coordinate 35,718,641 of CM044437.1, forward strand.
TGCAAAACTGTGTGTCTTTGATCGCCTTGTTGTGTCGATCCGAGAATATGAGAATGTCGTCGAGATACAGAAAAATATGTATTCTGGTCGACCGAATACTTGCAATCAGTGCTCCTAATACTTTGGTGAAAATCCGAGGTGTTGATGTTAGACCGAATGGCATAGCTCGGAATTGATAGTGTTGCTGGTTTACAAGACATCTGAGGAACCTTTGGTGTTCCGTATGGATGGGAATGTGGTGATAAGAGATCGACCTTTGTCATAAAGGCATCTAATGGAATGCATGAGGAGATCGAACGGACTGATTCCATCTTGAATCGTTGGTATTTGACATATTTGTTTAGTGGTTGTAGATTCAGTACCGGTCGAAAACCTCCATCCTTCTTTTCCACCATAAACAGGTTGAAATAAAACCCTAGGAACTGTTGTTCTAGTGGAACTAGAGCTATCACCTTTTTCTTTTCTAGATCTTGGATAATCAGTGAGAAGGCCACTGCTTTGGCTGGTTCTGTAGGGAAGCTTGAAGGAACAAACCTGAGGTTTGGTGGGAATCTGGAGAAGTAAATTTTGTAACCCATCTGTAAAGTTTGGATTACCCAAGAATTTGTAATTGTGTGTGTCCAAACTTGGGCTAACTTTTGTAGTCTGCCACCCACCTTTGTTCTGTCCACACTGGGAGTCAGGAATCCTGGCTCTTGGAAGGTCTACCCTTCCTAACCGACTTTTGAAGAGACTGCCACGGTCTGGTCTTTCTTTGAGTTGCTTGTGGAGTATTAGAGTTCCACTGTGATGATCTGCCTCTGGTATTGGATCTGGAGTAAGAACCCCACGATCTGTGGTGGTAGTTACATCTGTGCGTGTCTCTGCGTGGTCTCTTGCTTTGTGGGAGGAAGGAGCCCTTGCCTTAGCCATAGTGCCCTACACGCTGTAATGGACGCTGCTGCTGCACGTGATGACAATTCGTCTGCTACCGGAAACTTGGCTACAAATTTTTGCGAAATGGTATTGCGTTTGTCGGGATCCGACCACTCCTCGGACATCATCTTAGAAATAGATTGATTTGTTGGGAAAACTCAGGATTTTTTGGGAGTATTACCCAAAACTTTATCTACTTTGGAAATAGTAGGTTGTGGCTCCTTGATTTCAAGTGTATTCTGTAAATGCTTAATGAGTAACTTGACATCCTCTGGTTGTTTAGTTGTGGATGTTTCATCTGACAATGAGCTATCTCACAGGGAGCTATCGCTATCCTGAGAGTTGGACTGAGAACCTGAATCGGACATAGATGTTTCAGATACCATGGCTCTTTTGCTTTTTGGTCGAACAGATGCCGCCTCAGAAACGGAGGATCCGCCTAGTGAAGATTGTTTGAAACTGGCTTTTGTAGCTGGATTAATATGATTAGCTACGGCCTGTTGAACAGATGTTGAGATCTGTGCCTGTAACCATCCCATCAATTGTGACTAGTGATGGGCGAATTTATTCGCCAGGGCCGAATTTGCGGCGAATTCCCGCGATTCGCCGCTGGCGAATAAATTCGACGCACGTCAAAAGCGTCCCGCGACTCGTTTCGCGAATTTTTCGCCGATTCGCGAATTTCGCGGCGAAGCGAATCTCGGGAGATTCGCCCATCACTAATTGTGACCAATGAGGGTCAACATGTGTGCCTGTAGATGCGCCCGGTAAATTTTGTGGGGACCCATGTGGGCTTGCAGGGCCTGGTGAAAACTGCAGAGGGGTGGCTGGTCCCTGTGCAGCATGAACTATGGCTGTTGTGGAACGAAGTCGGGAGTTCCCCTTCTATGTCCGACTCCTCTGATAGTGCTGTGCTAATCATCTTTTGTAACTAAGGTGGAGATTTGGAAATAGTACGTTTCCTGTAAGGTCTCTTTTTAGTAGGTTTAATATGCTTTTTTGGAGCTAGAGTAGGCTGGGTAGAAAAGTCCTCATTGAGGTCGGCCAAATCCTTAGCCTGTGCCATGGCTAAGTGAAATTTAATACAGTATGTGAGACTGAATAAGTTAATGTCCACAGTGCTGTAATACTTAGCTGAGCACGGAATCCTCCTGACGATATATGCGCCTAGGAAACTGCTCTGCGGTACTTGGCGCCACTTTCAACGTGTAAAGGTGGAAGTGACGTTATCGGAAGCGGAATTCGCCTAGTCGCGACAGCTATGCGATCAATGCACGTATAAGTATAGTGCAGATCTCTCCCTGACCAACAGAGAAAAACTCGGTTATGCAGGGGAATCTCCTGTGCCTACACAGATAGAATATACATGAGGAGCGCATGCTGTACTGGGGCTCACACTTGGCACTAAGGAGCTAAGGTAACTAAAGCATAATTTGGGAGCGCGCTGCACCTTAGTAGGTAGGGCTCACCTCGTTATCCACCTTGTAGAACTTCCTTTTGAACTGAAATCTTTCCGTGCATATGAAATGCCCAAATGGGTCTCAATTAAGCCTGGGGAGCGCGCTACATAGAGGGCTCACCTTGGAAAAGAGCACACCTTGATATGGTCCGAATAAAAAAAAAATTGTGGAAAATCAAAGAAAAATAAAACTGAGAGGAGGTATAAGAATGTCCGCCTCCGAGCAGGACAAACAAAAAACTGGAGTAGGAAGGGAGACACAGGAAGAGGAGGAGTCTAAAATTACTCATTGTTTGTCCTGCCTCCAGAGAGGAGAACTTAACCCCATACGTCCTGCACTGACAGGTAGGGCAGTATGCATAAATATATTTCCAACCCCAAGGTTATCTAGAACTAGTGTTTATTAATAGATATTTTTAAGAGTCCATTACCATATAATCCACAGCAATATTATACACCCTATGTGCTGGAACTGGCTCTTGCAACAAATATCTCCCCCTAGTTTCTATCACAACTATTCTATCAGATGGATTAATGGTCCTATACTTAAAGTATATTCTATTCTAAATGTTCCTTTGTGTGCCCCCAGCTAGACCATGCACCCTGGCAGATAAGAGGACTTTAATTAGCATGTGTGTCACAGGGCCAAAGTGTAACATGCTTGAAGAAACTAGGCTGTCTCATGCAATTAATGCTACATCACAGTGTTAGATATACAGGCTAAAGTGACTGTTCTGAGCACAGATCCTCCTGTTGCCAACATACCTATCATAATCATAGAGTATATAGCAAGCAACTTCTAAATGAAGTTGTTCAGAATTCCTGGTTCCATCCATATGCCAGTAGAGCCATGTGCACTAACAAATGCAGGAATTGGCTTAGCTGTGGTTGGCTACTACAGACAGCTCATTTACATTTCGGCTTAGCTGTGGATGGCTACTACAGACAGCTCATTTACATTTTCAAGAAAGTGGTCCATCTGGCATTTGCCGAACACACAGATTGCCAGTCTGGGCCTGTTGGGGATGGCTAGATTTGTTTGTTTACCAATTTTAATCCTACAATAGATATCTGATTGTTACATTAAAACATACGATCTGTGTCTAGACGTTCGTCGAAACAATAATAAAATCTGAACATGTATGGCCACCTTTAGTCTGCATACAGTTATTTAATTCAATTGTATTGGATTAATAAAATGCTCATTATTTTACAAACTATTGTTTACTCTGTTTTTCATAAAATGGAACTAAATGACAATATATATATCATATAGATATATATGTATATACATGTACAAAAGATATACAGTACAATGACACCCAGGAAGTAGAAAGTATTTAAAATGAAGAAGTTTAATATGTATAACGATCTGTTTACCCCGGATCCCGAAGGAAGGTAGCTGATCCAGGAGAACTGATGGTAACAGGAACCTCTCTATGGCTCCTGTATTCACCAACACCCTGTTGGGGCCCCGGGCTTTCTGCTGCAGAGGTAGTACAGAAGTCAGGTGAGTTACCAGGAGCGAGGTATCAAGGAATCAGGCAAGGCGTAGTCAAGTGCAATCAAAGGTCGGTTCCAGAAGACCGGTTACAGAGAAGCGAAGTACCAAGGGGTCAGGCTAAGGTGTAGTTAGGGTTGCCACCTTTTCTTGAAAAAAATACTGGCCTTCCTATATATTTATCTTTTTTCCGATTAATAACATTGGGATCAACAATCAAAAATACCGGTCAGACCGGTAAAATACCGGCCAGGTGGCAACCCTAGGTGTAGTCAAATACAAGCAGAGGTCGGTTTCAGGCAGCGAAGGTTCGGATGTCAGGAAAACAGGCAGAGGGTCAAAACCAGGAAACTCAGACAAACAGGGCTTTAGTAGTAACTGAAGCAAGCTTGTGCAAAGTGAGGAGGAAGAGGAAGGTATTTAAGGGAACAGGAACCAATCAGGAGCAGGCTGAGGAAGACAGACACATCAGGGACCAATAGGAAGCTAGGCGCCCAAATTAGAGGTCATTGCACCTAAGTATTTTGGCGCGAGCGTCCAATTTGACGTGCACGGGTGCTTTTGCTCAAAACCAGAGGCGGGTGTAACAATATGCAAAGGATATGGAAATATATATATTAATATATAAAATAAATAATTTTTATTACAATTATATAATATAATTGTAGCTATATATGTATGCAGCCACTACAACCTGCGGGTGTCAATCACAATTTTTTATCAAGGAATAGCGGCTGCGACAAAGTTGTTAGCAAAAGACGCTGTGACAAAATGCAACAAACCATTTCATACATTTTTTTTTTTATATGGTGGGCATAAACTCACTCAGTGATTAGCAGGCCTGGGAGACTGCTAGTTTTCTGCAGGCTGTGGATGCCCAATAAAAGGGCTCACAAGCAAAGCCTGATGCACAGGTTGAGGTGCAGATTGAGGCACAGGCATGGGGTTGCGTTTGACCACCGCACCTTGCTGAGGCTGTGGTCAGATTTGAAGAGCCGGCAACCTGAATTTGTCATGCAGGTACGCTGCATGAAAACCGTGAGCATTTAGTATTTCGTAACTAACCTAAAGAAATTACACCATATTTATATATTTTCTACCAGGGGGACAACCACAAGCTGCTGCTGATGTGGAGTAGGCAGAGCAAGAGGCAGGGGGACATCCACAACCTGCTGCTGAGCAGTTTGATGCTGATGTGGAGAGAGACTGGAGGCTGAGCAGCCCGATTTCAGCGACTTCAGTGAGCCCAATTTCATTGATGCATTCCAGGATGTAGAGCAGCAGCGAGAGGAGTAGGCAGCAGAACAGCAGGCTGATGTATATGCTGAAGGTAGCTGCAAGACTACATCGCACCCCCAGGAAAACAGCAGCAAGCATAATTAATGCTTTCATTTTGTCTTTGTAAATAGTTTTTAAAAATATATGTAAATATGAGTATACCTTTTGGATATGTCATTTTTAATAAACATTTGTAGACAAGGAAGGATTCAGCTTATAAGAAGTTTAATATTTATTTATAAAACAGCCAAAAAAGGTGTAAACATGAATCTTCTTCAAAACTATTCATCACCCAAAATAAACATTATAAAGTGCATTATAACAGTCAAAGTTTATAGCAGCCAAAAATGGTTCAACATGAAGGGGCTGATTTACTAAGGGTCGAAGTGAATATTCGTATGCAAAAAGTTCGATTTTGATATTCAAAGTCAAAGTATTTTAATTCAATGGTCGAATTTCAACGTATTTTCCAATTCGAAATTGGACCTTTAGTAAATCAGCCCCTAAAAGTAACATAAAGCATATAAAAATCACATTAGAGGGGCAGAAGCAAAAAAAGAACAAAAAAAAGCAGAAAGATTGCATTGTCTGTATGGTTTTTATACCTGTAACATTATGCACTAGTGAATCCATCCATGTCTGCAACTAAGGCATCTGACATCACTTCCTCCTACCATGTGTTTAGGTGGAGGAAGTCCATCTCCGATCCTGGAACGCACATGCATTCCAAATACCGGAAGTTTTGTCAAATGGAAAGCAAATGCATCGCCTGATGCAATTTCAGAGGTCTTTCTTTTTTCTGCCCGAGTGTTGTCAGGCTGAGATGCTTGTGCAGGTGATGTGACCAGCACTGGGCCAAGCCACCCAGGCGCCATAGGCAACCTGGCCAGCTGTGGCGCCTCCCGTGTAACAATGAACGTGCCTACACGCAGATAGGCACAAGTGTACACATGCAGGTGCGTATAGGAGCGGGAGCGCATACAGCCGATAGGCACAGGAGCGCAAACAGATGTGAGCGCACTCCCTCACAGCCCGGAACATCGTCTTCAGAGTGGAGAGGGGTGACCAGACTAGGGGTAGGAGAAAGAGATGGCACGTGCCTGGCGCCCCCCTAGCTTTGCGCCCTAGGCACGTGCCTACTATGCCTACCCCTAGTTCTGGCCCTGGAGGTGACGGTAGAAGTGCCAGGTGGGGTAGCATTGCTGGTAGAAGTGCCAGGTGAGGTGGCTGTGCTGGTAGTTGATGGACTGTCTGATGAAGCAGTTTCCGGATTTTCTGTCTCTATTTCTTCATCCTGCACAGTATCAAGATTGCTAGAAGTTCTAATAGAAAACAAAAAAAAAACAATTAAAACAAGGAATTGTTTCCGTACATACAAATAATATACATTATTGCATACCCTGAGGCAAGGCCGCCATCAGGGGGGGACAGGCGGGACAAGTGTCCCGGGCCCGGGACTGAAGGGGGGCCCAGCGCTGGTTATTGCGGAAGCGCCGAAGTCCTGAAGCGATGGAAATTAACGAAGTCACGAATGGAGCCGAAGCTGAAGTCCTGAAGCGGCGAAAATACCCCATGTCATTAAAACAGCTATAACTGAAGTCCTGAAGCCAGGAGTTCAATTCTACTGACACCAATGTGGGTTTTTTGTTTTTTTTTAATCCCCTGGTCCCCAATGTTTTATTTTAATGCTCTATAGACCCCTGCCACCAATTTTTTTAAAAAATATTTTTGGGGCCCCAATTTTGTTTTTACTTGTAAGGGGGGCCCCTGCCACCAATGATTATTTAAAAAAATATTTTCTGGGGCCCCAATTTTTTTTAACTTGTAAGGGGGCCCTGGAGCAAAAGTTTTTTATGAAAATAATCTTTGGGGCCCCAATTTTTTTTAACTTGTAAGGGGGGCCCTGCCACCAATGATTATTTTAAAAAATATTTTCTGGGGCCCCAATTTTTTTTAACTTGATTAAATGTGTTAATTTCTCAGTAGCTAAAGTGACTTCTGAGACAATTTTTATGCAGTAACATCATTTTGGGGTCTTTAAATGCCAGATTTTTTGGTAATTCTATTCACAGTGGTCATCAAACTATTCAGCTGACCCCTGGTATTCATATTTAGGTTTTTTTTTCTTGGTACTTAATGCTATGTTGGAGATACGAAACAAAGTCAAAGTTTTTAGGGGATTTTTCAGAATTTTCATAAATTTTTATAGAAACCAGTTCAGACGAGCTTTGTTGTTTGGTAATTAGGAGTAGAAATGGTTACCTATTTTGGATTAAACAGAATCTTTACTTTTCAAAAATACTTTTCCTGGAGTAAACCTTCTGTTCCAATATTTGAGTCCTGAATATTCCATATTCTACTGTACTGCTTTGAAATTCAGTAACACTATACATATCTCTTATTGGCACGTTCGCGAAACTTGACATCTTTTTTCTGGTATAAATCCCTATATTGTAAAAATTTTTGTTGTTGGTGTTTAGAGCTCTAAATTATGTTCCAGACATGGAAATACACAAAAACTCAAGAAGATTTAGAAAGCTCAGATTCTTCATGTATAGTTTCCCTAGGTAAACTAAGCCCCCCCCCCCCCCCCCCCCGGAAATTCCCCTAAAATTGCACAAAATGCTCAAAAACTGTTTGGCACTGTGTGCAAATAAAATAAGAAATTGACACACATAGCTACTTGTTGTGGCTACAAAATAGACAATAGTGATAATTGATTTTGCTAAGATACAATGTGTGTTTTAGCAGATGTAATTCTCAGAATTGCCTATGGCAGGGTTTATTTTTTTTTTTTTGTTTTTTTGGTGTTTTGTAGCCACAACAAGCAGTTGCAAGTAGTAGCATTGCCCTAATGTTGATGACACACAGGGAGAAAACATAGTAAGTTACTGTTGGTTGACAAAAGGTTGAACTTGATGGATTTGTGTTTTTTTTAAGTCTATATTTAACCTGCCTAACTGTTAGCTGATACAGAGGAAGGCAAAAACCCCAATTTGAAGCCTCTCCAATTTGCCTCAGAGGGGCATCTCCAATTTGCCTGCTGTTAAATCTTCACTGCCACGGATGACTAATCTCCCTGAAATGCCTTTCCGCCGGCAATAAGGTTAGTCTACAATGGAAAGGCATGTGTGTTGCTTCATTACTCTGAAGTTGCCCAAAGTTTCCTTCAGGTGACTTTGGAAAAATTAAGCAATACTTGTGTTCTCTCACTGGCAATTTACATGATGACTAATGAGAAAGCATTTCAGGGAGATCTCAGTAGCAGATTTTACAAAGGGGGGCTATCAGCCTTACATTGAGTAGGAAAAACAGCTTATCAGGAAGCAGTTCTATTATGTAGTGCTGGCTCTTTCTGAAAGCTCAGAATTTGGAACAATGACCTGAACTGCCTGCCTACACACTAGTATTACAGCTGTAAAGTCATACATTTATTGGTTCAAGAAATTAATTTTAAATGGTATTTGAAATGTATACCATGTAATGCAGAAATAAAAAAAAGTACTATAAAAAAGACAGTCCCTGCAAGTACATACTTATGTGAATTATCCATATCTAATTATGCATACATTTTTAAATGGCTATTAAATTGTCAATGGCAACTAAATATGTAGTCTTTTACATCAGTTTTAATAGATGGTCAGAATGCGTTTGATTGATGATAGTGAAACAGAAAATTAATTCAACAAGGATCAATAGATGTTAAGAAAAGATTATGGTTTACAAAATGCATAACTTTTGGAGGTAATCTCCTTCTCAAGTACACTATATATTAGAAATTATTTGTATTAAGGTATGTATATTACTATGTAAAAGGAAGGGTGAATCTTATCTTACTATAAACATACAATTCTGTGACTTTGAGTCCTGAACCCTGAAATTCAAATTGATGAAGTTTTGGCAAAAAAACTTGAATCATTTGGGCAAAGCCCTCCGAAAAAAACCTCTAACATCATGCAGGCTATTGACATCTTTAGATGTTCAAGGGACCTCTGACAGGTTATAGATGCTGTATTTTCAGATTTTAGCAATTTCCAGGGTTGGGGGTATAATAAATCTCTACTAATCTCTAATTTGTAGAAGACACAACACAAACCTTAATAAAGCTGCCCCTTAATGTCACCCCCCCCCCGGGTGATTTTAAATTGGAATTGTATTTGTATGTTAAAAATCTCCGATTAAACCCTAATGTGTTTAATCATGTGCTGGTAGTTGCTGTGCTATCCACTGGGGAGAAGGAGACTTGAATTTAGGCTGGGGACAGACAGGGAGATTCGGGGAGATTCTGTCGCCTGGCGTTTAATAGCAGGCGACTATCTCCCCGAATTTCCTTCTCCCTGTCTGCCGCTAGTATTGATGACAAAGCGCCAGCGCCTTTGCACACACAGCGTGGCGATTTCCGGAAGATACTTCGTGAGGAAACTTCGGGCGATTCCGCTAATCGCCGCGCCGCGTGTGCACAGGCGCTGGCTCTTTGTCATTAATACTAGCGGCAGACAGGGAGAAGGAAATTCGGGGAGATTGTCGCCTGCTAAAAACGCCAGGCGACAGAATCTCCCTGTCTGTCCCCAGCCTTAAGGGTATGTCTTAATATGACAAACTTTTTTCACTTATAAGTGATGGCTGAGTTCCAACCATTTAGTTTTTTGCAAGCTACCACCATTAATATGGATATCTTATGATAATATGGGGTGTTCTAGAAAAAAAAGAAGTGGCAAACAATGGCTTCCATTATCTCTGCATTTCACAAAGTAGGGCAAAAGAAAATTCCAGCCCTTTGTACCACTGAGCTTGAACAAACCTGGTACTATGAGTATCCCAGAAGAGAAGATCAGGTAGCCCATTCCCAATATTCCATAGTGTTTAGCCCACTGGGAAATAGGCACTTACCGTATCCCAGTAGAGCAGAACAGAGAGTGCATTAACTATGTCTCCTAATGTGTATCCAACTAGGAAATATGCTCTTTAAATAAAATTAGATCCTAGCGGATTCTAGTTTACCAACAGAGCAGAACAGGTAGCCCATTCACAGCATCCCTTAGGGGCAGATTTACTAAGGGTTTAAATGAAAAAATTACCAGCTAGGAGCTAGATGTCTGTGACCAAATATATCTAGTTTCTATTACTTTTCCTTTTCCCACTAGAATTTATCCAAACTATATTAAAATATTTATTTCCTAATCTGTACAGTTGCTGTGTTCCATTAGCAACTGTGAACTAGACACAGCCCTGGCATGCTTTCTGCAACCAAGTTTATTATATACAAGGACTCCAATGTCCTTTTCCATTTTGGATTTGCCATAGTACAGTCCCATTAAGGGTATAAGTGGCTTGCATATTTTTACATCCCAGGTGCATGACTTTCATTATTCATTGAATCTCATCTGCCACTTAGCCTTCCTTGATGGAATTTATTGGGCTGAAAAGTTTTGTGTCGTGCAAATACTGATACAATACCTTTAACTAAGTCACTAATTAACAAGTTAAATAAAAGTGGGCCAAAAACATAGCCCTGGGGGACCCCACTTTGAACCTTATTCCATATAGAGAATGTTCCATTAACAACCACCCCCTGTACTTGATATTGTATTCAGCTTCCTATCCATGTGCATTTCAAACCCATTATTACATATTCAATCATTAAAGCAGATAAATAGCAATAAATATAAAATGCCTAAAACAATTTCCATTAATTATATACAAAAACATTTCCATTAATTTCCATTACTTTTCTTGTATATAATTAATGGGATTTTTTTTGTATATCATTAATAGAAATTGTTTTAGGCATATTGTATTTGTTGCTATTTATTGGCTTTAATTATTGAATTTGTACTAAAGGCACTTCATATGGGGCTATTAATTTAAAAGAACGGTTCAGGGTAAAAAAAAAACTGGGTAAATAGATAGGCTGTGCAAAATAAAAAATGTTTCTGAAATAGTTAGTTAGCCAAAAATGTAATGTATAAAGGCTGGAGTGACTGGGTGTGTAACATAATAGAACACAACAGAACTTCCTGTTTCAGTTCCATAAATCTGAGTTAGTCAGCGACTTGAAGGGGGGTCACATGGTACATAACTGTTCAGTGAG
>CM044437.1:35732253-35755869 GCA_024363595.1 Xenopus borealis
CTTTTCGCCTGCGCCGCAATTAATTCTTCATTTCCTTTCTTTGCCTTCCGGATTGCTGATGTTATGTAGTGTAAGAGATAAGAACCCTTGCAACATTATGACAATGTTTGTGTATGAGCATTTGATTCATTGCCACAATATGTACCTTTTCTCGAAATGCCTTAAGTGGATGATTTTAAAATTCAACCAGGGTTACCCATGATGTGGCAGTGAAGGGTTAATGTTTTGTGGAGGTGAATCTAGATGATTTAAAAGTTTGGGTTAAGCTTTTGAGAAAGTGGCCAGAGGGCTACGAAACGCGTCAAGCGTAATGGTCCTATATACACATGGCGACCTCTGTACTGATTTTTAAATAGACTTTAAATGAAATATTGGATTTTATATATTATACTCTACGTGGTGCTCCATGCTTTACAGATGATCTTAGAGCACCCTGGGTGGTGGGGGGAATGAAAAGAAAGGTAGGCAGGTTTTAGTTATAGGGTATTCAATTATTAGAAAGGTGGAAAGGGTCATCTGTTGAAAGCATCCATCTACTGCTTGCCTGGTTCAGCGTGTGGTTGAACAAATGGACAGGTTATTGGGAGGGGCTAGGGAAGATCTAGCAGTCTTGGTACACATAGGTACCAATGGCAAATTTAGAGGAGGTGGTGAAGTCCTCAAGAATGATTTTTTAAAAACTAGCTTGATGGCAAGGACTTCTTTTCTCAGAGATATTACCTGTGCCATGAGCAATGTTATGAAGACAGCTGGAACTTAGGGTTATTAATGCGTGCCTGAGAGATTGGTATAGGGAGGAGGGTGGCAAATGTGGACCAGCGCCTAAAGCAACTGAGAAATCAATAAACGTTATATAGTGTAGTAAATATCAATTTGTTTGGATAACACCCTGTGTGTAGATAAACAGTATGTAAAAATATATAAGGGGATCATATAATAATATAATAAAAAAAACACTCAAAACTAAAATATTTATTTATTAAGACGCATAGCTTAAAGCTCCCCATAGACGCAACAATCTTTCCCTGCCGAACGACTGATCTTAGGGAAGTCCGACCTATCTGTCAAATTATCGTGCGGTTAGTGGGATACAAACGATCGTTCATCTTACGATTTTTCGTCCGACATTGGTCTGATGATTGATCGGCTAGTTTAGAAAATCTTTATCAGTCCCCGTGCAATCTACCTATGTTTGCAGGGCAAAGCAGGCTGCGATCCTTCAGTTTTGCTGGCAATATCGCCTGAAATGGTCTTTTTAGTTGATGGACACATCAGGCATTTAAACGATCGTTTTGAGACAATCATGGTCTCACGATAACAATTGGATCTTTCAAAAATCTTTACGTCTATGGCCAGCTTTACCTGCACATCCGCACTTTGCTGCTTCCTCGCTCACATGACAATGAGATATCAGACAGCGTTTATCTGGAGTGAGCATTATGACATCATTGGTCACATGGTCACTTTTAGAGTAAGCTGGTTGAAAGTAATCTGAAAATTATTTACCATCCCCTAAATATTATTTCTGTACAACCCCATGCAATAAATACCTCCTTTTACTGATGCTTTTGGGGAAAATGTAATCAAGTTTATAGAGCTTTTAAAAGATTGATTAACTTTTAGCAACCAATTAGTATTCAGTGGTGATATAAATCATTAAATTAACAAAAGAATTGATTGCTAATGCAAATGGTAAGAAAATGCTCCACTAGGTATAACAGCAGTAGCACCAATGCCGCCCCATCTCCTGCTCTGTGATTAGAACTTTAAAGTTGGAGCGGGTCAATGGGGGGGGCACACTTTTCTGCTCTCTAAACTAGTGAAGCTGAACTTCCAATTTACAAAACAGAAATCCTTAGAGTTATTAGAGGCATGTTTTAACAAGCTGCCACAAGGTATCAAGCGATTGGAGTGGGTCAATGGGGGGCTGCATTGCTAGTGCAGGGAGTACTGTTACACGCTCTACACTAGTGAAGCCAAATTTCCCATTTAAAAAAATAAATTCTGCTCTTAAGGTTATCACATGCAGCTTTTTGCTGCCCCTGGTAACTGGTCGCTCACTTCTGCCTGAGGCAAGGTTCTCACTTTTCTTCATGGCAGGGAAGGCCTTGAAAGGTATTGAGCCTGAGTAAGTTTATAATTGAGACATATGGCAGGAAAAATATAATTTCTTATATAGTACAAGCCCAGGGGGGGAAGTGCACCCTAACTGCGGATGCCCATATTGGGGTGGGGTATAGAGAAACCGATTGAGGCTTACCATTTTTTTTTCAAAAAGATACATTTTCCTATATCTGAAGAGAAGGCAAAATACTGGTATATAATCCTCTTTTCCTGAAATCTCTAGATTATGGGAAGGTTGTCTCCAACAGACTCTATTTTAGTCAAATAATTAAAATGTTTTTAAAATGATTTCCTTTTCATCTGTTCTAATTAAACATTACCTTGTACTTGGTCCCAACTAAGATATAATTAATCCTTATTGGTGTGAAAATAAACTCCTATTGGGATTATTTAATTGTGAAATTATATTTTAATGGATTTAAGGTATAGAGATCCAAATAATGGAAAGGCCCATTATCCTGAAAACCCATAGGCCCCCGAGCATTCTGGATAACACGTCACATACCTGTAATAAGAAAAACACAAACAATGAAATCAGTTGGCGAATAATAGCAAAGTGAATGGTACTTCCTCTGTACGGAAGGGCACTGTATCTATCTGAGCCACTCTTTTAGGAGAACTTTGAAGATGCTTCTGCAGAGCTTCCCTAATTGCCTCCTCAATGCCCACCACTACCATCTGTAGTCTCATTAAGATCAAATGCAGGCAATTTTCTAGTCAAGTGTCTGTAGAAGCCTGTCTATTAGACTCTTGAGTGGGGAGCTAGATGCACTTCTAATACTGAGTTCCTGAGCATGAAAGCCTGATAATAAGTTTCTTATGTTGTGCTTTCTGAAGGCCTGTCTGTCCCCTAGCCTTTATCCAGTGGATTTCCCATTGCTTGGACTGATTGTCTAGACCTCTGAATGTGACCCAACTACTGGAAGCTGCTTCTATTCCTCCAACCAAAAGTAGATCCATAAAATTGGCCCATTTTTTCCACTACAATCAAAGCAGCTAATTAATGATGTTTCATTACAAAATAAATAAAGGGTTTGTGCCAACACATTTTTTAGTTCTGGTGTTTTCAGATAGTTCATTAGAAATCATACTTTTTTTTCAATTACTCTCTATTATTCATTTGTGACCATTTTCCTAATATTGAAGTTCAAACTTTCATTTTCACCTTTTTATGGCAGCTTTTAGAAGGAGGTTGATGACTCTGTAACAATTGTAAACACATACAGTACATTAGGTGATATATTTCTTATCTCTGGCCCTGCTGAGCAGAATCCCTGAGTTTCATTTAAGGCAGCTTTTAGAATTGATACAATAATTGCTAATATTCCCCCATAGATGCTGCTGAGCATTGTAGCAACTAATGGAGCACAGAATCTACTTGTGGATCACAGAGCTGCCAGACTCAAACACCAGAGGCAGGAACATTACAAGGATACCGTCATGGGAAAACCTTTTGTTTTTGTTCAAAATGCATCAAATAAAAGTTTTGCTCCAAATATTTCTGCACTAAAATCCGTTTTTCCAAAGAGCAAACAGATTTTTTTAGATTTAATTTTAAAAACCTCTGACATTGGGCTAGATATATTGTTAGTTTACCAGGTGCCCCCAGTTATGTGAGTTGTGCTACTCTTTACTGCTGTACTGCAAGTTGGAGTGATATTACTTCCTCTCTTCTCACCCCAGCAGTCCATTAGCAGAACAATGGGAAGGTAACCAGATAACAGCTCCCTGGTACATATAAGAACAACACTCAGCAGTAAAAATCCATGTCCCACTATGACTCCTTGAGTTACAATGAGTAGGAGGAACAATAGTCTGTCAGAAAGCAGACCTGAGCAAAATGACCGGAGATGGCGCCTACACACCAATATAACAACTAAAAAAGTACATTTGTTGGGTTAGGAATAAAATTTTACATGGTAGAGTGAAGTATTTGCTGTGTAAACAGTGTCATTTAAGATGGCCATAGACGCAAAGATATAGTCATATGAATCAAACTTTCAGACCATTTTCGAGCCATGCATAGATGATGCCTGACATTTTTAGTGATGTGGTGATTGGTCATTTAGTGGGATGGGTTAGAAACTTTCTGTCAGCTAACGATAATTTCTCTGCATATATTGCCTATCTGATGATATCAGTAAGTGATTATCACTTCTATTTGTCGGACATAACTTTGGTACGATTTCTGTCATGGTCAGAACATTGTCTATTTTGTTCTTTTACTACTTTATTAAATCTGAATGGTTAGTGGTAGATCAGAAGATTGGGACATCGATCGTTCGTCCGATACAAGGTTGAAATCTGTACGTCTGTGGCCAACTTTAGAAATAAAAACTACACCATTAAAGTCATGACTAAATCCTGTTAAACTTCAGTTGGCATAAATGGGTAAAAATGGAAAGAAACTGCAAAAAGTATTTATTTCTGGTGAAAATTTTGAAAAGAGCTGAACAGAAAAAAGAGTTTGGAAGGTGAATTTTAATAAACATTTCTATAAAAGTCAACTTTTGTGATTCAGGAGTATCTTGTTCTTTGCACTTTGTATGTTGATCAGCTCCTTGCTCCCGAGACAAAATGTTTTTTGCACACTTAGGGGCAGTGTCGGACTGGGGTGCCTGGGGTCCACCAGGAAACCTAATCTCAAGGGCCCACCCCGGGAAAAAACTGTGCCCCAAAATATCAAAATTAAAATATTTATTATTTTTCAAAAAATCTGGTAAAATATTAAATTGAAATAGTTATAAATACAAAATCATAACAGAATCCCTGGAACATGCATTTTTTAAAGGATTGCAATTCAACTTCTGTAATTTTTGCTTAAAAATATGGATGCACCGAATCCAGGATTCAGTTCGGGATTTGGCTTTTTTCAGAAGGATTCAGATTCAGCCGATTCCTTCTTCCTGGCAGAACCGAATCCTAATTTGCATAAGCAAATTAGGGCCAGGGAGGGAAGTCACCTGACTTTTTGACAC
This sequence comes from Xenopus borealis, assembly GCA_024363595.1. NCBI lineage: Eukaryota > Metazoa > Chordata > Amphibia > Anura > Pipidae > Xenopus > Xenopus borealis. The sequence goes on from CM044437.1 coordinate 35,737,356, forward strand.
AAAACAAGGAAGGCCCCTTCTTCCATTGTATAGAGCAGGGGTCCCCAACCACCAGGCGGTGGCCCAGAATCGGTCTGCGGACAGTGCTGGAGTGGGCCACTGAGACTAGCCACAATTAACAAGGTGTGCCAAAATGTATGCCTGCACACCAGGATTGGACGCCAGTGCATGTAAGTGGAGGCCGACCCCCCTCCCAGCCCCCGGAGCCCCCACCCCCACAAAATAGGTTGGGGACACCAGGTATAGATCACTTGTATAGACCCCATCTAGAATATACAGTATAGTTTCAGTCTCCAGCACTCAAAAAAGAGGGTTCAGAGAAGCGCAACTAAGCCGGTAAAGAGAAAATCTTAGGTTTGAGGAAAGACTGGCCAAATTGGGGATGTTCACGCTGGAGAAGAGGTGCTTAAGGGGTGATATGATAAGCAGTTCTACTGGTGCAGTTTCCTTGGAGGGACTGATCCCTTTTGTTATGACACCACTGTTATGCTCCAAGTGCCTCCACCAATGTAGCAGAAATGCCTACTTACAAGACCAATATTTGGGGTAATGCATGCAATAAATCCTAAATGTATCTCCTCCTCACGGTGAACCTTTAGCTCCACAAAAGGGAAAATAGAGATCCCATAGTATAATTCAGTTTATTAAAAAGTATAATTCTAAAATGGAATTACACTCACATTTAAACTGAAGTCACATATAAAATTCTCAAGGTTAGCCCTGCAGTTTGGAGAATGCTATTTCTGCTGGCAAAGTTTTTTTCTCCTTTCTTTCTCCTTGTGGCGTTTGCTGCTGCTTGTGATGACGTCACTTCTGCGCAACGAGTTTAGCTGATGTCATCAGCTTCATCAGAGGCATGTTACTTACTCTGCGTATTTCCCTTTTGAGGACGATTGCGAGCGGTTGCCATGGCAACCTTCCTTCACGGTGTCTAAGTGCTTCTCTAATTTTAATGTTTCAATAATTAAAATAATTTAAGTAAAAGTATTAATATCTGGCAGATATTATCTATGATGCGCCGCCATAGGATTAAATTCCCGCCCAGTTTAGGTTTGATGTTATGTTCCTTCCAATACCCCATGAACAGGTTGGCTCTTGTTGGCTCTTGTGTGGTGTTCCCATGGCAGTGCCCCACAATTGGAGATAATATTTGTCGCCAAATCAGAAATAGTTGTGGTTCAGTATGAAAGAAATAGCATCCAATATAGATTGCTTTTAACCCTAGTTCGTGTTGGATGGAGGTGTACAGCGCTTTAACATCTAAAGTACAAATGTCTTGTGTGGGTATAATATCTTGAAGTGTTAGGAATCTTTTAAATAAGCTGGCAGTTCCACAATATGCAAACATTAAAACCAAGGGGGTTAAATATAGATATGAATTTAAGAGCATTTTTATAACATAGTTATATTCAAAAAAGAAAAAGGACACAAACATATTTTGGCACTTTATTTGCACAGGGAGAACAAGCACATATATATGAATATTAATACTTTTACTTAAATTACTGAAACATTAAAATTAGAAAAGCACTAGCACTTAATAAAGAATGAAATTTGATGAATTAATATTGTATTCATTATATAATTAATGTAATAGAATAATGAAAAGCCCCCAAAAAATTGATGGGGTAACTAAGACATGCATGCTGTGAACTAAGAGATCTATATGAACCAAAAAGTCTGTATAAAATCCACCATGTGGAATACGAGTAATGCATTGTATGTTTAAAAGCATTTATTCTTAAAGAAGGAAACCCTTTTGGTGCAAAACCCCTCACCCCCATAGGCCCCCCTCAATCCCCCCCCCCCCCCCCGCTACTTACCCCTCGGCCCAGGTCCTGTCCATAGAGTTCACAGGCTCTATCTTCTTCCGTGCGGTCTTCTTCCTGGATCCATCAGTGTTGGTGGTGCATGCGCAGTAGGAGCATTCGCCGGTTCAGCTCTACTGCACATGCCCCAAAAGTCACAAAGTTGAAATCGGAAAACTTTGTGACTTTAGGCGCATGCGCAGTAGAGCGGAACCGGCAAATGCTCCTACTACGTATGAGCCACCAAACGCCAATGGATCCAGGAAGAAGACTGCACGGAAGAATATGGCGCCTGTGAACTCCATGGACACGACTTCCGCTGAGGGGTAAGTAGCAAGTTAGGGGCATTTGCCCGGGGGTAGGTAGGACGGGGAAAGGAGAGAGGGGGGGCTACGGGGGGAGGGGTTTTGAGCTGAAAGGGTTTCCTTCTCCTTTAAGTACTGATTGTAACTGTGTAAAAAAAAAAAGTGGAAACCATATAAGGATATCAATAGGCATCAATATGGGAGGAACACGTTGAAGATGTATTGGTTCCCAATAATAAGATTGCATATATTTTTTTTGTCTTTTTAATGTTCTTGAAACACTTGCTCTGTAGCCAAGACAATGATGGGAACCAGAATATCGCTGACCTGGAAGTCTAAAAAGTAGAGAAGCACTGCACCGGTGGAACACAACCTGAAAAGAAGAGAGGGAGGTTGCTATGGCAACCGCTCGTGATCGCCCTCAAAAGGGAAATACGCAGAGTAAAGGTGGCCATACACGAAGAGATCGCCAAACGAGCGGATCTCTCCCCGATATGCCCACCTTGAGGTGGGCGATATCGGGCTGATCCGATCGTGGGCCCTAGGGCCCAACGTTCAGATCAGTACGGGCGGTCGGATCGCGGGACTGCATCAACGAACAGATGCGGCCGCGATCCGACGGGATTTTTAATCCTGCCCGATCGACATCTGGCCGACTTTCGGCCAGATATTGATCCCGTTGGAGGGCCCCCCACACGGGCAGACAAGCTGCCGACACAGTCTGTCGGCAGCTTTTATCTGCCCGTGTATGGCCACCTTAAGTTACATGCCTTTGATGAAGCTGATGACATCAGTGAAACGCATTGGGCAGAAGTGATGTCATCACAAGCAGCAGCAAACGCCATGAGGAGAAAGAAAGGGAGAAAAAACTTTGCCGGCAGAAATAGCATTCTTCACACTCCAAGGCCGACCTTCATAAGGATTTGAGAATTTTATATGTGATTGAACTTCGTTTTAAATGTGAGTGCAATACCATTTTCGAATTATACTTTTTAATAAACGGAATTTTGCTATGTGATCTCTATTTTCCCTTTTCTGGAGCTAAAGGTTCACTGTGAGGAGGAGGAGTCACATCTAGGATTTATTGCATACATTACCCCAAATATTTGTCTTTTAAGTAGGCATTTCTGCTACATTGGTGGAGGCATTTGGAGTATAAACGTGGTGGCATAACTAAAGGGAAAGCAGGCATAGAACAGAACTGCACTGGACAGGATGGAGCCGGCATAGGAAAGGACAGAGCAGGTGTAGAACAGAACTGGAGGGAGTGGGTGTAGCGCAGGACTGTAACAGGAGGACAAGGCAAGGTTCAGATTATGCAAGGAAATGCACAGTACATGGTACAAGGTTAGAGCAGGAACATGACAAAGTGCTTAAGAAGGCCAATGCTCAGTCACTGGTAGTTAAAAGGGTTGGCTTTATATAGGGCAGGGCCCACCCTGATTGGCTGATCCCAACCCACCAATCAGCCTGCTGTTGGGAAAGGGCTTCAAAGGACAGGTGGTAGATAGTGAGCCAGCCTACCGGCTACTCACTTGGCCCTAAGGTTAAGGCATCGAGCCAGAAACCCAGAGATCCCTGCCTTGAATCCCAGAAGAGCCTGACATTAGGTTTGCCACTTCTACTTAAGGTTGACATGTAGATATAGAAGAAATTACTTGAGTGCCAAACAGTGCAAAGTCATTTATATGTTTTATTTCAGATGCATAGCCCTACATGTTTCAGACCTCTTTGGTTCCTCAGTGATAAACAAACAGAGCACTCTCCCCCACATCTCGTTACACCCTCTAATGGATGGGTGGGGCACATGTGAACAATATCCACCTACATTTAAAGTTACTATAACATCTGAAGTCACCTGAAAGAATCCAGGGTAAAGTCAGATATGCTTTTAAAAAATGGGCGTTGGTTTGGGCAGTCTCTCTCTTAAAGGAGAAGTAAACCCTCTAAGCGCAAATATCCCTACCTCCTCCCCTGTGTTGGCCCCCCTCCCTCCTTCCCCCCCAGCCTACCTGTCCCCAGGCAAATGCCCAGAAGTTATTACTTACCCCTAGCCACAGATCCTCTCCAGCGGAGTTCAAAGGTGCCATCTTGTCCTGAGCTTAATTCTTCCTGGATTCCCCGGCATTTGGTGGCGCATGTGCAGAACCAGCAAATGCCACCTACTGCTCAAGCGCCGCGAAACGTGAAGTTTAGTTTCTATTAAACTGGAATAAATCTATCGTGTGTGTAACAAGCACTAGGAATAATATATCTAAAATTATTAAAAGAATTATATTTGTATGTTCATGTTTGCATGGGTTTTGTCTGGGTACTCAATAAATAAATCCCTATTGAATAACTAAATTGTTTATAATTCATACATTCATAAAATGTGCAAGTTCATCTCCAAGTGAAAATAAATATATATATTTCATATGTATAGTTCATGTTCAAAAAAGAAAAGGAAGCCCAACTATGTGAAGCTGCTACACATATGTGCAAAACAATAGTATATAACAAGTACTCATCCTATGCTAATCTTTTTTAATAAGGAATTTTTGATTAACTTCTTTTAGTGGTAAAAACAGAAGACAGTTCCAAACCTTCTGCCTTCTCCCTATTTCTATTTATTGCTAGAAATTAGAATTAGTTGCTTATCTCACTTACATTTTTTGACACTGATTGCTATTCTTTTTCTAAGAAAATCCGTTCTGATACACACTGTAAAGGGAGTAGGGGTGAGTCAGAGTGTTTTTTGAGTTGGTATATTCAATGAAAGGAGTTATGTTTTCTCTGATTATTGAAAAGATTATTTATGCCCAGGGTCCTGAAGGCTTTGGTTTGTGAGAGGGGATGCATATCTGCAGTTCTGCAATAGAACAGTCATCTGAAAAGTTTTAATGGTACTATGCAATATTCTGTTTGGGACAGCAGTACCTCAAACCCAAAAAGGGCTGATAAAAGCTGCAGACAGATTGAGTCAGCATTTTATGGGGCCCACCGACGGGCTTCCTAGATCGATCAGGCAGGGGTAAAAATCCAGTTGGATTGCAGTCTGCATCAAATGTCTAAATGTCTTAAACATATGGATAATGGGTTGAGTTCAGAGGACCTCTTGCATTTGTCTATATGTATTTTGTGGTCACAGTCTCATTGCACCTAGGCCTAATGGTTTTAAAAATTAGTGGTGAGCACAACTTTCCCTTGTTTGTCGCAGTCTGCATCTGTTCATTAATGTGGTCAGGCAATCCAAGGGCCCTAGGGTCCAGGATCTAATCAGCCCATTATTGCCCCCCTTAAGGTGGGCATATTGGCGAGAGACGTCGCCAAATGAGCGGATCTCTGTGCATGGCCTCCTTAAGAATACATGTCCTGTTTAGACAGGACGAAAATTGACTCTTCCTTTGTTAAATTTTCTGTTTAACTTGTACTGCAGATTAGTGATGGGCGAATCTGTGGCGTTTCGCTTCGCTGAAAAATTTGCGAATTTTCAGCAAAATTCACGAAACGGCGAAAAAAATTTGTGAAACGAGTCGCGCTGATGTTTTGTTGTGCTCCCAAGTTGACGCGTGTCAGAATAGTTTTGACGCACAGTGCAATGTAATAAAACTGGCAGGTGAAATGCATACCCCCAACAGTCCCTTTTTTTGGAGGGACATTCCCTCTTTTGACAGCGCAACCTGCAGTCCCTCATTTCATTTGTATTGGAAAGTCCCTCTTTTCTCTGCATGGAATAGCCAGAAAAAGAAAGAAGTTTCTAACTTAATTGGCTTTTGACAGAGAGCCTAGAAGAACAGCTAACACGTGCAAAAAAGATGCTTTTTAACAATTTTGATATTAAAAATAAGTAATTTATTGTATTTGTAACAGTTTAGACAAGGAGAAATAATTTCAAACTTTCATAACCTGACAAATTTGGTAAAACAAACATGTTAATTAGTGGGTGTGGCCACAAAAATGGGTGTGGTCAAAATGTTGCAGCGCTACATATGGAAAAAAAATTTCTGTCCCTCTTTTTACTTCCAAAATGTTGGGAGGTATGGAAATGTGAAAAAAAATTGTAAAAAATGGCATCTTTTGCTTTGTGTGTGAATGGCATTGGAGTCAATGAGAAGAGCAATTTACACACGTGTTTCACTTAGTATTCACACATGCCCTGCATTGTTACTGGACTCCCATTTTGCCAGCTTCTTAAAAACATCTGTGATTATTTTTTAAAATAGTGAAACATTAAAAAGGCATATTTTAATATATATTCATTTATTTTTAAAAATATTTTTCACTGCACAGATTGTGCTGTTTTGAAGTGAAGTGACAAACTCGGCGCGCGACGAACTCGGTACGTGACGCAACAAGACGTGCGGCGAAACAAAACACGCAGTGAATTTTGGTGAGCGTTTCGCCGAAACTTTCGCCATCAGCGAATGTTGGAAATTCGCCGCTAATTCACCTAGGGCGAATTTATTCGCCCATCACTACTGCAGATAAGGAACTGCACAACAAAGTTTTAAGTAAAATATCCATTCTACCCTGTACCAATAATAGCTCTATCCTGCACAATATTTATTTTTTTCAGTGCTTTATTATAAATACAGTGATGAAACTCCAGTCTACTCAAAAAAGGCTAAAGAGTGACATTCACTCTGCAAGATCCAACATGCAGCTCTCAGCATCTCCTTCTAGTGTAAAAAATGGCCGTCTTGGGCTTGCCATTATTTAATGTTATATACACTATGTATGTGTTTGTGGCCTTATATATATTTGTTATACATTGTTTATGGGGGAGTTGTATTTATTACATAGTCAGTTTTCCAGGTACATTACATTCTAAGTCACACCCAGACCCAAATTATCCACATCAAAGTGTTTCCTTGGAATGGCAGGGTTGCCACCTGTTCTGTTTGACCTGAACAGTTCAGTTTTTCTTAGGCCTGTTTGTGTCTCAACTAGCTTGTTGGGTTTTCATCCATGTGGAACACAAACAATAATTTGCCCAATAAATGAAAAACATCTAAATATTTTATAAATTTATATAACTAATTGCACTTGGGGTGCACCCATACATACATACATACACAGACTGGGAGCAGAAAGATCCATTGCTAACTTGGTTAAAACAACTGGTAAACACCCCCCCTACAAGTTAAAAAAACAATTTGTGACCAGGGCCCCCCTATAAATTAAAAAAAAAACTTTGGTGCCAGGGTCCCGCATAAAAACAGTAGTACCCCCTGTACCCCACTGGTGTCCCATGCTGAAATATGCACCTATAAAAAGCAGTCAGAGTATGTGTTACAGCAATTGGAACAATGCATAACGGTTCTAGAAAATGATCTAGTGAATAAAGTAGCACACAGGTTCACCAAACTAAAAAAGGCAAAAGACAACTGCTACCCCCACCAGAAATAGAACGCTAGGATAAAATACTTCTTTGGGAAGCTAAATGTGCTGGAACATGGAGAGAAAACAGGCAAATTAATGGCCAACCTCACAAGGCTCCCCTCTACCCCCTAGAGATCACACTTCCAAGAGACAATCGGGAAACGATGGCCACCTTATAGATGTGAAAACATTGGTGAAGCTCATTGCTAACCTCCTAAAAAGGGTGATCCATACATAATTAAGGATGACCAGCTAGGGTTCATGCCAAGACAACTACACTCAGGTGCAGTTATCAAGGGTTGAATAGTCAATTAGAATTTTCGAGTTTAAAAATTCACACAATTCAAATTTTAATCCCCCTTTACAAATCAAAATTAGAATGTGAGATTTATCACACCTCGAACATGGAAACAGTCCTGAATAGTATATTCACCACCTAAAACCTGCCGAGTTCATGCCATCAAGTCAAGAGGTCCGCTGGGCCATTTGGAAATAGTCTTCCTGTTGGATTTTTTTTCAGAAAAAAAAATTTGGTTTGTATAAATCAAATGCAAATTAGATTTGAATTAAATTTTCAGGTCGGTATCATTTGATTGAATATTAACCATTCAATTTTTTTTAAAAATAACCTCCCAGTCAAATTGTGAGTATATTCAAATTTTAAAAAATTCATATGAATTCAAATTTAGACCTTTGATAAATGGGCCTCCCCATGTCACACGTGTTGTGTTTTGATAGCCAAGGATGAGCATAGTATAAAAGTGCTTTATTAGCAGGCTCATGCAGCCATTACACAACAGTAGCATAAACTCTAGCACTTTAAGCAGAATAAAAAGTACTGTGTATGCACAGTATAACTCATGTGCACAGTGACATCTACAGGCCATTTGTATAAAAACCACATATTCCCCCTATAGTAGGAAAGCATTTGGGCACATATAATAAACAACAACAATGCATCTTAAAGCAATAATATACATTCTTCACATGACATAGTACTTGGTCCATGCAGGTAGTTTTCTGATTCTCTCAGTACTCCTTATAGTTTCACTTTCTTCAGTCCTATTGCAGTTGGCATCAGGAGTAGGGAAATAGCCTTCATCAAATGGAACTTCTCCAAAGTCATATCTAGCAGGTGCAAGACAACTTGCTTTCCATATGCGTTCATCAGACAGTTCATATGTGTATGGTCCTTGCTGGGGTTTCACTTCAAGTGGTGTAGTAAATTTATATTGTCCTTGTTTCAGCAGTCCTGGTTTCTTAATTCTGACTGAAGATCAGTGCAGTTCTCTTGCACCGCGTTTTCTATCAGTATAAACCTTGCATTTGGCATGTTGATGTTTGACAATGTCCGCAGTAGACAATTTTGTAGGCACAGTATTTTGCAGAAGTTTTATGTCTGCAACATGTAACTTAGTGAGCATCTGTCTGTCATGTAATAATTCAGCTGGAGATGCTTGGGTTGTTGCATGACATGTTGCTCTGTAGTTATGACCACCTTTTTCCCCTTATTTTATTGGGAGCCCTGAGCACCAATGTTTTATTTTTAGCTTGTGTTTTGTCGGGGGGCTTGATTGCCAATGTCACACATGTGTACAGGCATGGGACCTGTTATCCAGAATGCTCAAGACCCGAGGGGGGTTTCAGATAATAGATCTTTCCAAAATTTGGATCTTCATCCTTTAAAGGGCAAGGAAAGTGTAAAATAGAATAAGGCTAGAAATGCTGTATTTTGTATACTAAACATAAACATGAACTTACTGCACCACAAGCCTAATGAAACAAATGATTTATGCTTTCAAAGTTGGCCACAGGGGGCTGTCATCTTGTAACTTTGTTATACATCTTTGTCTGACACTGGCACTGCACATGCTCAGTATGGTCTGCTTGAGTTCTGCATGGCTGGTAAGTAAGGTAGGGGCTCCCCCTGCTGTTCATAAGTGATTGTTTCCCTGCCAGAAGCACTAAATGAAGGGAGAATTTCACTGCATACAGTCAGGTTTCTTATAAAAACGGTACACATTTTAAAATTAAAGTATATTGGAGATAGATTTCTCTTTCATTAAAGAAAGTAAAAATGGGATTTTATATCTTTGCCTTTCCTTGCCCTTTAAGTCTACTAGAAAATCATGTAAACATTAAATAAACTCAATAATTTTTCTCACAATACAGACTAATTATATCTTTGTTTGGCTCAAGTACAAGCTACTGTTTTATTATTACAGAGAAAATGAAATCAATTTTTTAAAATTTGAATTGTTTGATTATAATGGAGTCTGAGGGAGATGGCCTTTCTGTAAATTGGAGCTTTCTGGATAATGGGTTTCAGATAACCAATCCCATACCTGAAGTGGGCTGCATTGATCTTTTTGCCAGGGCTGCTTTTTTCTCCCAGCCCTGGTGCCTGAGATGTAAGGGGAGCCAGGGTACCCTGTTACACACTGTTTGGTCTTCCCTGAACTAGGGCTAATAATCATAGCAGACCACATAACCTGCCTTATGGGCATGTTCATAGGCCTACAAGCCATCCCAGAGGTTAAAGTTGGACAAAGACTGATCACTCTAAATTGGAGGTTGTACAAGTGGCCTTCCTTTTACCTGAGGATCATCCTCAATGTCTAACTGGAATACCTAGAGGCAGATTTATTAAGGGTTGAATTGAAAATCCAAATTTTCAAACATTTTTATGGTCAAAACTGTCAAATTTGACAGTTAATTATCCAAACTTGATTCGAGTTTTTAAGATTTTCACGATTTATCTTACTTTGGCCCTTTAAGAATTCAAATTTGACTATTTACCAACCTAAAACCTGGCGAATAGCTGTATAAGTAAATGGGAGAGGCCCAGTGAGCAATTTGGAGATGTTTGCAGCCTTCCTGGCTCAAATTGAGCTTGATTGAATTTGAATCGAGTTTTCAATTCGGTATAATTAGTCGAGTTTAAGATATTTGATTTTTATAATAAAAAATTGAATATTCGAATTTCGAGTAAAATCTAATTCACGTGAGTTAAAAAAAAATAAAACTCACATGAACTCGAAATTCAAATATTAATTAATGTGCCTCCTAATGCTCAAAAAGGTTCCAGTGTATATGGGGTTCCCGATCTATAAATTCATCCAATGATCTTCCTGTTGTATAAGTGATGTATTGCTATTGACAAAAGTTTTATGTGCATCCACAATTGTTGATGTAAATGTTCATGTTAATGAACATGTGATCTCAATGTACATTTAAAGGAGAACTACCCACCAATAAGAAAATCTAATACCCTAGATATTCCCCTCCTCCCTGAAAGTGTGCCTAACAGCATGCTCACATGTCTGTGCAGAGTAGCGCAGCAGAGCTCACCGGCACCATCTTCTGGTCTACTTCAGATCCTCTTCTCTTTGGCAATACACAGCATTTTTGTTGCATGCACAGTAGCTACAAATACAGGACTGTTCCAACTGTGCATGCACCAATACTGAAGATCCGAAGATCCAGAAGATGGCACCTATGAGTTCTGCTGTGCTACTCTGCACAGATACGTGAGAATGCTAATAGGGACACTTTCAGGAATAATTAACTATGTGGTGGGGGGGAAGCAGAGAGTGGGGATTATCTACAAGAGGCACATAGGTGGGGCCAGCTCCTGAAGCAGAGACTGAGCTGTACAGTCAGAGAGCCATGCTTCTTTCCTGCACTGATTTTAATAAATAAGTTTGTTGTGTTTGGTAGCCGAGGATGAGGAGAGTAAAACAGTGCTTTATAAGCAGGTTCATGCAGCCATTACATAACAGTAGTAACTCTTACTTTCAATTTCAAGCTGTACAGAAAGTCCTGTGTATGAACAGTGACACTCGCAAGCCATTTGTATAAACACCACAAAGTTGCTGTTGCAAAACCCAGAATCTCATTATTAAGGAGTATAAGTCATGGTACAAGAAGTGGATCCACTCACTAGACTGAGCCTGAACCACGTCAGAACCTGCAAGAGGTACCACTCCCTGCACAGATAAGGACAGACAGTCTACATCCACCCGCTCCAATTAAGTTTGTGGGAAAAGTTGGGGAAGCTTGGAAAATCTCTTTAAGCAGAGACTGTTAAAATACATGAAAGCTACTAATACTATAAGACTGCCTAGTGCAGATAAACTGGCCCTGCTAACAGCAGGGGGAAGACGCTTTGCAAATCTTTGATTCATTTCAATTTGATGAACATGACAGTGATAATTTTGAAGTTATGGGAAAATTTTAAGATTACTGCACTCCTAAGGTGAATGAGACATATGAGAGATTTATCTTTAACTGCAGAGTGCAGTCTTCTATTGAAAGCATAGAGGAATGCATAACAGACCTCAAACTGAAAAGCAGAACATGTAACTTTGGTCAGCTGAGAGATTCATTAATCAGAGATGTAAATGGATATAATGATCAAAATTGATTAATAAAGGAACACTATGGGAAAAGGATCTTACATTATCTGTAGGAATGTCAAGCAGCTGAACTCACAAAACAGGAGCTCAAAGTGCTAACAGGAATAAGAAGTGAAGAGAAGTACTGCAAGTGCGTACTCTGCACTAGAAGAGACAAATTTCTGGGTTGAAAACCGGACATTCGGCTCTTAGTTACCAGGAGAGGCATTTTTGCCACCTCTGGTAACCAGGGGGGGCTCTGCCGCCTGAGGTGGAGTGCCCCTGCTTTTGAGTGGGAAGTGACATTACAAGCTGTTCCCCTGTTGTTCCCTAGCACCTAGACAACATGGGGAACAAGGTAGGGAACAAGTAGGTCCAAGGCAACAGTAGAAACATAGAAATCAAACTCAACTCATATTTCTTTGCTGTTAAGAAACATTTTGGAGATTATCATTTGTATTAGTGTGTCCTCTTTGATGTGTAGATTTTATGTATAGATTTGAAATGCTTTCTTCATTCATATAACTGATATCTGAGTTAAGACACATAGGTCCTTAGTGCTTAGGGTTTTTGGCTCACAAAAGATCAGAGTGACTGTGGTAATACAGGTGCCAAAGTATAATCCTGTTTAAAGGGCTGGTTCACCTTCAAGTTAACTTTTAGTATATTGTAGAAGGGCCAATTCTAAGGAACTTTTCAATTGGTCTTCATTATTTATTTTTCATAGTTTTTTTTAATGATTTGCCATTTTCTTCTGTTTCTTTGCAGCTTTCAAATGGGGGTCACTGACACCATCTAAAAACAAATGCTCTGTAAGGCTACAAATGTATTGTTATTGCCACTTTTTATTACTTATCATTCTATTCAGTCCCTCTCCTATTCATATTCCAGTCTCTTATTCAAATCAATGCAGGGTTGCTAGGGTAATTTGTACCCTAGAAACCAAATTGCTGACACTGCAAACTAGAGATCTGCTGAGTAAAAAGCTAAATAACTATAAAACTACAAACAATAAAAAATGAAAACCAATTGCAAATTGTCTCAGAATATCACTCTCTACATCATACTAAAAGTTAACTCAAAGGTGAAAAACCCCTTTAACTCTTCTTGCATTGCCAAATTAAAGATGCCCATAATGCACTTTTCCATGAAATATAATTATTTAATAATGTGTCTGTAAATGGGAGAGGAACATAAATATTTCCAATTACATATATTTTGCTATGTAGGTTGCCACATAAAATATAAATCTGCCCTTCTTTATCTGAGCTTATACGATACAAACATGCAGAACATAGCTGAATACATGGACACTACTCCCTGCCAGTCAGGGTTTTTTTCTGGAATAAGTATAAGTAGTGAATGGTATCAAAGGCATGGCAATGCTTTATAGGTTGTCCCAAGTCCCTAATGTTCCAAGGGAATACAATTTTTGTATAGAGCTCAAGGGTGCCATTTTTGACTCATGATCAATTTAATATTTAACTATTCACATATATTAAATATGTGAACACTTTTAAAACATATATATACAGAAATAAATATATAAATATATACTGTATATATATATATATATATATATATATATATATATATATATTGTTTTATATTGTCAGGATATTGTCAGGATATATATGTAGAGGCAGAAGCATATTAAACAATAATTAACTATTTCCCCACATGTAGGGCACAGAAATTAATTTATTGCTGAATATCACTGTGGACGTGGTTTCAGGAAAAAAACTTGCTGAAACTTTCATTCAATTTCACATGCTGAATCAGGGAATGGTACTGGCTAAAGTGGTGGTGTATGTGATATAGCTGTTTTGTCATGATTCTGACAAGTAACACAAGAATGAATGGCAGTTACCACATTGGCATCCATTGCTGGCCACCAGTATAGTTTTCGTAGTCTTTGTTTTGTACGTACAATTCCTTGATGACTCTCATGTGCCAGTTCTATGAGGGTTTTCTTGCAAGTTCTCTGATACCAGTAAGTGGTAAGTTCCACGGACAACATATGAACTAATGACAGTTCATGTATAATCCTGTAGTAAGGTTGAAGATTAGGACTGAGTTTCTTCTCAGCATTTGGCTTTGTAAGATGTCCCATAGTTTTACTTGGATTGGACATGTTAGGCAAGATTGCTTAAAATCAGCAGCTGTAACTGTAGATGATAGTAAATCAGTCAATGCTACAACTTCTATGTCCTCATCCAGTGGGGCAAATTCACTAAGATCCGAAAATTCGCCAGTGTTGGCTTCGCTAGCGTTCGCCGCACTTCGCCAGGCAAATTTTCACCAGCACTACGCAAATTCACTAAAGTACGAATTTACGCTCAGGTCGCCGAACGGTATCGTAGTTGCACTAGTGTTACTTTGCTAGGCAGAGTGCAGTTACGCTAGGGAAGCCTAATTTGCATACAGCGGGAACTTTTATGTATGATAGAAGTTTATGTTACATTCCACTACACAAGCCCAGGAAACCTTTAATAAATAAAATAAAGTTGTCCTATTGCCCTACATGTGCCCCCTATATAGTTGTGTTGCCATATGTTAGGAAATGTTGGGGGAAGGAAGGTAACCCCCCCCCCCAAAAAAAATCGATCTTTTTCAGACTATCACCTGATTTTTTTCAACCTCCTATCTATTGTATTGAACTTTGACTGGTCTGACCAAGCGAAGTCTAACATAAGTGCTAACGTTCAGGAAAATGTCCATCTTAGTGAATTTGCGAAATTACGATCCTTCGTCAGTGAGCAACTTCGCCTGGCGTAAGGGTGTGAAGTTGCGCAAGTCTATCTACTTCACTAGTGAAAATTTGCCAGAGCCGGTGTTAGAGAATTTCCAAAGTTATGAATTGACGTCACGCTGGCGAATTAGCGCTAGCGTTAGACGCTTTGCGCTTTAATTAATTTGGGCCAGTGTATCAGGTAAAGGTAAACGTGACAAACAATCAGCAGTAACATTTTTCAAACCTGGTTTGTATTGCATTTTGTAGTTGAACTTCAGTAGCCTTGCTGACCATGTAGCAACAGGCATATCAGCTCTTCCTAGTCCCTTTGTTGTAAGCAGTGTAGTTAAAGGGCTATTGTCCATGCATAAGGGAAGTGTTTTTTATGCAAATGCAACAGTTTTCTCTGAATGACCAGCATGGACCTGTGTGACAACTGCACCAACGCCATAGTCTGAAGCATCTGTATTAGCCATAGTGGGTAGTGCAGGATTAAATAAAGCTAGTGCTGGACTGTTCACAATTAACTGTTTCACTAATTCAAAGCTATGTTGAGCAGTCTCAAACCAGACTTGACGTTCCACGTAGCAGTGCTCTAAGTGGTTCCTCAACTGAAGCATAGTTTAGAATAAGGTTAGATAGAAAGAAGTATAATTATTTTATACCAATACTACGCCACTCCACTATTAGCAAAAAAAAAGGGGGGGGGGCTGCTTCCTTGAATATCACTGTTCACATCAGGTTAAAATGACACAGGAAATCTAAAAATAGAATGCAAAAGGAAGTGCACACATAGAGTAGTATTGTTTCAATTAAGATAAGTAATTAAGCCCATAGATAGAGCCACAAAGTGTTTAAAAATGGTGCCTGGAGAGCTATATTGCAGAAGATCCACCACTGTGATATTCTACAAAATTCCTCCTTTCGGGTATCTACTCACAAGATTTCTTAGATTTTGATGCATATAATTCATGTTAATGCTAATTAAGGCGCGACATGTTGTTGTATCATCCTTATCACCAAATGTGATTTCACGTGCAAAGGAGAGAGTAGCCATAAGAGAAAGGGATAGTTTATTAGCAATAAAACAAAACACTTAAGGTATAAATGAAAACTCAGAAAACCACCATAAAGTCCCATTTGTTACCAGATACAGTGTACTATCTGGTAAAATAAGCAATCTTATTAAAAAACAGTGGCATGTTAGATTAGTTAGATTTCACCCTGTATTGGAAAGATGTTTAGAAAGACAACCTACAATTTATTTTAAGAAAAATTCTTCATTACGGAGCATGTTAGCTCCATCCAACAGCTTTGGGATACTTAATAAGGATGATACAACAATGTACATGTAGGGCCTTAAGGGTACCTTTAAGTGCTCACACAAGAGGTGTAAAGCCTGCCACTTTGTTGCCCCGAAGGAATTTAATTAGGAAGAGGTAGGGTTACCACAGCCTAAAAGGTTTTATAATTGCAAGACAATATATGCAGTTTATGCAATAATATGTGAACGTTGTATGCTGTATATAGGATGCACCAAAAGAACTGTTGGTACTCGAATATTGGAACACATAAATAACATTCGCAAACAGTGCACCAACCATAGTGTCCCCAAACATTTTAAGGCAATCCATCAGCATGATCCACATAAATTAAAATATGTGGTACTAGAACAAATAAGCCACAAACATAAAGGTGGTGATAGACTTATCAAGCTGCGACAGAGGGAGACATATTGGATTTATAAGTTGAATTCTCTAACTCCAAGAGGTCTCAACATGGACCTGGATGTAGCAGCTTTTTAATTTAACAAGTTGACTCAGTTCTTATCTTAATTTATTGTTATTAATGATGTATGAGAGTTTTTAGCTTTTTAGTCTTAAGAGAACATGTGTGAATAAATATGCATACATTTGCATTTTTAATGGGTATGGCCGAAATTATATACAATGATTTGATTAACTGTTATAATTACAATATACTGTGAATTTCTTTTAATATATTTATACATTTATTGGGTATTTGCTGCTAATGAAGTAATTTGAACATCAAGTTGCTGTTTACTATGTCACAATAAATATAAATGTATAAGTATGCAACAGGGAGAAAACAGCACCGACATGAATAACAAGGACTTGTGTGATCATCACACCTACCCTGAGGAAGCAGTCAAGGAAGACTGCGAAACGTATTGGATATTGGAGCAGTTTGTTTTATTTACCGTTCACAGACTGAACAGGAGAAGCCTTCCTGGTCCCAGAGAAGTCTGGACTTTTATTTTGATTTGAGTACCACGTGCTTTATGATCTGGCGATCCTTGTGAGTAGTAAATCAGTTGTTTTTATGGTGCTTTTTAACATTTATTAAAACAATATTATACTATATTTTGCTTTATATCTTCATTATATTACTTGGTGGATGACTGGAGGAAACATATAAGGCGAAGAACTAACTTACTATATGCATCAAAATCTAAGAAATTAACCCGAAACAACAGATATTGGGTGTGAAAGAGGTGTGAAAGAGGCGATTCATGTTAAGGTGGAGAAACCATCCCTGAACAGAGGCGGGGGCCTTCAACACCACCTGTCTGCTACATAAACTGCTGTTCTCACATTTGTTCCCCGGCAGTTTCAGAACTCTTGACACATCCATTCATGCAACTGTCCCAAGTAACACCTGTGTCTAGGACACATTGGTTATCCTATCACTGTAACTACACAGAATCAACACCACTGTGAATTTCAGTTGTCACCTCTCTGAAGAGTTGCAGCGTGCCATTGTGATTGAATTGTTGGAAGAGTCTATTTGCCGAAAACTCCCCTACACCAGTCAGTTGAACTGAAGAAGCCGCAATGTACCAGCTTTATCAACACTGACTACTGTAACATTTGTAGTAGTGAGTTCATGAACATCTTTAGCAGAACTACGGCAGACCTTAGCAAAGTGACCTACATTTGAGCATTTGCTGCACTGTATAGCTTTTGCAGGACATGAAGCATAGTTTGCAGTATGTTGTGTTGAACCACAGTGGAAGCAGTATTATTTGTATTTGCTGCATGGTATTTTGCCTGTGACTGTGCATTATTAGGCCACCATACTGGATTCACAGTCTGTACATTCCCAGCAGTTCCCTGACTGACAGTTTTATCCTCTGCCACTGCTGTTTCAATTTGGCTAGCAAGTGTAAGCTTTGCAAGGGTTAAATCCTGCTCTCGGAGCAGTCTCTCTCTAATGCATTGTGAGTTTGTTTTTTCCACTATTTGGTCTCTTAGCATGTCATCTGTTAGATTCCCAAACTCACATGTAACAACCAGCTCTCTCAAAGCTGCTACAAATTGTTCTGTGGATTCGCCATTATGCTGTCCATGTTGGCGGAATTTATATCTTTCAGCAACCACATTTACTCTTGTCACGAAAAAGTTCTTTATAGCAGTAAGAGCAGTTTCATAAGTTTCATCAAGTGATGGTAATGTCTAGAATATACGCTGTCCCTCTGCTCCCAGGCAGTGAACAAGTTAAGCACACTTTCTAGCAGCAGAAATCTCCCCTTGGTCCAAGCAGTAAAAGGTATGGTAGGCTCACCAGGGTTTGGAAGAAAAGCTGCAGTCTGCTGCAGAGGTAGAAGAGACATTTTGTCGCCAAATTTGTTGTGTTTTAATAGCACAGGATGAGCAGAGTATAACAGGGCTTTATTAGCAGGTTCATGCAACCATTACACAACAGTAACATAAACTCTTTCCTTCTTAAATATTATAGACAGTACTGTATATACAAAGCATAACTCATGTCTAGCCCCATGCCAAGTTTCAACATTAAATACAAAAACATCTGTTTGCTCTTTTAAAAAACGGATGTAAGTGCAGAATTTTGCTGGGGCAGCATTGTTAACGGATCAAAAAAAAA
>CM044437.1:35758294-35794527 GCA_024363595.1 Xenopus borealis
TATATATATATATTTATAAATAGAAAAATAAAACACCAGCACCAGGGGTCTTTTTGCATCAAATAAGCAGTATATTGTATTGCATGTAAAACCAACATTTCGGTCCAGTGCACAGGCGCAGCTGCTTTGAAGCTTAATGTAAGGTGTGTGTAGTATTCACCTTCCTGAAGACGGCCCGAGTGATGGTGCCGAAACAAATAAATAAACACAATTTTTGTTTTCACTATTCAAGTTCTAGGAGTGTGGTTTTTTGGTTTATATTTACTTTTTACCTGCACCCAGGCAGTTACTATAGTGGTTTTGTGTGCATCAGGTCGGACTGGATATATATATAACTGTACAAATTGGAGTGGAGTTCCCAACCTGTCTCAGACCTAGTCCATATATATGGACAGATAATATATCAAACAAAAAAAGTCCAGACAAATATAAGGTGAAAAAGCATCCAGATGAACATGCAAACATGCAACGTTTTGGGGCTCCCGCCCCTTTAAGCTTCATACAATTCAGTGACATCATATCCTATTTAACACAATCATTAGTCAAAGACACACCCAATTAATTAGAGAAACGTGTGATTAGAATAATCGATTAACCCAATTTCAAAGTTCCATATCTTGCACCAATCAGTACATCCTGGAATTTATCTGCATTTAATCAACCAACTCTGTAGTGTGTCCTGTAATATAATAGTATACCCCTACTCTGTGTAGATTATAAATCCTCTTATTTTACAAAAAAGCATAGAGGTAATACTCACTATTGAGACCTTTGGGATATAATGTCTGCAATGTGTGTATCCAGAATTTCTTCCTTTTCTGGAGTTGTAGGAGTCTGTTCCCCCCCCCCCCCAACAGACTCCAACACAAGAAACCGGAGGGATTCAGCATTGTGTCTGGAAAATTTGAAATGTGCAGGTACCGGTAATTTCACCACCTCTTTCCTGATCGTGGATTTATGTGACTTACTCTGTCCCTAATTGGCTGTATGGTTTCTCCTACACGGACATTTGAGCATATATATATTACATACTCCGAATCACAGGTATAATGGCCCCATATAAAAAACTTTTTACCAGAATGTGGATGGGTGAAGACATTACTTCGTATTACACTTGAGCACTGATTGCATCTCCCACATGGGAACATGCCATCTCTCAATCGAGTCAATAGTCTTTGCGAACTAGGACACATGGTTCCCAAATCCGCCTTCACCAATCTATCCCTTAAGTTCTGTGGATGTTTGTAAGCTAGCAACGGGGGCTCTTTAAATTCTGAAATGTCTGGATAGGCCCTACGTAAGAGTGGCCAATGCTTATAGATGATCTGATGAACTTTCCTGGCACATGGATGGTACATATGCACAAATGGTATACAGGCCTTACGTTCTGTACCCTGTATTTTCTCCTGTATAATCAACTCATGATCCATTTCCCTCACTTTTGAAACCTCTCTTTCCAGCATCTCCCTGGAGTCATCTCTGCGTTTTACCCATACCAACTAGGATCTGGGAAGAGAAGAAATGTTAGACCTAGGGTGTACACTTTCATATCTTAATAAGTTATTACGATCTGTAGATTTTACAAATAGATCAGTGCACAATTTATGTCCGTTACGATAAACCCTTGTGTCCAAGAACGTTACTGATTCTTGGCTGTGTGTCAAGGTAAATTTAATACTTGGAACACAATCATCCAGGTATATCTTAAAGTCCAGAAGGGATCGAACGTTGCCACTCCAAATGACCAACAGATCATCTATATAGCACCACCACTTCAGACAGTGTGCCTTGAATAAGTCATGGATATAAACAAACTGACGCTCAAATTGGTTCATAAACAAATTGGCATAAGTGGGGGCGACGTTCGATCCCATCGCCGTCCCCTGTAGCTGTAGGTAGAATGCATCCTGGAACAAGAAGTAATTGTTATGTAATATCAGTGTGAGTAGTTCCATAAAAATTTTTTTGCTGTATATCACTATATTGGGATTGCCTGTACAGACTCCATACCCAAGTAATGGCGTATTGATGTGTATAAGCTACACACATCTAGTGTTGCGAGTATTACATATCCTTCCCCCAAATCTAACTCCCTTAAGGAGCGAATCAAATGTGATGTGTCTTTAATATATGAACTACCCATTCCTACAAAAGGGTCTAATACCTTATGAAGGAAAACTGCCAATGCTGCCAAGACTGAGTTAACGCCTGCCACAATGGGGCGTCCTGGGGGAGAATGTAAATCCTTATGCACCTTAGGTAGGGTGTAAAAAACTGGAGTACAAGGAAACTGTATCAACAAATAATACAAGAGGTCCTGTGCACTCAACCTATTATCAATATATTTAAGATATTGAGGCATTTTGTGCATACAGCTACTAAAAAATGCCTTACCCTTTAAACAAAGCAGGGATTGTTTGTACATATATTGCAATATATTTAAGCTGTCCAACTAGGTCAAAGTCATCCCATATCTGGTCAGTCCTACTCTCAAATTACATCTGATTCATTAAGAATTCTATTACTTCATTATGCATTTTACAAAGGGACTAAGTTTTACCTGCAACTTACCTGCTGCTTTCAAAGTAAAACTCACAAACTTGGTTGCCCTTTTATTAGACACCAGCGGGATCACCTGACTATAGTTGAAAGGGGTGGGAGCTACAACAAGGAGCTGGTGTTAGGAATGGCGTGGGGCAGATCAGCAGTGCAGGAGTTAACACGCGGGGGCGAGGCAGGAGAGTACTACGTGTCGCTACAGCAGCCAATCCGCAAGAGGCAGAAGTGTTTTAAGATCATGAGACACACACGCGGCTGCCAGATCAATGTTAACTGAGCGTGTGTATGAACTGCGCAACGCTCCGTGTGTATTCGGCTTAGAAAGTTCTTTTCGCTTGTTTGAAGCCAAGTATCAGTCCAGTCTGCATAAACAGTCGGCAGGCTTTCGGGGAGCGAACCGAGTGTGTCTCCCTGACTGTCGCGGGCTTGCCGCTCGCATTACCAAGTGTGTCTCCCTGACTGTCGCGGGCTTGCCGCTCGCATTACCAAGTGTGTCTCCCTGACTGTCGCGGGCTTGCCGCTCGCACTCCCTTGTTAGCGGAACTGCTCCTACTCTAACCTATAGCAAGCCGCTGCTGATTATAACTATCTTCAATTAACAGGGAACTTAAGCAGCTCGATTCCCAGGGGGATTGCTTATTCCAGGGAATAGTAACAGCCAAAGAGTTAATAGCTTGGCTTCTGAGTAACATAGCAATCTGGTTCAGGTTGTTAGTTATTGCTATTGTCTGACTGCACTGTTACAATTATCATAGTTCTATTCATCTGTATAAGCAACATTGTTGCAGGTCACAGCCACTGGGATCTTAACCAACATAAATTCCTACAATATAACATATTGATCTGGCCCAAATGGATCCTGCTGAGACCAATCAAGCTATTACGGAGTTGTCCCAGCAATTCTCATCCATGGTGCAAATGGTGACCGGGTTGCAGTCGCAAATACAACAACTCCAGGGTCAGATAGCACAGGGAAGCGCTCCTGTTGCTGGGGGGTTAAAGAACACAAAATGCCCCTGCCTGATAAATTCAGTGGAGATAGACTGATGTTCAGGGGTTTTATTAACCAATGTCGGTTAATGTTTCAACTCCAACCCCGACAATACGTTCGAGATTCTCGTTGGGGTAAATCCTCTCGCTATTATCAGGAGAAGCATTAAACTGGGCATCACCCTTGATTGAACAGAGTCCGCTATTATCAGATTTCAATGGGTTCTTGGCAGCTATGTCGGTTATTTTTGATTACCCCAATAAGGTGGCTACGGCAGAGACTACCTTACTTAGATTATCTCAAGGGCAAAAGTCAGTGGCGGAGTATGCCGCTAGTTTCAGGAGATGGGTGGCAGACACCTCCTGGAATGAGGCAGCCCAAAGATTCCATTTCAGGAGAGGGTTAACTGAAAAGATCAAGGATGAGTTGGATGCGCCAGAGGATCTTGATTCATTTATTCAATTGTGTATTAAGATTGATAGGCGCCTCACCGAAAGACTTCGGGAGAAAGGCGGGAGACAAATCATAGCTCCCATTACCGGAACGGTCAGAGGGGAGATATCACCAGGTGCCATCTCAGGGGAGGAGGCCATGCAAATAGGGTTCATCCGAGGACCCATCTCTCTCGAAGAGAAGAATCGGCGCCGCACCCAACATCTGTGCTTATATTGTGGAGGCAATGGACATTTTTCGAGGGATTGCCCTAAAAAAAGGGTTTGTGGTCCTTCTTACTCCAAGAAGGAGGTGACTAAAGGTAGGGTAGAGAAACCTCAGATTTATAATCCCTCTCCCTATGTACTGCATAATACTAAATACTTCACTTTGTCTGTTACCTTGCAGATGGGAAACCGACATATTGAAGCCAGAGCCCTCATCGATTCAGGAGCTGGTGGCAATTTTATTTCGTCCAGTTTAGTAACCAAGGCTGAGTTTAAGCCAATTTGTAAACCAACACCTCTGACTGTGGAAGTGGTAGATGGTTCTTTTTTAAGTTCAGGACCCATTACTCGTGAGCTACGAGATGTATCTGTGTTAATAAAGAATTTATTGGAAAAATCTCATTTGACATTTTGCCTGCAACTCCTTTTGATCTGATATTAGGGTTTCCATGGTTGCTTCAATGTAATCCTTGCATTAATTGGGTGACAAAAGACATTACTTTCCGGTCAATTGATTCAGGTGGGCAAGTATCGACTCATATAGAGAATAGAGGGGTAAAACCAATACATCTCCATTATACACTGCCTACACCATATTTAGAGTTTGGAGATGTTTTCGATAAAAAAGAGGCAGATAAACTTCCCCCACATTGGGCATATGATTGCCCCATTGATTTACTCCCAGGCTCTAAAGTACCCTATGGGAGAGTTTACAATCTCTCAGAACCAGAGTTGCTGGAACTGAAAAAATATATAGACGAAAATCTAGAAAAAGGATTTATACGTCCCTCCTCATCACCAGCGGGGGCTCCCATTTTCTTTGTTAAAAAGAAAGACAGCACACTGCGACCTTGTATAGATTATCGAGAATTGAACAATCACATGTAAGAACAGATATCCTTTGCCACTCGTATCTCAACTTTTAGATCAATTAAGAACTGCTCGAGTCTTTACTAAACTAGACCTTCGCGGAGCATATAATTTGATTCGTATTCGAAAAGGAGACGAGTGGAAAACGGCATTTCGCACACGTTATGGGCAGTTTGAGTATTCCGTTATGCCCTTTGGCTTGTGCAATGCACCCGCAACATTTTAGTTCTTTGTAAATGACATTTTTCACGATTTACTAGATCAATTTGTAATCATCTACCTGGATGATATGTTGATCTTTTCAGATAACATTGCACAACATCGTGAACATGTTCGGGAAGTACTAACTCGGCTCCGCAGACATAATCTATATGCTAAGGCTGAAAAGTGCGAATTTGAAGTCCCTACCATTCAATTTCTGGGGTTCGAAATATCATCTGATGGACTGAAGATGGATCCAAACAAGATCCAAGCTATCTTACAGTGGGATATTCCCACTAATGTCAAAGAAGTCCAGAGATTTGTTGGATTTGCGAACTTCTACAGACGTTTTATTAAGGGTTTCTCCTCAGTCATTACTCCTATCACACGCCTTACCCATAAAGGGGTCCCATTTCACTGGTCCACACAGGCCCAGGAAGCGTTTGATAAACTGAAATCCCTGTTTACCTCAGCACCCATTTTAAAACATCCAGACTTGGAGGAACTATTCATAGTCGAAGTCGATTCTTCCGATTATGCGGTAGGCGCAATTTTATCTCAACGCCATGGTCCAAAATCTCTGCTTTATCCTTGTGCCTTTCTATCTAGGAGATTAACAGAAGCCGAAAGGAACTATGACATAGGAAACAAGGAATTACTGGCGATCAAGATTGCCTTCGAGGAATGGCGACATTTTTTGGAGGGAGCTATGCACCCTATTATTGTATTCACGGACCATAAGAATCTAGAATTCCTGAAAACTGCCAAACATGTTAATTCACGACAGGCTCGGTGGTCCTTATTTTTCTCTCGGTTCGATTTCGTGGTTACTTATCGACCCGCTAGTCGAAATGGAAAAGCTGATGCTCTTTCCAGGCCGCCAACTCCCACACGTTACAAGTCAGAAATTCCTATTGTGGAAAAGAAACATTTTTTCTTCACCATTCCTCGTGTTAACTTTTGGGAGGAAATAAAGAAAGCTTATAATATGGACCCGGAGGCGGCGAGTCTATTGGCATCTGGGGAGTTACAATCTCTGGATGATTATCTTTTTCATGGCGCACAGGTTTTTGTTCCTGCAGCTTCCTACAATATAACAGCTGGTCACTGCTCCTATATGAACTATAGCAGGGCCCCCTTACAACAACATTTCTGGGGCCCCCTGGTGGCACTCTAGCAACCAGACATCTGACATTGCAAACTGGAGAGCTGCCGAATAAAAAGCTAAATAAGTAAAAAACCACAAATAATAAAAAATTAAAACCAATTGCAAATTGTCACTGAATATCACTTTCTCTACATCATACTAAAAGTTAATTTAAAGGTGAACAACCCCTTTAATATATTAATATTGTTTGTTTTCTCAAATATATTTCTCGATAAGTGGATGCTTGTACTTGACATACTATAACATTCAGTATACATAAGACATGAATATCATCCTTGGCCATACACCAGCAGGTTCATATTGCAAAATACCTCTCATGTCCCTCCAGTGGCCCTTCCCACTCTCACCATCAGCCTCCAGTGCCTTCCTAGGGGTCCAATCACCACTGCTCCCATTACAGGGCTTAGCCCAAAGACCAGCCTTTCCAGGTGGTTCCAGTGGGACTCCAACAACTTTCATTGGTTTCCTTCCTGTGCCCTAACTATCCACTCCAACCCTGACTGGCTGGGTACCCACTGGGTCACTATACTTACTTGTTGGGGCTACAGCTGTCCATGCTAACCATCATGGGTTTGACTACAGAGAGAGAGAGACCCTGCGGCTGCAGGAGGCCTCAGCAGGTATAGGGGCCCCAAGCAGGTATAGGGGCCCCATGAGACCCCAATTCATATACAGTTGCAATATATATTGGTAAAACAGGTCAACCTCTAGATATTTTGGGAGCCTGAAAAATTATTTGCTATTTGGCCCAGTAATATCTATTTACGCCACTGTTAATCATCCTATCTCACTTCACACTACTATAGTGTGCTACTATAGTGTACAGGGCAACAGAACATTATATTTTGATTTTCATTTTTTGTTTGCAGCAGTATGCAGCACTTGTAGCTGTATGTTTCATAACTTCCCCCAGGCGGCAGAACAACATGCAAATGTGGCAGTTCACCTGACTGAGTAATTGCTAAGGAAGAAAAAATTAAACAGTATGTGTTCTCAGAACGTGGGCAGATTATCCTGCACCTGCCCTCAACCAGGGAAGGTAGGTATGCATAAAAAATAGGAAGTGCAGTTAGAAATGAGGCAATGTATATTGATTACTGACTGAAGAAAGAATACAGCAGGGTGTTCAGTGATAAGAAAGCAATTTTCAGTGACCTTGCTGATGAACTCATCTTCTAAAACTTCCCTTTAATCTTTAATCTTTAAATTTGGATGGGCAATTAACAATTTGAAGTGATGAACACTGAAATACAGACTGGTATCAAACACATTGTGACAGACTGAGACATTCATTAGCTTTGATAAAAGTGAGATTTTGTCAAAAATCTTCCTAACAGTAAGTAAAGTGTTTAGTAACTATACTAAAATTTAAACTGATTGGAGTCCTATAAAATTTCTCCAGTTTCTGTTTTAGTAAATCTTCGTGGCTAGGAGTCTACAAAATATTGTAAGATTACAGTTATCCATTGAAATAGACATATTAAAGGCACAGAAACCCTGTATGACATCTCCATTGAGATCATTTAGACCCCTTTCCTCTTTTACAACTGTAGCTCTTGTGAGAATTAATTTCCTACAAATTTCTAGTAGGATTGCTCTATCTAAACTTTTTGATGCTCATTGCATCATTAGTGCAATGAGATGCCCTCTACTTCTGGGGGATTCTGTCATGAATTTTATGGTGTAGTTTTTTTCTTACACTGTTAAAAATTCACATATATATATATATATATATATATATATATATATATATATATACACCATATAAAATGTATTGCTGGACCAAAAAGTGTATTTTTTAAGTTGTAATATTGGTGTGTAGGCAGCCATCTCAGGTAATTTCTGAATGCACATGACCACTTTCAGAAAGAGCCAGCACTTCATGATGGAACTGCTTTTAGATAAGCTATTGTTTCTCCTACTCAAAGGACTCAAAGGAGTCACAGCGGGACTTGGATTTTTACTATTGAATGCTATTCTGATCTCTACCAGGGAGATATTATCTTGTGTCAGTGAGTTATCTTACTTTGCCATTAATCTGTTGACCGTCTGCTAGGGGGAAAGGTAGGGGGATGATACCAGTCCAACTTTCAGTGCAGCAGCATGGAGTGACTGACGTTTATCAGAGTATAAGTCACAATACTGAGAGCACCTGGGAAACTGGCATGTCTAGCCCCATGTCAGATTTCAAAATGAAATATTAAGAGATCTGTCAGATTTCAGTGCAGAAGTCTGTTGGTGCAGCACTATTAACTGATTTTTTTGAGTTTTACCATGACAGAATCCCTTTATCACCTGCCTTTGACAAAGATGTAAGCCCTAATAATTGCACCCCTTAGCACCATGTTATATTCAAAATAAATAGTCAGAGCCACTGATGCAAACCAATTGGACCTTAAAGCATATGTACTGAGGGCCACTTTAACAAGGAAATATTTAAATACTATGACAAAGTGAGTAAACATAAATATTACCCCCAAAGCTATATCACATATGGGATATGTGGGATAAGGTAAATCAGAAACCTCTGGACTTATTAACTCTAAAAACAAAATCGGAACAGGATGATATCCCTCTACAGTATATTAATACCTGCAGGTCTCGCATTATTTAAGAATATATATGAGAACACATTCAGGACAGGCACTTGTCCCGTTTGAACAGATATGCCACAAAGGGCCAACTCAAAAACAGGCCATATCCAATATTTATGATATATTGATACAACTACCTGTGGAGGACTTCCCTTGGTACGGATATGTGACATATTGGGAAGATAAGTTCTCCACAGAGTTGAGTTATAAGAACTGGGAAGGTATCTGGGAAAATGCCAATAAATGTATGTGTTCAATACAAAGAGAATATAAAAACCTACTAAATCGGTATTATTCACCAGAGAAATTGCATAGAATATACACTTCAGTATCAGATAGGTGCTGGCGGGACTGCGGCAGGTAGGGTCACTTTCCCATATTCTGTGGGATTGCCCCAAGATTACACCCTATTGGGAGATGGTTGCGGGGCTCCTACAAAAAGTTCTACAGATGGACACTGCTCCTGGGGAAACCCATACATACCTACACAATAGAAGCCAGGAAACTAATGAACCACATAGTGGCAGACGTCAGGTGGTTACCATGTCAGGAATGGAAACAAACGACCACTCCAAGCTACAGGGAATTACAGAACAAGGTTGAGTAAAGCGTATGGAATATTTCTCTGCCCTGAGTAACAGAACAATTCCTAAATATGGGGAGATATGGTATAACTGAACTCGCTGATTCCCCACAGTCTGACAGGTAAAAATAGTTGTGCCAGATGGACAATAGAGTATAGCCCATTTGGGTACCCAGATGAAAATAAATGTAAAAGAAATACTGAGAAACCAAATTCTGACATGCAAAGTTATAAGTTTATGTGTTTTATTTCATTTTTATCCATAGAAATGTAGTGTTGGCATTACCTGCTGAACTTTTTCAATATCAAAAATACTAACTGCTTGTAACATATGCGTGTGAAAAATACGAAATAAAGTATTTAAAAAATAAATTAATAAACATTACAAGAGTAAATAACTATATAGCGACTGATAAAAATGAAATTGGGTTATTGTAACACAATCATATAACCATTCTGTCACACTTCCAGTGGTTTAAAACAAATATAAGAAAGAGGAAAGCAGGTCTTGCTCCTGATGGTCATGAAGTAACAAGGTAAATTTGCTACTTCTGTCTACCTTAAAGGGCAAGGAAAGTGTAAAATAGAATAAGGCTAGAATTGCTGTATTTTGTATACTAAACATAAACATGAACTTACTGCACCACAAGTCTAATCAAACAAATGATTTATGCTTTCAAAGTTGGCCACAGGGGGCTGTCATCTTGTAACTGTGTTATACATCTTTGTCTGACAGTGACACTGCACATGCTCAGTATGGTCTGCTTGAGTTTTGCATGGCTGGTAAGTAAGGCAGGGGCTCCCCCTGCTGTTCATAAGTGATTGTTTCCCTGCCAGAAGCACAAAATGAAGGGAGAATTTCACTGCATACAGTCAGGTTTCTTATAAAAATGGTACACATTTAAAAATTAAAGTATATTGGAGATAGATTTCTTTTTTATTAAAGAAAGTAAAAATGGGATTTTATTTCTTTGCCTTTCCTTGCCCTTTAAAGTAGCAGAAGGTTTTGCAGCAATGCCTGCAAATGTTATTCATAGAACAAAAAGTGTAACCTGGTCTTTTACTTGTTAAAAGTAAAAAAAATCTTGAAAGAATTACATGTCAAATTGTACTCATAATAAAAGGGTTACACAGATCAATAAGCAACAACCTTCATGGTAAAATAGCCATTTGATTTCTTATATCTGAATTCATACTCTGAAATCTAAAAGAGGAACCGTGATATAACTCCAATCAGTCCCCCATAAGATTGGATAGGTGTTCTTGAAACTTCTGACAAGAACACATGAAAGACAAAACCCAAATCAACAAATCTGCCAGCCAGCCATCACGGCTTTGAAGAAAGTATTTCAATCACTTTAGTCTGTCCTCATGTCAGTTTGCCAGATGGCTCAGCTTTTTCTAAGGTCCTTTTACCAATGGGGGTTACACAGAGATGTTGAAGCTTCAAAGCTGCTTTTAAATCTTCAGGAACTTCATAAGAACTGAGTGCCTGGCTCCCTGAAGACTTTCCTACAAAAGAGTTTACACAGGTCTTATAATGAAAGTCAGATAAAGGAATAAGGAACGGAATTTGAAGAAAGAAGGGAGGAGGGGAAAGGCCAGTGGCTCTTACGTTTAAATTTTTTATTCCTTTCCTGTTTTTTAAGGGATATTTCATGGGGAAAAGGTTTTTATTTTTAAAATGCATCTGAAATAGTGCTCATCAATCAGAATCCTGTACAAAAATCTGTTTTGAATAACAGATTTTAGTACAAGATTCTGATTGATGAGCACTATTTCAGATGCATTTTAAAAATAAAAACCTTAAATATACAATATATTTATTTTTTCTTTTGAATAAGAAAAAATAAATATATTGTATATTTAATATTAAAATTTAACATGAGGCAAGAATTGTACCTAATTACCTAATTACCTAAGTCCCCTCAGCTCTAGTCTTTTTTTATTGCTGCACTGCAAGCTGAAGTTACGTTAACACAACCTTTACCTGAGCAGCTGTATCAATCCACCTGGAAGTCAAATAACAGATGATATAACATGCATTTCTTTCAATATACCCATCATGTCAGGAGAGGGGGTTAAGAGCAGGGGTCCTCAACCTTCTTTGGTTCGGGGACCGGTGTAGAGGCAAAATTTTTCAAGGACTGGGTGGTCGATGTCCAATTGGTGCACCACCGTCCAATCATGGTGCGCCGCCGTCCAATTCTGGTGCGCCGGCATCTATTTTGGCACGCTGGGTAAAGGCTCAGGGGCCTCCAGGACTTCACGGCCCAGTGGTTGGGGACCCCTTCCTAAGAGGAATGGAAGACTGGCTGTGGTGTTTATACAAATGGCCTGTAGATGTCACTGTGCACGAGTTGCATACACTGTACCTTCTATACTGCTTAAGGTGCTAGAGTTTGTTACTGTTGTGTAATGGCTGCATGAACCTGCTAATAAAGCACTGTTATACTCTACTCATCCTTGGCTATTAAAACACAAAAAATTGGCAACAAGATGTCTCTGCAGAAGCCTGAACCTTTTCTCCCAAACCCTGGTGAGCCTACCATACCTTTTACTGCTTGGATCTGCATGTTTGACAATTACATTATTGCTGCTAACCATGGGGAGATTTCTACTGCTAGAAAGTGTGCTTTACTTATTTACTGCCTGGGAGCAGAGGGACATTATTATACATTACCATTACCGATGAAACTGCTCTTACTGCTACAAAGACCTTTTTCGTGCCAAGAGTAAATGTGGTTGCTGAAAGATATAAATTCCACCAACGTGAATAACGTAATGGCGAATCCACAGAACAATTTGTAGCAGCTTTGAGAGAGCTGGTTGTTACCGGTGAGTTTGGGAATCTAACAGATGAAATGCCCAAATAGTGGTAAAAACAAATTCACCACGTATTAGAGAGAGACTGCTCCTAGAGCAGGATTAAACCCTTGCAAAGGCTATTACAGTTGCTAGCCAAATTGAAACAGCAGTGGCAGAGGCTAAAACTCTCAGTCAGGGAACTGTTGTGAATGTACAGACTGCGAATCCAGCACTGGGGCCTAATAATGCACAGTCACAGGCAAAATACAGTGCTAAGGAAAGGTATTTACCGTATTCAGTATTAAGTGTGGATAAAGCTGGTACATTTATTCCTGATAAGTGTATATGCACTGTCAATGTCAATACAGCTTCCGCTGACAAAGGGACAACACTCCATTAACCTGATGCTTGATACAGGTTTAGCTGTTTCTACACTACCAAAGGATATTTGCAAAAGAAACGCTTGTTGCATCCCTGTGCTTGGTTGCTTGCCAGTGACTGTACAATTTGAATCAAATACTGCAAAATGTGACTTTTACATTGTGACTAAGGGTACTGCTATACTTGGAAGGAATCTCTTTGCTGCATTAAGCCAACAATTAGTTGATGGTCTCATTACTACAGCACCAGTGCCTGCCACACAGCCTGTGTCGCAAATTTCACCACAAAGCAACACATCACTGGGCTGTGCAAAGAACTTTGTGCACAATGTTAATTTGAGACCAGATGCAAAACCTGTATGCCAGCAATTGAGGTGATTACCCTACTCTATAAGGGAGACTGTCTCACACAACTAAAGAAACTGATGGAGCAAGATCCTCCGAATGGGTTTCACCAATTGTTAACAATAATAACAACAATGAAGAAAACTGGAGGTATTCGATTGTGTGTTGATCTCCGTGAACCTAATATAGCAGTTTTTATGGATAATCATGCCTTGCCACACATAGAGGAAATGTTTTTAGAACTTCAAAGGAGCAAAATTCGTTTCCACCCTTGAGTGTTTATCATCAAGTATTACTGCATGAGGAAAGCAGAGTCCTCACTGAGTTTATCACCCATGATGGTTTGTTTCGGTTCTAGCATGTACCTTATGCTAGAAAGAGGGAGACAGAGAAGGGCTATGGAACACTGGCCAAAAATGGTGCAGTATGAAAGTTTCTGAGGGTGCAAATGGAGACAAGGCATGCCCTAAAACATCTCCCCTCCCCAGAGAATATGCTTCCGAAGAAGTAAAGAGCTCTGTTCTACATAGTATAGTGCAAGCACCTCTCATGTCAGCATAGAGGAGTGGAATGGGGGGAGGGGGAGAGAGATAGATGTAGAGAAAACTCAGGGGAAAGCCCTGCTTACCTGTCCCTGCTGCTGGTACAGAGGGTGTCTCTCTCTCTCCCCCGCTGCCTGCCGGCTAGCCCTGTCTCCTTAGAGAAGGAGATAAGTGGCTAGGTGGTCTGTGCACAGCACCCAGTGACCCCGGCGGCAGATCCCACGTTGTAGGGTGCTACAGAGTCTTTTACACGGTGGTAAAGAGACAAACACAACCCCAAATTGCCAGCAAAGCTGAGCAGGGAATTGCTAGAAGTCCTATCCTCCTGAGGACACAACTCAAACTGACCTAAGCTCCGCCTGCTGGGGGATATAGCCAGTGGAGGAGGAGTCAGTTTTCTTATTAAGGTTGTGTCCTGCCTCCTAGTGATACCAGCTATACCCCATTGTCCCTGTGTCCCCCAAGACGACTTGGAGAAAAAGATGATTTTTTTTGCTAAATCTAATGATCTTCACAACAAATTACTATTACGGGGATATAAAGGAGATATTCTAGCTAGAGCTTTTACAAATGCAGCTAGAACAAATAGAAAAGACTTGTTTAAAAGATATAGTGCCAATACTAATGCTGTGAAGAACACTGAAATGGCGAATAATTCAGAGAAAATTAAACAGCAGAAAGATCAGTCTGACACTCTAACATGTATACTAACATACAGCCCACAACTTAAACAAATAAGAAATATTATAAAGAAAAATCTAGTTATTCTAGAAACTGATCCTATTTTAAACCAAATCTTAACAAATTGACATAAATACATTCCTAGGAGAACAAAAACAACAGGCAATAAATTAAAACCTAGTCTTATCAGATACCAACAACAACCCAATACTTGGTTACAAACAAAAGGTTGTTTTGTTTAAAGAAAACATTATAATTTACTTCCTCTACTCCAAACAAGACATAAAATACAACACTTTATTAATTGTAATGCGAGAAATGTGGTCTACTTGGTGGTCTACTAATTAACACGTCACAAATGTCAGAAACAATATGTAGGCCAAACAGGTCAAAAATTGAAAGATAGGATTAGGGAGCATGTATTAAATGTTACAAAAGAAAATTGTCCCATGTAGCAAAACATTTTGCAGACTGTTATAATAGAAATGTGTCATATTTAAATGTAATTCATATTGCTAAAATAACACCAAATATTCATGGTTTTGAAAAAAGAAGCCAAATGGATTTTCCATTTAGGGACAAGACAACCATTAGGTTTAAATTATGATTCTGATATCTCTTGTTTATCTAGCGAAAAACCCACCTTTGCATATTTTATATAGTGTATATGTATTTTTTCTTATTCTAGAAAAATTTGTATTTATCTAGTTATTTATACATACATTGTATTAAAGGAAAACTATACCCCCCGAACAATGTAGGTCTCTATAAACAGATATTGCATAAAACAACTTATATGTAAAACGCTGCATCATGTAAATAAACCATTTTCATAATAATATACTTTTTTAGTAGCATGTGCCATTGGGTAATCATAAATAGAAAATAGCCATTTTAAAAAATAAGGACAGCCTCCTGGGATCCAACGGTGCAAACAAACTTACCAAACAAACTATAAAGTTAGGTCACACGAGCCAATTAATAGACAGAGTTCTGTCTTTTGCTTCAATACTTCTTCCCTTTACAGTTAGAGTTGAAATATTTCTAGTCAGGTGATCTCTGAGGCAGCACACAGACCATCACGAAATGGTGGTTCAAGGCAAGAGATGTAAAAGGGCAATATTTACTTAAATATATATACCAGGTAGGTAAGATTCTTTAATATGTCACTTGATTTG
Source organism: Xenopus borealis (assembly GCA_024363595.1). NCBI lineage: Eukaryota > Metazoa > Chordata > Amphibia > Anura > Pipidae > Xenopus > Xenopus borealis. Next base: position 35,773,854 of record CM044437.1, read on the forward strand.
ATATAAACTATCTGTTGCTCAAGTATTCATTTTCGGGGTATTGTTTTCCTTTAATAGCTCTACATTGTGTATATATATTAATTCAAATGACCTTGCATTTTTTTTGTACCTTAATTAATTTGGGAACCTAGAATGCATTTTATTAATGAGCCCCTAGGGGAGATAACATGTAGACACTGACGAAACCCATCGTCTATGTGTTGGTAACAAGTTAACCTATGATCAAGTGTCCTTGAGGGACACGAAACGCATCAGGCTTTTATTTTTTTTATACATACTGTAAAATAAAGACTTTTGTACTATTTCAATATTTGGCTACTGGATTCTACTACTGATTGAATTTGGTATTCTGGAGGGGTGCCTGCCCGTTCTACTGCAATTTTGTGCGTTGCTCCCCTTTGCTGAAGGCCTGGGGCATAAGCACCCAGACCCCCTGTGGAAAGCGGTAAACTTGTCCTGTTATTTTGAAAATCCATGCTTCCTACAGTTTTAATCTTAATATTTTTGTACACAGGCCCAGACCCCTATTTGCAAGTGGCATATTGAAGCGTTTGAAGAAAACTGGAGCTGTACCATGTGATTAAAGTGAGCATTTTACTACATGCTATTTAGGGATTACATTACAGTGATAAATTTGCTCAGTGAGATATGGTGATGGCATATGGAACATTTTGCCATCTGCACTAAACAGCTCTAGTGTGGGTGACAAAATCCGCCAAAATACATTTGCACTTTAGATAATCTGAATTGCCTTTATTAAACATCTGAACTACGTGAAAAACAGATAGCACTTGCACTGGCAGAGATTTAGTGCAAAGCTATTCTCAGATGTTCTGCTGTGTAATGTGCATTTCTGCCGTAGTTAACTTATACTCCTTGGCTACACAGCAGTTTTAAAACTTTAGTGAGTGTTTCTTAAAAATACCAATTTTTACCTGCATAGGGGAAACATTACATTATATTTAATCGCATATAAACATATGTTACTGGTCCTTTAAGAACTGTTAAGTGCCATTTTGTTTCTGTGTCAAAAGGAATACAGCAATGTAACAAGACCATGTGAAATATTGGAGACAGTTCTTGTAAAAACAGGTTGAAGGATTTAAATTGAGCCAGTGCAACCCTGGTAATGTTAGGATGAAAGGAATTGGGATATATCTATATATACTTACACACAGTCATATGAAAAAGTTTGGGAATCCCTCTCAGCCTGCATAATAATTTACTTCACTTTCAACAAAAACGATAAGTGGTATGTCTTTCATTTTTTTCTGAACACAGTAGTCATTTGTCTGAAATTAAATCAAATGTAAAAAACTGGCTGTGCAAAAATGTGGGTACCCTTGTAATTTTGCATATTTGAATGCATGTAACTGCTCAATACTGATTATTGGTTGGATTATTTTGCTAATCCTTGAACTTCATAGACAGATGTATCCAATCATGAGAAAAGGTATTTAAGGTGGCCAATTGCAAGTTGTGTTTCTGTTTGACTCTCCTCTGAAGAGTGACAGTATGGGATCCTCAAAAGATCTGAAAACAAAGATTGTTCAGTATCATGGTTTAGGGGAAGGCTACAAAAAGCTATTTAAGGGGTTTAAATGGTTGGATTCAACTGTAAGGAATGTAATCAGGAAATGGAAGGCCACAGGCCTAGCAGGTCAAGAAAAATACAGGAGTGAGTGGCATATGTGGAGGATTGTGAGAATGGTTAAAGACAACCCAAAGATCGCCTTCCAAGACCTGCAAGAACATCTTGCTACATATAGTGTATCTTGTGCATCGCTCTACAGTTCGTCGCAATTTGCACAAATAACATTTATATGGCAGGGTAATGAGAAAGACGACCTTTCTGCACTCACGCCACAGAGTCGAATTTATCACTCTAGAAGGACTGCTCCAGACTCCAACGGCAGTGACACTTACCCCACATTTTGTTGACATTTGGCATTGCACATAGTAATGTAATGTTTGCCTTTGATCACCAGTTAAAACCACTTCCTATGACCATTAGAACTATGTGATTTGTGTTCCATCTGAGTATGTCATTTTAGAAAGGAGTATCTGAATAATCGACTGGATTTATGTGAGCCACAAAATAATAAAGGTATATTTAGAGCAGAGGTGTTCAAACTATGCAAAAAGGGTCGGATGTGGTGAGGTGAAAATGTGTAGGCTGAACTCCACGGACGATGTGTGCACGATCCCATGCGCTGAGGAAAAACACATGCGTCCGTGGATGTTCAGCCCTTGGCCTGACATTCTTTGAACCATTTTTATTTAATTGGCATGCTGCTTTTAATCAGCCGTGTTAGTCTATGGAGGGTTAATAATATATTTGCCCATAGCACCTTGTGTGTTGCCCTCATTAGTAATTAATGACGGAAAAATAATACTTAAGGCAAATTAATACAAGCCCTGGAATATAAGTTGAGACAAATACAATTTTAATTAATCTGGCATTTTATCTAAAACTAAAGAAAAAATTTGGTAAAATGTTGTGCAATAAATAGACATTATATTACTATTACTAACTGGGCAATGGGCAGAGTCCCCCCTCCTCCTATATCCTTTGTGACATGACGTTTCCTCGGGAAACCAAGCAATTCAAGTTGGGCTGCATTCATTTCCATCCTGGACCGCAGTTTGGACACCCCTTAACAGGGCCGCCATTAGAAATCACGGGGCCCTGCACAACAAAATTGTCGGGGCCCCCTGGTCTCCGCCCACCCAGGCATCTAAGCCCCGCCCCAATCCCCGCCGAATCCACATCAAAGTTAAAAAGACCACACAGACATCAGCGCTAAAAAAGTAAACCCCCCCCCCAGGGCTCCCTTATAAGTTAAAAAAAAATTTGGTGCAAGCCCCCCCCATAAAAGCATTTTTAAAGCATTGGTGCCAGAGCCCCTCATACAAGTTTAAAAAAATTGGGGCCCAAAAAATTTTTTTTTACTAAAACATTGGCGACAGGGCCCCCCTTACAAGTTAAAAAAATTGGGGCCCCAAAAATATTTTTTTTAAACATTGGTGGCAGGGCCCCTGTTAACAAGTTAAAAAAAATATATATTGGAGCCCCATAAAATATTTTTTTTTAAAAATTGGTGACAGGGGCCTATAGAGTATTAAAAGAAAACATTTGAGGCCAAAAAAAAAAAAACCCACATTGGTGTTGGTAGAATTGAACTCATGGCTTCAGGACTTCAGTATACTTGCTTGACTTCAGGTATTTTCTTTAGTGCTGGCTCCTCGTGACTTCAGGTATTTCCGTGACTTCAGGACTCTTTCGCGTCTGTTCGGCACTTCCGCATGTCGGCTCCTTCGCGTCTGTTCGGCACTTCCGCATCGGCTCGGCGCTGGTAAGGGGGGCCCGGCTCTTGGGAAAATGCAGCACTGCCGGGCCCCCCTTCAGCCCCGGGACACTTGTCCCCCAGTCCCCCCCTGATGGCGGCCCTGCCCCTTAATGAAAGGTAACATATAGGAGTATGTTTTAGGAGGGGATTATATCATATGTAATGATGGATTTATGAGAAACAGATTGAACTAATGTGTATTGTCTGCTGCAGGCATGCAATTAAATCAAATACAAAATAAAAAAATATTTTTACACCAATAAAAACAGAAAATGAAAAATATTTATTAGGGATAAGCAAATTGTAAAAGATGGAATAGTCTAAGCTGGAATATCTAGATCAGTTCATGAGAACTTCTATCTGTACAAGTCGTGCATTTGTGTCTCCAGACATCCTGTATGGAATCATCCCTGCAAAGGTGATAAGGGCACGAGCTTGACTGCGTAGAACCTGAACAAGAAAGCAGAAAGAGATTTTACTTGCAATTAACCTGAAATCAGATGGGCTGCAAGTTATCTTAAAGGACAAGGAAAGTATAAAATAGAATAAGGCTAGAAATGCTGTATTTTGTATACTAAACATAAAGATGAACATACTGCACTACAAAGCCTAATCAAAGAAATGATTTATGCTTTCAAAGTTGGCCACAGGGGGCTATCATCTTGTAACTTTGTTAAACATCTTTGCCAGACCAAGACTGCGCACATGTTCATTGTGGTCTGGGCTAAGCTTAGGGATTGTCATAAATGATCAAAACAGCACAAGTCAAATAATATCTGCCAGAAGCAGATACAGAATGACTGATTAGTAATCAGAATATACAGACTGCACTGGGTCCTTTGTTGTCATGTAATCTACTGTGGATTTTATAGTTTTTGTATTGTTTAATCAAAACATTCTCCAACCAGTGGCTGCAGAAAAATAATCCTCCAAATAGAATCCCAGTTTATCTGTTTAAATCTGACTCCATGATCTGTGTCCCTGCAGCTGGACTTGGAAACAGTAAAGGCAAAAATTTAATCCAATACAACTCTTTACACAGTTGCTGCAAGCTGCTGGAGTTCTGCATAGCTGAGAAGTAAGGCAGGGGCTCCCCCTACTCTTCATAAAGTATAATTTTTTCACTGCCCAGCAGTTAGAGACTGTCTGACAATTCCTCTCCACAGAAGTAAATGAAGGGAGAATTTCACTGCATAGTCAGGTTTCTTATAAAAACGGTACACATTTTTAAATGAAAGTATATATATATATATATAGATTTATTTTTCTTTAAAGAAAGAAAAAATTGGATTTTATTTTTTTGCCTTTCCTTGTCTTTTAATTGTGCAGCTAATGATTAATGGAATGCACAGTGTTTACTTACTAACACTAGCTATAAATGAGTGCAACAGTAAGTTTTGATAAACATTATACTGTGGAACAGTGGTTAAAATTTCTGCCTTGCAGCACTTGAGTTTTCGGTTCAATTCCAGCCAGGGCACTATTTGCAAAGAGTTTGTATTTCCCCTGTGTGGTTTTTCTTACTGTACTCTGGTCTCCTAAAGCAACATACAGGAATGTTAAGCGGCCCCTGATACAATTGCCCATATTGTGAATGAGCATGATGGGGACTCATACAGTAAACAGAAAGGAACTATGCTGCAGAAAAGCTTTATAAAGAAAGGGTAGTGCTAATAACACCACTCATTGGTGGGTTCAGTCCATATTAAAATAGTGCACAGTGTTGGTCAGTTCTAATGCAGTTTAGGGTCAGGTCTGGATTTGACATTTTACCTGACTACTGCCTACCCACAAAGGGGAAAAAAAAGAAAAAGATTTACTCACCGAATCCTGCACTCTCTGTGGACGCCCTACAGCAGTTGGCCCACTACCCTTCAGCCTTTTATATTGGGTGAATAAAATATTCATGGTTGCAAGAAGAATTTCAGACAGGTTATGTCTGATCTGTGAGAGGGAGATTAGTAAACAAGAGTGTATTCATTTAGTTAAAAATATGTGCAAAACTGGTATACACAGTTGCATTCTGGTACTTCAACATCAATTGATACTGTATATCAGAATCACTAACAACGTTCAATCAAGAGTTATGCCAAATCAAGTGTTTACCTCATCACTAAAGTTCCGGAAGGCTGCCACTCTCTCTTCTACACTATCCTGACTTAAAGGCACCAACTTCAATCTTTCAATAACCTGCAGAATAAAAAAATCAGGTTTAATACTGTTAATATATTTTCTATATGCCACATTTATATGACCACATTTGTATTAGAACAGCCTATTCCGATGATGGGCGAATGGTTATGTGTCAGAGTGTAAGAATAAGTAAGTTTAATATCAAATACATTCTGATGCCACAATGCCAATGGCCCAAGGCAGGATAGGTGCAGGGAGGGGTGATGTTCTCCCCAATAATGATTTCTCCATTCTACTGACAGTGTTCACAAAGTCAGCAGATATTAGATGGGGCCCCTGTGCAAAAGTATTGCTTCATGGCTGATGTCATCACAGTGTCTATTTTTGCAGACAAAGAACCACAAGGCTGAGGGATAGTTGAAAAACGAGAAACTGTCTTATGTTGTATATATATAAAAAGTAACTCAAAGCAACTGGACTTGCTGAGATATTTTAATGAAGACGTTTCACTGCTCATCCAAGCAGCTTCTTCAGTTCAACTGACTGGTGTAGGGGAGAATAGTTATATTGTCTTATGTTGCAATACTGAACTTCTTGCAGAAATGTATAAATGTATATGTCAGTAAAATTTCGATATCTCCCAATGTCCAGGGAGGGTCCACACCATGTAAGGTATATCTGTGTACGCCCATTTTAAATTCCTTCTGATGTCTATATAATCCTTGGACCAAGAGGTGTGTCTTTGGTGAGCCCTCGCATACCATCTAAGAGGTCATGCTCTGGTGGTGCTGCGACAGCTTACCCAGGCAAAACCTATTGTCTTGTTTTGGACTCAATAAACTACCTCCTTGTGTTTGTAAGTGCCTTATCTCTTGGTTTTGCTTTACATACGAGGTCACAGAGATAGAAATAAACCAACAATACTCAAGAAAACTGTGTGAAACATGCCTAATTATTTCATGCTGACACTGATGTCAAATCCTGAGTTTAGTAAGTTTCCAGTTTCTGTGTGCCTGATCTGCAATTTAGGTAACAGGGCCCCCACATTAGTCACATCACCCAACATACATATGCTACAGTGAGGCCACACTCTGTATGACACTATTTGTTGAAAATTGGGTAGGTGAGCGACAAGCCTGGGGATAGGATTGGAGGCTTCAGTTTATACAAATTAAGTATCATCTGCCATGCTTTGTAAGGTGTTACAATGATGGCTGTTCAGTTAGGATATCTGATAGTTTACAGAATAGGATATATTTCAGTGACTCCACTGAACTGGCTAAGGTTGCCTGTAGGGTAAAGTTAGGGTTGTTGGTCGTAGTAAACCTGTGGCTAGAAAGGCAAAAAGGGATTTATTACTTACTGTTAAATCCTTTTCTCTCTAGTCCTATGGGGGACACAGGAACCATGGGGTTAAATCCCCTCCCATCAGGAGGCAGGACACATCAGAAAAAAGAGAGAAGGGGACGGATTCTCCCCTCTATAAAGCTTCCCAAAACTGTAAAATTTTATGAAGGTGTGTGCAGACAACCAAGTTGCTGCCTTGCACACCTGTTCAGCAGCGTCTTTATTTCTGCACGCCCAGGAGGCACTGAGCGCTCGTGTGGAGTGAGCATTTATGCTGAATGGAACAGGCTGTTGGATGTAAGCTTTGCGGATCGCTTACTTAATCCATCTAGCAATGGTAACTTTGGAGGCTGGGAGACCTTTCCGACTTCCGGAAGGTACCTCTTCATTTAGGTGAAAGGCTGAGATAACCTTGGGGAGGAAAAATTGCACCGTACACAACACCGCCTTTTCTTCATGAAAGATCAAATATGGTGGTGAACAGGACAATGCTCCAAGTTCAGACACCCGTCGGGCTGATGCTATGGCCATCAGAAAAACCACCTTCCAAGTTAGCCATGCCATATCGATGATTGAGATGGGCTCAAATAGGGGTGCCAGCATAGCCAACAGAACCACGTTGAAGTCCCAAGGTGGTATGGGAGATCGGAAAGGTGGTGTAATGAGCCACCCCTTGCATGAAAAGATGCACATCCTCTTGTAGAGCAAAACGTCTTTGAAGGAGTACTGATAATGCTGAGATTTGAACCTTAATGGATCCTAAGCTCAGTCCATTCGTCAACCCGTCCTGAAGAAAATCAAGGAGAAGTGGTACGTCCGCGTCTTTATACGATCTTCCTTGATCTGAGCACCAGGAGATGAAAGTCTTCCAAATTCTGTGATAAGTCTTAGAAGAGACTGTCTTTCGAACCTTTAGCATCGTCTGAACCATATTTTTGCGTTAGTATTGAGGCGTCAATAGCCATGCCATCAAAGTGAATATTCCCGGGTTGCGATGGAGAATGGAGCCCTGGTGCAAAAGGTCTGGTTTGAGTGGAAGGGGCGTTGGTGGTTCGATCGACATGTCCATCAGATCCGTGAACCAAGATCTTCTTGACCAATAAGGTGTGATTACTATGAACGTGGCACTCTCTTTATCCGTTTTAGGATCCGTGGGAGCATCGCTAGAGGAAGGAAAACATAGGCTAGGCACGTTTCCCATTTTGCTGTCATCGCATCCACTCCTACTGCTAGAGGGTCTTGTGTCCTTGCGATGAAGCGGTCTACTTTCCTGTTGTGACGGGAGGCCATGAGGGCTAGGCCTGGTTGTCCCCAATGGCGGACTATGGATCAGAAAACATCGTCGTTCAGTTCCCATTCTGAGGGGTCCAGCCGATGGCGGCTCAGAAAGTCTGCTTCTTCATTGCAGGCTCCCGGAATGTGCACCGCCGATATGTGAGGAATTGTGACCTCTGCCCAACGAAAGATCTTGCTGATCTTGTGTGCAGCGGCTAGACTGCGTGTGCCTCCTTGACGGTTGAGATAGGTTACTGATGGTGATGTTGTCTGACTGGATTCGAACGTTTAATCTGGTTAGCTGGTGTTCCCAATGTAAGAGGGCCTTGAGTACCGCCTTGATCTCGAGGATATTTATGGGTAGCCTGCTTTCTGCCGGCGTCCGTAGTCCCTGGGCAGTCTGAGTCGCGAAGGTTGCCCCCCAACCTGACAGACTGGCATCCGTGGTAATTACCTGCCATATTAGTTCTAGAAACGACCGTCCCTGATATAAGTTTGTCCGGTCCATCCACCACGGCAAGGAGGCTCGGGCTGTTCTCGAGCGGTATATCCTTTGGTTTAGACACTCCTTGTGTTCCGCCATGCTGATATTATGCACTTCTTTAATGGTCTCGGATGAAATTGAGCGAAGGGTATCAGCTTTTGAACTTTCTCCTCGGGAAGAAGGATCCTCCCCTGAGACGTGTCGAATAACAGTCCCAGAAAAACCATTTTCCGTGAAGGTGTCAGACAAGATTTGGCTTTGTTGATTGTCCATCCGAACCGTTGGAGAGTCTGGATCGAGAGGTGTAAGGACTTCTCTGCTAGGTGGGCCGAAGGAGCTTTGAGTAATAGGTCGTCTAAGTATGGAGTAATAGATACTCCTTGGACTCTGAGGATAGCTGCCATGGATGCCATGATCTTGGTGAAGATCCTGGAGGCGGATGACAGGCCGAAAGGTAGTGCAACAAATTGGAAGTGATGTTCTTGGAGGCTAAATGGAGGAACTGTTGGTGTGGGGGGGAAATTGGGATGTGCAGGTAGGCATCTTTGACGTCCAGGGAAGCTAGGAACTCTCCTGGTTCCGTGGCCCGTATAACCGATCTCACTGACTCCATCTTGAAGCAACGATAAATGATAAATCGGTTGAGGCGTTTTAGGTCCAAGACCAGCCGATAGGACCCGTTCTTCTTGGGTACTACGAATAGATTTGAGTAGAACCCTTTGAACCTCTGGGATGGAGGTACGGGTATGACAACGTTTAAATCTATTAAGTCGTTTTTGAGAGTCCCGAGGAACCCTGGATATGAAGAATCTTGGAGGCGGCAGAGTTTGGAACTCGAGACGGTAGCGTGTTATGGACTTGACTGCCCATTGGTCGTCTATGTCATGTGCCATTGTTCTGCAAAATGTCTAAATTTTCCCCCCACTGGGCCAAGGCCAGAATGGGTCTAAAGGCCCACCCAGCGGAGGAGAAAATTGCCTTCAGAAAACTCTCCAGCTTCTTGTCAGTAGCATCTTTGAAGGCTGACGCGTCCGGAACAGGCAGTGCGGTTGATTTTGAAAGGCGAGACACAGAAGCATCCATTAGGGGAGGTGTGCTCCATTTTTCTAACACCTCTTTTGGAAATGGGTACAGCTTTGCAAATTTCTTGGTAATCTGCAGCTTGTGTTCTGGGTTGTTCCATTCGTCTTGGACAATGCCTTGTGATTGCTCGTGGGTGGGAAAAAATAGTGACCATTCCGAATGTCTGCGAAATAAACCTTTGGACTTCTTGTCCTGAGAAGGAGGTTCCTCGATATTGAGCACCTCGATGACTGCTGCAATGAGTTTGTCTATCTTAGCAGAATGATCTGGTGAAATGGAAGATTCATCACCTTCGTTATCCGAAGTGGATAGTTCCCCTTCACTGAGAGATTCATCCTCTGAACAGTCGGGGGAAGAGTGTGTTGCAGTAGAGGAATGCCCCAAAAGATCGGCTGATCCTGGCGCTATTGATGTACCTGTAAGAGGCTTGCTGCGGCACCCATCAGCATCTGGTAGAGGCTAGAGGAAAACCTCACACTCTATAGCCTTTGTGATTACCTCACCGCTTGTCCATAAAAATGGCTCTGGGCAATATGATCTTGCGGTGAGGATCCCACGATGGGGGCTGACTCAATGAGTGCAGTAGAACTGCCTCAGGTCTTACCCTTACAGGCTAATCCTAGGCCGAAGAATTCTTGCGATGGGCCCCCTGGGGGCCTTGTCCTGGACCTCCTGATGTTGCGAGGACACATAAAAAACAGAGTAAACTGGAGGAGGAGGGAAGCTATATAGAGGGGACAATCCCTCTCCTTCTCTCTTTTTTCTGATGTGTCCTGCCTCCTGATGGGAGGGGATTAACCCCATGGTTCCTGTGTCCCCCAGGACATATGAGAAATTGCCAATGTGGGAGGTCTTAGCTCCCTAATCGATGCTCTAAGCTTGATTCTAGCAAATCTGGGGGGTTTGCTGAACCACAAAAAGGCTGTCTGTGCTTTCCCTGGAGAGGTAAAGAAAATCTGTCTAATAAAAACCAGTGAGTTGTGGAAGATACACAGAAATTTGGGGAGAAATATTTTTCAGATTTTAGCAAATTAATTCTTCCCCAGATTGTGGGGGGAGTTTAGCCCACACCAACATTTTTTCCTTCATGGCTTTAAGAGTGGGGTTTAGGTTGTCAGGGATAAAAGCACTTCCAAATATTGATGCCCAGGTATCTAAATGTATTAGCCTCAATATCTCTGCGGTGCGCAAGCTGAGAATCAATCAGGATTCGGACATGGTAACATCAAGTTAGCTTTATTCAGTCATGATACAATTTACAGAGGGTGCATCTCTCTAACGCCTTTAAAGGCACGAAACGCGTTAGAGAGATGCACCCTCTGTAAATTGTATCATGACTTAATAAAGCTGACTTGATGTTATTATGTCCAAATCCTGATTGATTCTCAGCCTGCACACCGCGGAGATATTGAGACTAATTTAAAAAGCCGGGAGGCGGTGACCGTTGTTAAGGGGTAGCATCGGCGAGATCTTCAGGGAGGATTAAAGGGGTTGTTCACCTTTGAGTTAACTTTTAGTATAATGTAGAGAGTGATATTCTGAGACAATTTGCAATTGGTTTTCATTTTTTATTGTTTGTGGTTTTATAGATATTTAGCTTTTTATTCATTAGCTCTTTATTTTGCAGTGCCAGCAATTTGGTTTCTAGGGTACAAATTACCCTAGCAACCCTGAATTGATTTGAATAAGAGAATGGAATATGAATAGGGGATGGACTGAATAGAATGATAAGTAATAAAAAGTGGCAATGACAATACATTTGTAGCCTTACAGAGCATTTGTTTTAAGATGGTGTCAGTGAAACCTGCAAAGAAACAGAAGAAAATTGCAAATGATTAAAAAACTATGAAAAATAAATAATGAATTGACCAATTGAAAAGTTTCTTAGAATTGGCCCTTCTACAATATACTAAAAGTTAACTTGAAGGTGAACCACCCCTTTAAGGACGCACAGGGAGAGCTCCGCTAACAGTGACATCCTTGGTTAGAGTTTGTGGATCTAAATGTATTAACCCATTGCAAAGGGGTAGAGCAGGGGTGTCCGACCTTTTGGCTTCCCTGGGCCACATTCGAAGAATAAAAATTTTCTGGGACCGCACATGAAATACATAATTTTGATTTAAAAAAATAAAGGAAATACACAGAAATTAACTACAATACCCCCAGTGCTCACAAAAAGATGCACAGCAGCACGTCCATGTATAATTACCCCCAGAGCTCAAACAGATGGCACAGTGGCAAGTACATGTATAAATACCCCCAAGAACTCACAAACAAATGGCACAGGAGCAAGTGCATGTATAAATACCCCAAGAACTCACAAACAGATGGCACAGGGGCAAGTACATGTATAAATACCCCCAGAGCTCACATATAGACGGCACAGTGGCAAGTACATGTATAAATACCCCCAGAACTCACAAACAGATGGCACAGAGGCAAGTACATATATAAATACCCCCAGAACTCACAAACAGATGGCACAGGGGCAAGTACATGCATAAATACCCCCAGAACTTACAAACAAATGGCACAGGGGCAAGTACAAGGCTGCAGACTGCAATGCTACTCTGATAGGTCCTTCCTTGCTTTCTTTTCTCCCACGCTGAAATCCGTGCTGCTGGCCAATCAGATGCTCCCTAGCTGTTGCTCCTGCTCTCTCTCCCTGTCACAGCTGAAGTAATATGATCCAGCAGCATTGTGACAAGGGAGGGAGGTGCGAGCACCAAGGGAAGGAGCTAAAGAAAACTCCGCTGCACAGAAGAAAATCTCCAAGGGAGCGGGGAGGAAAAAATCCACACAGTAAGCTGGGGCTGCACTGAACTCCAAACCTGGGCCACATGCGGCGCGCGGGCCGGACACCCCTGGGGTAGAGGGAAACCTATTTGGGTCAATAGGTCTTTGGGGGAATATGCTAGATTTTCCCCAATTGATCATCAAGCCGGAGAAGTGCCCAAAGTGTTTGACTATATGTCCAGATACAGCCAAACATTGTCTGCATTAATGTTAATCTATGTTCCTCTATAGCCCCTAATTTGAGACAATTTAGGAGTGTCCGATTAAGATGGTTCAATGCGGCCCCCTTTCGGATCAGCGCCATTTTGATAGGGGTGTTGTGTAATCTGCTCTAGTCTGAAGGCTGTGCGGGACATTGTTTTCTGCATTTTGCTACAACCATTCTCTGGTCCATGTATGGTTAAAGCAGGGGTAGATTTAAGGTAGAGTATTCTGCTATGCCAAAAAATAGGATTGGGCATACAGAGGTTACTGCAGTGTGACCATTCAGCTTGCCATCCCAGTCACACCTCCACCATTGCAATATTAACCTATTTGTTCCAAGGTTGTAGCAGTAATGAATTGAGCCCCGAGGGTCCCAAAGTCCAGCCCCCCCTTCAGTGTCCCCCTGCTTACCTCTTCCTAGTTTTGGTGGGTGTATGGCACTGTGCCGAATGGGTCCACAATTCCAGTCGGGCCTCCCAAGGGGATCACAGTTATGCAACTGGGGCAAGGCAGGGGAGCTTTGTTTCGACCAACACAGAGCAACAGAATATCTCTTGAGCTGCCTGGATGAAGATGAGAGGTGCTGGACAGTTTGTAGGAGGAGGATGGGGAAAGATTTAGCAGGGTCCCTGGGAGCACCCTAGGATGCATCCTTGCTGGTGATGGCAAGCCAAGCCCCTCATATGAGCATATTTCTAGCAGTAATATTGGCATATTTGTTTGGTTTAAAATCTTATTGCATGTGTACACAATAACTACCTGAGGTAGTTATTGTGTACACATGCAATTAGATGAATTTGTGTAACCAAACAGACCAATGATCTGCCTGACAAGATGAACAGCCAAGCTATAATCTGAAGTTACTTGGTATTACTTGATTCCAGCTTTTTTATGTGTAGGATAAAGTTCTACTTTGGGTACATTTTTGTTATCTATCGAAGTAATTTACTTTTCATGACACAGAACTGTGAAATCCTATCTACCTATGTTTACTTTATCACACAAATACAAGCATGCTTATTCAGTTATATTAGAGTTTACAAAATGCTTTTATGTTTTATTAAACATGCATATTTACTAATTACTTATTATCGGCCAAAAAAAATACAAATATTTACGGTATATAGTAGGGATGCACCGAATACAGGATTCGGTTCGGGATTCGGCCAGGATTCGGCCTTTATCAGCAGGATACTGATTCGCCCGAATCCTTCTGCCTGGCCGAATCGAATCCGAATCCTAATTTGCATAGGCCAGGGAGCTAAATCCCGTGACTTTTTGGCACAAAATAAGGAAGTAAAAAATGTTTTCCCCTTTCCACCCATAATTTGCATATGCAAATTAGGGTTCGGATTCGGTTCGGTATTCGGCCAAATCTTTCGGGAAGGATTTGTGGGTTCGGCCGAATCCAAAATAGTGGATTTGGTGCATCCCTAGTATATAGTTGTTTCTGTAAATCTGTATATTTTATACTTACATCAAAAGAAATTTCAATGTGCCCAGCATTATACTCATCAAAAAAGGTTACCAAATCCAGTAGAAGGTAAAATGTGGAGTTAATGGATTTCTCTGCACTTACTCCTTGACTTTTGTATCTGTTAAAATAATAGACTAATTATACTTTTTTCATTTGTTACTGGTAAAAAACTGAAAAAAAATGGATTTCTCTGCACTTACTCCTTGACTTTTGTATCTGTTAACATAATAGACTAATTATACTTTTTACATTTGTTACTGGTAACAAAAAAACTGAAAAATGAGAATAATTTGAACTGAAGCATAATTAGCAAACCTCTCAGCAATAGCTAGAGCCATGTTCTTGAGCCTCTCTCGGTTAGACTACGGGGCACTAATCTGGGATACCACAGGACTTAATTTATTGGTCAGCTCCAAAAACTTGTCGGGATTCTAGGAAGGTACAAACAGAATGCATGTTTCTTCTTCACTAGTGTAAATTAAGACAATTAGATATAAATTTGGATTAAAATACTCTTGTTTATTACAATACATAGGCAATCTAAACCTATAAAGAAGAGTGAAAAACTTGTTTGCTCAAAATAAAAAAATCAAGATTTTTGGTAATTATTTATATTTCTTGAGCATTCTTGGTGTCTTTTATTGGCAAAAATATTAGCTAATTCAAATAAAATCTATTCCTACCTGTTTCCACTGAAAGATTTCCTTTACCGCAAAAACAATTTTCGAGAATTCTCTAATTGTTTAACCATCAAAGTTTATTGTGATGCTGCAGAATTATTGAATTTGAATTTTTTCAAGCATTTTTACTAGTAAAAATGTGAGAACTACAAAAATATCATAAGCATTATAAACTAAGAAAAGATTTAAGTAAACATAATTAAAAACCCATCCAATCTTGTAGGCAATAATTATTTATTATTAACATGTATTTCTAAAGCACGAACATATTTTGTAGCGCTGTTATAATACAACTTTATCACATGAATAACATACATAGAACATATGGAGTTACATACATCACAATCAATACCGGTACAAATGGTGAGGAAGGGCCTGTGCAGAAGTGAGGGTAGGCTTCTCTAAATAAGTGCGGAACAGTTCAGGGTAAAATTAAAAACTGGGTAAATAGATAGGCTGTGCAAAATAAAAATTTTTCTAATATAGTTAGTCAGGGAAAAATGCAAACTATAAAAGTTGGAGTGACTGGATGTCTAATATAATAGCCAGAATCCAGCTTCCTGCTTTTCAGCTCCCTAAATCTGAGTTAGTCAGCGACTTGAAGGGGGGCCACATGGGACATAACTGTTCAGTGAGTTTGCCATTGATCTTCAGCATTCAGCTCAGATTCAAAAGCAACAGTTATGACCAATGTGGCCCTCCCTCAAGTCACTGATTGGTTACTGCCTGGTAACCAGGGTAACCACTCAGTGTAAACCAAGAGATCTGAAAAGCAAGAAGTAGTGTCCTGTTCTTTTAGGTTAGGCTTACAGTTATGCCAGCCTTTATACATTACATTTTTGCCTGACTAACTATATTGAAAACATGTTTTATTTTGCACAGCCTATCTATTTACCCAGTTTTTACTTTTATACTGAACAATTCCTTTAAAAGCAGAAAGGTTGGGAGAAAGTCAGACAGACTGTGGGAGAAAATTCCAGAGGAGGCGTGCAGCCCTTGCAAAGTCTTGAATGCAAGCATGTGAGGAGGTAATGAGAGAAGAGTTGAGTAGCAGGTCAGTAGAGGAGCATAGTAAGTGGTTGGGTGAGTATATAGAGATGAGTTCAGAGATGTAAGTAGGGGCAGAGTCATGAAGTGCTTTGAATGTCAGGGTCATTAATTTGAATTTAATTTTGAAGGGCAGTGGAAGCCAGTGCAGGTATTGGCAGAATGGCAGGAGGAGCGATTGCTGAGGTGTATAAGCCACGCGGCAGTGTTCATTATGGACTTGTGAGGTGACAGTCTCCGGCGGCAAAGGCCAATTAAAACAGAGATATAGTCTAGACGTGATATGACAAGAGTGAATAAGAATTTTGGCAGCATCTTGGGTAATAAATGATCATATTTTGGATATGTTCCTTAGGTGGAAGTGACATGATTTAACAAGTGACTGTATGTGAGGAAAATGACAGGGCAGAATCTAGGATAACCCCAAGGCACCGGGCCTGGGGAGACAGGGTGATAGTGGAATTGTTAGCTAAGACGGATACTTCCAGGATGTAACTGGTGTAAGTTGGAGGAAAGACAACCATTTCCGTTTTGGAAAGGTTTAATTTAAGGTAGCGTTGTGACATCCAAGTTGAGATAGCGGACAAACAGGAGGAGACACTAGTTAGGAGTTCTGAGTTGAGATCAGGAGAGGAGATATAGATCTGAGTATCATCAGCGTAGAGGTGGTAGTGGAAACCATACAAGTGGATTAATTTGCAGAGGGAGGAATTATATAGGGAACATAATAATGGTTCCAGGACAGAACCTTAAGGAAGCCCTACAGAAGGGGGAGAAGATGCTACTCTGTTGTAGGAAACACTGAAGGAATGACTGGTGAGGTAAGAAGAGAACAGGGCTGTGTCACGAAGGCCAAGATAATGGAGGAACTGGAGGTGGAGAGGGTGATCTACAGTGTCAAATGCAGCTGAGAGATCAAGCAGTAGTAACAGTGAGAAAGTTTTGTTGGCTTTAGCTGTTAAAAGGTCATTAGTAAGCCGGGTCAGGGCAGTTTGAGTGGAGTGTTGTGGTTTAAAATCAGATTGTAGGGGGTCCAGCAGGTTATTGTCAGAGAGGAATGAGGTTAGTCGGTTGTAACGCTCAAGTAGTTTACAGATGAAAGGTAGCAGAGAGATAGGTCGGAGGTTGTCAAGATTAGAGGGATCAAGAGGGTATTTTTTCAGAATGGGGGTGACAAGAGCATGTTTTAGTTGAGAAGGAAATAGTCGAGTTGAGAGCAAGAGATTAAATAGATGAGTTAAGGCTTTGATTAGACAAGGATTGGTATTGCGGAGAAGTTTTGAAGGAATAGGATCAAGCGGGCAGGTGGTAAAGTGAGAAGAGGCCAAAAGTTTTGAGATTTCCTCATCAGTAACAGTGGTGAAGGAGCACAGGAGAGACTGGTGAGTGTGGAGGGAGGGTGGTGGAAGCCTAGGGGGTTGAGTAGTGTAATGTCCCTTCTGATTTTGAAGTGCTCAGCAATATCTTGAGCAGAAAGATGTGTACGGAGGGGGTGGAGAAGGGGAAAGGAGGGTGTTAAAAGTTGCAGAAAAGTTGCGCTGTTTTTTTAGAAAGGGAGTTAATGAGTGAAGTAAAGTATGTTTGTTTGGAAGGCTGGTGTTATGGGAGCACATGGCAGATATATGGTGCTGGTTTCACTTTGGACTATAGATTAAACATTATGTTTAAACATGGCCCCTTTATTGGTAGATCTACTAAAGTTCTTGTTTCAAAACTGGGTGGGTATATCAGCACAGTAGGAGAGAGTGAGACAATCACAACCCTGCAATCACACAAGGAACAATATGTTCCAGCTCCATATTAGGTCCATCTAGCTGCTGTAGTCTTCACATTGTCTTTGTATTTAAAGATATGGTTTGGTTTCTGTGCAGTGAGTCAGGAACAAGGTGACCCTCAAGGTGTCAGGCTCCTAAATTTCATCTGTCTGCTGATGCTCTACACTAGGAAGTTTGAGCCCACAGACCCAAGGAAGCTTTGCAATGCTTTCATTTTCTCAGGTAAGCACAAATAAATGTTAACAAGGAAATAGAAAGAAAACATCTTCTTGAGGTCTATATATACTTAAATTAACAATGCAAGTATCAGCAGTGTATCAGCACAGTAGGATAGAGAGACAATCAAGAGAGAGAGAGAGAGAGAGAGAGAGAATCAAAGCCCTGCAATCATGCAAGCAATGATATGCTTCAGCTCCCTATTAGGTCCATCTAGCTGCTGATTGGTTCCTATCCTATAGTTCAGTGTCAAAAGTTATTCAGAGTCAGTGGTAAAAAGCTCCGGAGGTTAAGTATGCAGCAAGTCAGATGATGAACACAGGGAGAACAGAAAAATAAAAATACTATATAGTGTAGTAAGTTGCTTAGAGTTGTAGTTCACAACTGCATACAATTAACCTTTAACCTTACTCCCTTTTTATTGTGGTTCTGCAAATTTTATTAATTTCACCATGTGTGGGTTGTAGATGGGTACTCACAATAAATATGAAAAATCTGTGCATATAAAAATATCAAAGGTGTCTTGTCTGCGACTGTCCTTCCACTGTGTAAAAGATATGGAGCATAGAAATAGTGTAGATCGCTTTATTTAGTTAAAAACATTTTAAAAGTACTATATACTCACATCTGTGGCTTTAAAATAACCACATCTAGTCCTCCTTAATAGTGGTCGCATGAAGATGACCCAGGTTTGGTAATTCTGGACTACGAACAGCGTTGTCTGCAAACCGCATGTGCAGTACCTGCTCGGCTCAAAGCGATGACGTCAGACGGTAAACGTTTTTGAAATCTTCAGTGGCTGCGATCTGAAGAAGTCAGATCGAAGAAATGCGTAAAGCAGAATGTCTGAGGTCATCCCCTTGAGTTGAGCAGGTACATGTGGTTTGCAGACAACGGTGGTCGTAGTCAAGAATTACCAAACCTGATTATTTTAACTGATTATTTTAAAGCCACAATTGTGAGTGTACTTTTAAATATTTTTTTAACTAAATAAAGGTATCTACGCTATCTCTATGCTCCATATCTTTTACACAGCAGGACAGTTGCAGACAAGACACCCTTGATATAGTTAATACGCACAGATCATCCGTATATATTGTGAGTACCCTCCTACAACCCACATGTGGTGAAATTAATAAAGAGTAAATAAAATTTGCACAACCACTATAAAAAGGTAGTTAAGGTTAAAGGGTGTGTGAAGTTGTTTCTAAGCAACTTACTACACTATATAGTATTTTTTTTCTCCATGTGTTCATCATCTGATATGCTGCATACTTAATGTTTAGATTTTTAGCGCTGAATAACTTTTGCAATTGTATACAATACTCTAGGGACAACTGGTTTTCTATAGGAGTTGGATTAAAGAAGGACTGCAAGAAGTTTTTGGACAAATTCTTTTCCTATGTTATCTACAGTTCAGTGTGCTAAGTACCACCAGCTCTCCTGCATAGCCTGGGAAGATCTTTTGATCCTGGTTTCAATCCCGATTGGCCAAATCCAAAACATTTTAGTCAGGATATTCTTGAATTTCTTGACAGAACTGAATCCAAATCCTTAAAATGACGTGACTTAACCTAGTACTGGCCGGGTAAATGAGCAATCAGAGGTATATTATAACAAGCAATTGAAAGAGACACAAACAAAACACTGGAACAAGAAAAGAGAGAAAAAACAAATGTGCAGTATTTAAAAAATTCTGTAAATTTAAATTTGCAAGGTCATACAACTTTGCAGCTTTCTCGAAAAGGCCTTTATTTTCTGCCACAGATGCCACCTTATTAATGATTTTCTTTGTATCTCTTGTGAATTTATCAATTGCCCCTGGCTGGCAATAATAAAAATAGAAATTCATGAAAATCTTAATTGTAGCAGAGAGATTTGATAACTCAACCTATTTTTTTCATTTGTTATGTATACATTTTTCATTTGGTATGTATACATTTTTCATTCATATATTTTTCAAAAAGCAAACAAGTGTACAAAAGCATACCACAATGAGCAAACCAAAGTTTTCAAGATGATCATCAATCATAAGATAGAAAAATTACATTTGTGCCACCCCTAATCCACATTTTAGCTGTTGAACTAGATCTCATTCCAAAAAGTAATATCCATTTCACCCACATGCAATGTTAATATTTTCTATGCTTTCAAATCACACATTCATATAGTTTAAGACAATAGCAAGGAAATCACGCTTCCAGTGTACATCTGCAATATTGGGCATTTCCAAAACTATAACAAATATAGATAAAATGTCTCAATGAATTCTCTCCTGCAAATGGTAAACAAAAGAACCATAACGTTTCGGCTTCCGTCTTTTTCCAGTTTCCCCAGTAGCATGTCAAACTAAAACAAACACATAATATACTTTTACAAAATGTGCATAAACAAGTGCTACAACAGTACACAGACCATGATTACATTTGTACTTCTCGACTTTCAATTATCAGCTCACTGACACATCACAGAAACATGCTTTTTCCTTGATTGTCCTTCTCATTTCTGCAAATGACAGCAAAGATATTTGCTTTAGGTATATTTAAACCCAGTGTATTTGTTGATGCAACATGCATAAATTAATAATTTCTCCACAACAATTAATGTATTTTTTAACATATAATAAAATGTTTCTGATATACATCTCTAAATAAAAGATATATATTTTAACTTTTTTTTAGGTATTTATAGCCATATATATCATATATATATATACAGTACATATATATATATATAGCTCATAAAGTGGACCAGCAATTATTTCCAATCAAGTTGATTTTTATTTCAACATCACTCACGTGTCCAAC